>PVKZ01001134.1:0-473244 GCA_004027375.1 Macroglossus sobrinus | reverse complement strand
GAATCACTGACCTATTGAAGACCACAGAAAAGAGAGGGGAACAACAGTCTCACCCCTGTGTCATTGAATTAACCAACCTGTGCCTTCCCTGTAATCAGATTTGTCATGTGAGATTATAAATGTCCTCACCGTGTGCCACTGTTAGTTGGGTTTTCTGTAAACCGCAGTTGAGAGCAAAGCATCCTCTCTGACAGGAGTATACACAGTGTTACATTATTTTCCATTTCCACTGCTGTTGCTCTTTATTCTTCTCCTCAGGGCACTCTTTTTGCTGTTATTGTTGGGTATCCTCCTACTCCTTTCAATATTCTGTTCATCAAATTTGAAAAGAGTTGGGAAATAGATCATTTACCCTCACAGAATAATTCTGTGATTGGAGCAAATGGCTGAACAGATTTTGGAGGTGGCGAAGAATAGAGGAAACTAAGGAGGCTGGGAATAATCTCTTACTTATGAGGCTAGTCTTGAAGGCTAAGTCTAAATTCATCCTCGGAGAAGGATGAATACTTTCCCAGAAGAGATATTGAATATTTGCCTTACTTTAGGTAAGTTACTTAACCTCCTTCAGTGTCAGAATCCATTGATTCTATCACCTTTTACTGCCCTTTAACCCCTGTTACCCAGCTTAGATACCATAGAAAGTATTTTTTCTGACTTTATTGAGATACAATTGACATATACCATTGTGTAAGTTTAAAGTGTACACCATGATGACAAAGTACGTTAGAGCCACAGAATTATTTAACTTACAAATGGGAGTTTGTACCATTTAACCAATATTGTCTCATTTTTCCCCAGCCTCAGCCAAATCATTTAGTTCATTAGGTATATTCACTACTTAGTGCATTACTACAGGTAACAGTGCTGCTAAACAATTTGCTACTATATGAGAATCTCCCTTCCTTCAGTTTCTAATAAGAATTTTCTGACTTTCCTTTAAGATTTCATCTACCATGAGCTATGGGTGAAGACTTTGTTTGTACCAATGTTGTCAAGATTTTACCAACACTTTCCTAAAATTATTTGCAGCTTCCTCCCTCCCACTCCTACATTTTTGGTATTTGTTATGGCAACACCCTGCTTTGAGGTACCAAAATCTACATGAAAAATTATTCTAAAACCCAATGATTTAAAACAACGGACATTTGTCATCTCACAGTTCCTATGGGTCAGTGATTTTTGAGCAGCTTAGTTGGGGGTTTCAGATTCAGGGTCATTTGCATAATTAGTTAGGATGTTGGCAGGGGCAGAAGTCATCTGAAGGTGTGACTGGGGCTGCAGGAAGGAGAGGATTGTCACAATATGATAATTAAATTACCCCAGTGTGAGTGGTCCATGAGAGAGAGAAAGGAAGCTGTTGGATCATGTATGACCTAGTCACTCATTGTCACTTCTGTCATATTCTGTTCATTGCAAGAGTCACTAGATCCAGCCTAACCTCCATCCTTTGGAGGGAAAGAGTGTTGATGAATTTATTTACTCCTTTGTGATGTCAAGAGAGGTATTTTCTTTTTTAAAAAATTGAGATATGATTGACAAATAAGTGTGTGAATGTAAGATGTACAACATGTTGATATGACACATTGGTATATTGCAATATAATTTTCTTTTTGAGGGAAGGAGTGCTGATGAAAGCTAGCCCAGGAGGGACAGGGATAAAGGATCAAAATGGGGTCTTGCTCTCCTTCTATGGAGCTGAACCACAAAGAAGCCTTTCTCAGGACTCTCACCAAACTTTTTTATTAAGGTTCTTGGGACATCCATGGAGAAGAGCCTGTGAGTGGATGCGAATTCTCCTTGTATCTGTGGCCACAGTGGTCCTTGTATTCTCTAGGTAGACCACACTAGTGAGAGCCATTTGCTTAATAATTTAGCGAAATGTTTTTTACTAGGGTCTAATGGTATCTATTCTAGCTACCCAAGCATTCATGTCCTATCTCTTCAGAGCCTTCAGAGTAGTTCATTACCCTGATCTCTGATGGGTTCAAGTTAAGTTGTAATTTTGCAGATTTCTCAGCTTTTTTTTGTTATTGTAGTAAAGGTAGGAGGGAAGGTCTTCTCAAATTTCTATATCATAAGCAGAAACTGGAAGCATACTTCCATTAGACATTCATAGACTGGCATATACTTGAAGCATTTTGAGCTATTGACGTTTTTATTCTTATTGAAGCTCAGATTTCAGGTAGTGGAAGTCTCTTCATGTTGGCTCCTGAAAAATTTTGACACACCCTCACAAGTATTTGATAGCTTCCCTACTTTCTGCTCTCACAAAATGTTTAAAGACCAACTTGTATTTTTTTTTCTGCACCAACGCTGGAATCAGCCATTTCTCAAATCTCCTTGTTTGTTTGAGTGGGTAATGCTATTTAGAGACCAACATCTAAGCACTAGGGATGCTCATTGCAAAGTGTTGCTTTTTATTTCAAACTCTTTTCAGTGAACAAAGCTAAGTAATGGATTAATTTATTAAAGACAAACTAGATCATGAGTTTAATTGAAATTTTAATTTAAAAAATCAGATCTAAAGTGTTTGTTTTTACTTTACCTTATCTATTTTATGTCTATTTCTCGTTTTCTACTGTGCCCAATTCCTGGCTTCCAGTGAGACCAGCTAATTGTTCATTTGCTTTTGTAGCAGATACCGCCCAGAGCTTCCCCTCCTGTGTCTGCTGGAGGTGTTGCCTGCTGAGCCTCACGTCAAGTCCAGAAATTAATTGTTCTCAGCCAAAGGTTACTGCCTTGGTCAAGGTTATGCCTCCTCCCCTGGTGCAATACAGGGCTACAAAGTGTGGTTCTCTTGCCTCAGTTTGAGACATCTCTAAAGCACCATCACAGTTTAAGAGCTCCTCACGGGCTCAACCTATTCTTCTCTTGCAACTGCCTGACAATTCGGCTTTTCCCTCTATCTACTCTTGCTTCCTTCAGTCTCTTACAGGTTTTCTTTCTTTTCTTTTTCCTTTCTTTTCTTTTCTCTTTTCTTTTCCTTCCTTCCTTCCTTCTTTCCTTCCTTCCTTCCTTCCTTCCTTCCTTTCTTCCTTTCCTTCCTTCCTTTCCTTCCTTCCTTCCTTCCTTCCTTCCTTCCTTCCTTCCTTCCTTCCTTCCTTCCTTCCTTCCTTCCTTCCTTCCTTCCTTCCTTTTCTGAGTGTCTTCCCTAACAAATGATCTGCATATAAATCCCACAAAAGAGTCTATTTGGAAATCCAATGTATGACAGCTTTATTTTCACAAAATTAGTCACTCTTATAATAATGCTACCGACACTATTACTAACATAATTACTGAAAACAATTTAAAATAACTTGTTTATATTTTATTTTGTGCAGTTATTTTTGTTATTAGGTTTTATCTCTTTAGGGATATACTAATTACAGTTTTAAAATCACTTGAAATTGTTCTTCTCTGTATGGTTATACCCATAACTCAATATGCAAGAAAGTTAATTTGGTTAATTTTGCTTTTTATCTTTAAAGAATTTTTTTAAATGTTAAACTTTAAAATTATGTAAAATATTTACATGATTCCTAAGTCAATTACAGAATAATGTCTCTTCAGAAGCCTAGCTCCTATTTGTACATTCACCACACTTTCTCATGTGTAAACTCTTTTAAAAGTTCTTGGATTATTATGCCATTGTGGTATTTACATTTTAATATAAACAAATACTGCATATGGGAGGGAGAGTACACCTCTGCTGTTTTCATAGATAAATGATAACATAATATACACACTTTTCTCTCTTTTTCACTTTTCACTTGAAAATATATCTTGGAAATCATTCCACTAAAGTATATAGAGGTTCTCATCACTCTTTTTTTGTAGCTGCATATTATCCTATGATTTGAAAATTATATAGTTTATTCAACCAGCCTCCTATTGCTGGTCATTGGTTGTTTCCAGCCTTTTCTGCTTTTAGTTAGTGCTGTAATAAGATTGCTGGGTCAAAGGGCAAATGCATAGGCAATTTTTCTAGATGACAAATTAACTGGGGTTGTGTCATTTTGAATTTTCAGCCCTGTGTGTGAGTGCCTATTTCCCCAGCCATGCCAAGAAAATATCAGTCTTAAAGGTAGTAAATAAAACAGTAATTATTGTACTCTAGTTTGAATTTGTGTTTTTCTTTTGTGAGGAAGGTTGAAGCATCTTTTCATATGTTTCAGGGTCATGTGCATGATTGAACATGGCTCAGCATACCCCATTCATATACTAACCAGCCAGCAAGCTTGCAAGACCGGAAGAAACGGAGGCTGGCAGGTTCTCTTTAAGAATACAACATACAAGTTGTATCTTGTTACTTTTACTTTCCAGTAGTTGTAGGAGAAACTAAGAAATGAAACTTCCAGCTAGGTGACCTTGGAATGGGGCTGAGAGTTCTATTACCGAGATGAGTAATGGGTGACTGGGCATTGGGAACAGTGAGCAGTTGCTGCCACACCATCTCATTTTAAGAAAAAGTGAGTAGTTAACAGTCCTGCATGATTGGGTCCCTTATTTCTCTCTGTTCTCATCTAATATTTTCCCTCTTACTGCACTTCTTGCTGTTTCTCCAAAAACAAAGCATCTTCTCTATAGGTCTATTAGCTCTTTTCTCTGCCTGGTATATTCTTCTTGCAGAAATCCATGGTTTACTCTCTCACTCAGATTTCTGCTCAAAAGTGAGGCTTTCTTGAACACTGACACTAATTCACATCTCCTCCCCCACTCCACTCCCTTTACTCTCCTTTGCTCTTCTTTTTAATCATCATCTGACATAATAAACATACTTAATTTGTTTAGTTTCTCACATTTGCCACTCCCTAACCAGTAATAAACCCTTTATAAAGCTTAAATATGCCATGCACTGACCTAAGTGTTTGCTCTTTCTATGTATGTAAACTGAATGAATTCTCACTCCAACACTTGAGTGACTGTTGCCATGCTGGCGCTGCATAACAAACCTCACCACAGTTATGTAACTTACAACAGTCGTTTGTTCTTGTTCATGCATCTGTGGGCTGACTGAGGGTAGACAGACCTAGACCAGGCTTAGCTGGACTTGCCTTTGAGCTACGCATTGGGTCCAGGTTGGTTCCTTGCACCAGCAAGCTAGTTGGGGATATTCTTCTTATGGCAATGGCAGAGGCATAAGAAGGCAAGCCCCACCATGCCAGGACATTTCAAGCCTATGTGTCATGTCTGCTAACATCCCATGGACCCAAGCAAGTCACATGATTAAGCACAACTTCACGGGAACAGAAACATATACTCTTATCATGAAGGGGGGTGGAGGGGAGAGAGAATATTTACTGAAAAAATCTAAACTGCCATTTTATTGTTCCTGTTTCAGATAAGGAAACCAAGGTACCTAAAATGTCAGTAGCTGGCTGAGGTCACACACAGCATCTAGTAGAAGTGGAATGCAAACAAGGTCGGGATAGCACCAGTCTGGCCAGTGTAAAGCAAGCCTATACCAGTGTGGTGGGAGTGGGAACTTAGTCTGTTTTTTTTTCCAGTTGTTATTTCTAGCCCCTAGAAATGGGCTCTGAACTTAGCTGCCATTCAATAAGTATTCATGGAGCGAATAAATGGACTTATCACAGTACATGGTCCATGATGGTTGGTACTTCATAAATGTTAGCTATTTTATTTAAAAAAATATTCAAACTGTGGGAATAAGGTAAAAAAGGCAGCATGTCTTTTCAGTATCACACTGGAACATTGTTTAGTTGGTCCACAAAAGGATTACTCAATTATCTAGAGAAATGTACTTTTTTTTTGACTCATTACCTATTATTTATTATAGACCCAAACTCTGTGAAGTTATATTTTTATTTTTGTTCATTACAGATATAAATTATTTCCGAAATACAAATTATTTTTTTTAAAAAAGATTCCTCCCCCACACTCCGCAAGATCATGTTGCCTGAGAGAACATTAAGGAGTATTATATCTAATCTAGCAATTATATTCCAATAGACTTTCTCTTCTGCCTATAAATCTTTTTAAAATTCTCCTTGGAACCAATTTCACCATTTTGTTGGTTTCCTCAATGTGTTGAATAAGTCTTTGCCATGTCTTCGTTCTGTATTTCGAGTTAGATATGTGCTTTTTAAAAATCATACCTTAACGTTAGCACCATTATTTATTTATTTATTTTTTTTTTGCTGAATCAAAGTGTTTTTTTAACTTTAATACAACTCTTATTTACTGATATTTACTGAGTTCCTGTTTCTCTGGGGTAGGGGGAAGCAAAGCCAAAATATAAGGGGGAGAAAAGAAACTAAGAAGCATTGTAAGGTATTTCCATAGATTTCCAGACTTGCATACTGGCCACTGGGGCCCCAAGGATTGCAGCCTTGACAGCCTGAAGCATTATAAAGGCTTTCAAGGAGCCGATTAAGTCAAGGTTCTGATCTTATAGATGTCTGTCAGAGACAATATCCTGAAAAGAAAAATGGTTGAAGCTCTGCATCTTGCTGGAAACACCTACTTATCAATAATCAGTTTTACATGGATTATTGAGAGCAACACTCCATAGCTCCTGCAGGAGGGATGGGAGTTGTTTTTGCAAGCATACTTCAGAGAGAATTGCAGTTTTGGTTCCAGACCGCCACAGTAAAGCCAATTGTGCTCTTTTTGCCGGTGGAATATCTTGCTTTACATCAGCAGTGAAGTGCAATGAAGTGAAGGTAAGCCTGTATTTTGAAATGAACAATTAAAAGCGACCAACTAACTTTAGTTCAAGGACAACCGCCCACCCCCACCCCGCCCCATTCTGGCTACCTCAGGAATTAGAATTTCCTGAATCATCTCAACAAATGCCATCAAAAGACTGTACAGAAATTCCCTTTCAATAAGATGAGGACTGTTATTAAGCTGAAACTTTTCTTCCTTCGCCTTTTACTCTTGGATTGAATAACAATCCTACATATTTCCCGAGCACTTTGGCGTCTACAAAGAACGCTGTGCATTCTCTTTTTGGACGTACGAACTAACATTCCAGTAAGCGGCTGGCGAGGGTCAGAATCGGGACTTGGAACACCGAGACGCTGGATTTCCACAGCGAGGAAAGTTGGCTTGCAGGGTTGGCTCTATTCTGGTAATATTCGGTCAACCTTCGGCTAAGACAATAAAAGACCTCAGTTCAGCGGTCTGAATCCCGGTACCTCTTCTTCTTACTTAGTCCCTTTGTGACTGCGTTCCCTTGCCCACACAAATAAGATGACCAGCCAGAGAGAACTGCCTTTCTAGGAATTACATGAAAAAATCAAGGATTTAGCATGGAGCTCGGCCCCAAATGGTACTGTTTAAACCACAGCAGTTAACCAGTGCTGGGCTGCGGTTCTCCCTCACTGGGAGCCCCACGGAGGAGCGGGAGGGCAGTGGTGGGGGCCCACGGAGCGGCTCAGACCAGCCGAAGGCACGCCCCTTTGCAGAAGGGTTTGAGACCCAGAGGCTGAAGGCCGCGCCCCTCTGCGCTCACTCCGCCCCCAGCGGGCCGGGGCGGGGCGGGGCCTCTGTCCCCAGGGAAACGGGACGCGCAGCTGGTCCTAGGCCGGCGCCTGGGTCCGCAGGTTTGCACAGCGCGCGGAAGCTGGCCGCAAGTAGCTGCAGGTGGGGCGCGCGTGCGGAGGGGTGCTCTCGCCCACCCAGGGCTGGGCAGGGGCGCGCGCGGGCCAGTCCTGCTCCCTAGGACGTGCCCGATGGCAGCCTCGGAGGTAGCTCAGCAGGAGCAAGATGCCCCGACCCTTCTCCGGGCCGCGGGCGCCGGCCTGGAGGTGGCGGGCGCGCTGGGGCTGGAGCTGGAGGAAGACGAGGAGGAGGCGGCGGCCAGGAGAGCGCGGAGTTTCGCCGAGGACGCGCGGGTGCGCTTCCTAGGAGGCCGCCTGGAGCAGGTGCTGGGGCTCCCGGCGGAGAAGTGGCGCGGGCATTTGGAGAGCGAGGACAACCGGCAGGTCTTGGGGGCGTTCCTGGAGAGCCCCAGCCCCGCCTGCCTCGTGTTCAGCGTCGCAGCCGCGGGGTGGCTCGCAGCCTCTCGGCAGGTAAGGAGCGACGGGCGAGGGGACCCGGCCTCGCCGCCGCCGCCCAGCGTAACGGATCCCCGGGCGGGGCCGGCCAGCCGCGCCTCCCCGGGTTCCCGCGGCGCACGCACTCGGGCGCTGGGGAAAACTTTCGCTGAAGTTGCCCCGCAGTCGGCAGAATTCCCCCCAAGTGCTCCCGCTTTGCAGTGCAGCGAGCGGCTGCATGTGGTTTTCTAGAAGGTCAGCCCTTGTGCCTCCTCGCCTTGGATAAAGCAGAACGGAGCAGAGCTCATTTCAGCTTCCCGCAAGGTGGGCGCAAGGTGGGTTCTGTGCCAGAAAACTTCCGATTCAGGCAGTTACATCCTTAAAAAATGTATTTGGCAGAATCCAAATTACTTGTCACGTACTCTGCCTGTTAACAGCTCGTCATCCTAGGGGGGAAAATACTTAGTCCTTAAAAACAAGTGCTGGAGTAATATGCGCAAACGTGTTTACCAGCCATTGTGGGGTCACTCCTTTATTCCCTTCTTCCCGGCGTTCCTCTTTTATCTCACCCCCTTTTTAAAAAATTTAGACTGTTCGCCCACTTGAAGGTTAATGTATCACTTACAAGTATAGCATTGGCATTTAGCGTTTTTAAAGTGTGAAGAGTCTGGAGCAAGGTCGTAGGGTGCCTCAGTGAACGTAAACTGTTACTATCATGACCGGATGCCGTTAGTAGCTGGTAACTAGAATCCCAGAGAAGAGAGTAAAGGAGCTTGCCTTCGGGTTTTGTGGGTTTTGAATTTTTGTTGTTGTTATTGTTACTTTCCTAATTGTAACTAATTTTTAAAAATTGTCAGTAGACAAGAAGCATGGAACACTTAGCTTTAGGAGACAGCAGGTTTTGTTTCTTCTGCGAACAATCCAGGCACCAGTAAGATTCAGCAAACCCTTCATGGAACCTACATTGTGGACTTAAACTGCACTGTTCTTGTTTCAGATTCCAAGAGATGCGAGACAGAAACTTGTTTATATTGCGAAGATTACCGAAAGCATTGAAGTAAATGATTTCTCTAAAACCGTTTTATTTGGAGAGTTACCACCCTCGTCTCTTGGACATGTAACTGCTTTCCTAGAGGAGGTACTGGTCCATCTTTAGTGTTTGAATCTTTCATTTATCTCTGTCATATTTGGAATTAACTGGGACAACTAACTCTTTTTTTAAAGGGAGTGTAGAAGCCAGTAATCTCTTTAGCCTAGTGGATGGAGTGTGACAGCATTTAGACTGTTTCTGAAATCAGCTGATAATGAACTGTTGCTAATATTCAACAGGTGGTAGTTCGTAGGAACATCTTTTTCCTCTTTCTAAATAATAGAAGTAAATAAAAAGCTCGAATTGAAACCTATTCTTAGCTACAAGTTTTAAACTTCACATTCAGAGTAGAGATAAACTTATATTTTGAAAAAGGTTTTGAAAAATCAGTTTTTTCAGATTCCTGTTAGTTTCTAAGTGTCACTCATGACAAGTAATAGAAACAAAATGTTAGACATGGTTGCCCTAAATGTCCTTTCTCTCTCCTTAAATCAGAAATGTTCCCTAAACCAGTGTTACTTCAATGTGCATTCTAATCGCCGGAGGATTTTGGGAAAGGCAGGCTGATTTAGTAGGTCTGGGGTGGGGCCGATATTCTGCATTTCTCACCTGATGTTGAAGCTGTTTATTCACGGACCAGCTTTGAGGAAAAACAGACTAAGTGACCAGGTTCTGTAGAACCAGAGCAGTGCTTTTCAAACTTTGAACGTTAGACTCATAGGGAATTTCCTAATCTACCCCTGCCACACCTCACATCAATCTCTGGAGGTAGGAGCCAGGGGACAGTAGTTGTTAAAGATCCCCAGGTGATTTTCATGTGCCCCAAACTTTGGGAACCACTGGGTTAGACAGCAGGAAATCAGATGTCAATAATCAGTGCAGTCCTGCCAAGGCCAAAACTTAAGGTAGGAATATTCGCCAGTGTGTTTATCATTAATGATCTGCCAGTCTCTCACCTCTCCTACTTCTGGCATCCCTTTTCTGTTCTTTTGAAAGGAGGTATTTTCTTGCTGCCTCCGGCCTCTCCCAACTTCAGTACCTTACCTTGGTTCTCCTCCCTTTCTGTGGAATTTACTTGGTTTTGGCTGATTTCAGGAGACACTAAGAAAGGGGTTTTCTCTCTTTAGCACTGGGACAGTTCAAGAAACTGTTACCAGACTGTATCTGATTAAAGGATTTCACGTGAAGTGTGAATGACTTTTGGTCCTTCAAATCCAGACTGCCGTCCGCTGGCTCGGAAGGGCATGGTTGCAGTCATCAGCGGTATTCTTGCTCTTTCAAGTTCTTCTCATCTTGCTCTAGATTTATCTGTCTCAATGCATATCACTCTGAATAAAAGTTTAAATGAAAGAGAGTAAGCTCTTAATAAGTACATCTATAGAAGGCATGAAACATTCAGAACCTCAGAAGTTAAAGTGCTTTGGAAGATTCTCATTTAATTATGTTTGAGGATATGCTACTGGGAAGAAAAGAAAATGAGGACATCGCCCTTATAATGCCACTTCGGTTTATTAATGGAAAAGGCTTAAATTCAGTATGAATAGGGCCCTAAGGCATGGCTATAGATTTTCAGGTTAAAGGCTTCCAAGGCTTGTCTTTGCTTAGTATCCCTCACCACTCACAGAACTGGCTGGTGAACAGCAGTTTATGATGATGTGCGAGGTACTCCCAAACCTCTCTGTAGCCAAGATCTCTCTCCCAGACTCCACACTTGGAGATCCACCTGCCTTCCTGCCATTGCCTTCCCACTTGATGATTAATAGGTACTTCAAACCTGATGTCCCAAGTTGAACTGATCTCCCCCTTCCTGTATTACTTGCTGTCCCCAGAACTGTAGATGTGAAGTCCATTCCTCTAGTCGCTCAAGCTGGAGGACGTCTGAGTCAGCCTGGTCTCACACCTTGTAGCCATTCTGTCAGTAAATCAAGTTCACCTTCAAAGTAGATCCAGAATGGGTCCCATTCTTCCTCCATTGCTGCACCCTGTTCCAGTTCACCATTTACTCACCTGTGTTACTCCATCAGTCTCCTAAGTGGTCTTCTTGCTTCTATGTGTCTCCCATCTAGAACCTACAAGCAGCTGAAATGGTCCTTGTTGAAAGATGAGTCAGAACATATTACTTATTACTCAGACCCTGCACTGGCCCCCGTTTCACACTGACTGAGGGGCCACCCAGGTGCTTATAGAAGTCCAGACTTTGCCTTGTTGCTTACTGTGCATCAGCGGTATCAGAATCACCTGGAAACTTAGAACTATAGACTCTCAGCCCCGCTCCAGAGCTACTGCATCAAGACCATCAGGTGTTTCTTGTTAAAGATGAAGGCTCTGGTCCAAAATCTCTGAGCTACCCTCCTCCTCACCTCTCTAAGCTCATCTCACTTGCTAACTCATGGCTCCTTGCTGATCCTTGCTTCTTTCAGGCACACCGCTGGGCCTTTGCTCTTGCTATTTCTTTTTTATTCCCAGAATCCACTCAGCCAACCTCTTTATGTTCTTTAAGTCCTTTTGCTCAAACATCTCTTTTCAATGAAGTCTACCTCATGGAGAGCAGGGGTCTTTGCAGGATGGAGATTAGGGTCAAGCAAGTGAGGCACCTACTTCAAGAGCAAAATTCACCGGGGGCTTGGGGAAGGGAACAAAAACAACTCAGTAATCAAGATAAATATATTTTAATGTAATATTTAGAATCAAAATTAATGCAAACCTCCCCTAACACTTTACATAAAAATAGGATCACTGATAGTGCTATGCCAAGTCATATTGAAGTATAAGCCAAAAAAAGTAGGTAATACTGATACTGTCTTTATTGAAAAATGTTGATATGTTATTCATTGTGAATTTCTTGCATTAATTTTGATTTAAAAATATTTTAAAATGCCAGTCTTGATTATCAAGTTTTTTGGTGTCTTGGGTGCCTCTGTTCCCAAGTGAGTGCCTTACTTGTCCGAGCCCTGAATCTTTGTTAGCTCACTGCTGTGTCCCAAACACCCAAGGCATTGCCTGACACAGAGTAGGAGCTCAGTAAATAGTTGTTCAATGAATAAAGGTCAAATAAGGGCTAGCTGATACCCTGTTTCTATAAGGGACAAATGAGTGAAGCTTCAAGATATTTAGAGAAAAAGCATTTGTTGTATAATCTCTGCTATCTCTATTTGAATTTTTTGACATTTATGTGCAAAAGACACTTTGGAAATTTTATGCTAATAAGCTCACAGTGATTATTTGTTCAGTAGTCAGTATTTACCATTATCTATTTGATGCTAGTGAGTGGACACACCTGGCAATTAGTGATGCAGTTTCTGCCCTCAGAAAGCATGTATTCAAATTAGGGAGGCAGGCAGCTAAGCCAGTGGTGATAGGGCATGTTTACCATAGAGGTCTTAGTAGCGTGCTGTGGGAGCCTACTGGCATCGTCCCACATCTGGATGGACGGCAGGGAAGGTAGGAAGTCTTGAATAGGATGATCATAGGTCTCAGTTTGCCTGGGGCTTTTTCGGTTTGTACCTGTTACAGATGAGTTAACATCTAATAAATTTTAGTGTTCTTTTGACTGTCAAAAGCATCCACAGTTGTATGGTAACTCATTTGGTTTTCGTAATGTTAAAGGATAAGGAGGAGGTAGCTAGATGTAGGAAATAGAGACAGGGTATTCCGACCAGAGGGAGAAGCACTGCAAAGGAACGGGTGAGAAAATACAGGTTAACCAGTGTAACTAGATTGGGCAACCAGAGCTGGAGGGTGGTGAGAAATAAGGCTGGAGAGGCTGATTAGGAAATACACAGTCATGTAACTTTTTTCCAGAAGGTTGCCTGCAAATAAAATTGCCAAACCCAAATCTTTGTGTTTATTAGAAAATGGTCATGGTAATGCGTGTTACATGAAGGTGGCTATTTATTTATTTATTTATTTATTTAATTTATTTTTTATCAGGACAGACTTAATTTGGAAGTTTCAGCCAAATGACTTTCATTTTGATCAACTTCTCACTTTCTGGGTGACTTGTACATTAATGAGAAAAATGTTAAGTGCAAGAATTGGTGAATTGGTGACTCAGTTGAAAAGTAAGGGAGAGACTGTATTGAGGCAGTGATTGGATTGAAAAGTATTGAGGGAATGTTTTAGTGTT
Organism: Macroglossus sobrinus; assembly: GCA_004027375.1. Taxonomy (NCBI): domain Eukaryota; kingdom Metazoa; phylum Chordata; class Mammalia; order Chiroptera; family Pteropodidae; genus Macroglossus; species Macroglossus sobrinus. The sequence continues at coordinate 460,046 of PVKZ01001134.1, read as the reverse complement.
GAGGTTCTTAAGTGGGACAGATTAAGGAAGGGCTGGACCAGGTGAACTGAAGGCAGGGAAAGTCATTTGTGACTTTGTATTTTTTTCTAAGTTAAAAGGTCAAATACACTCTCATATTCAATGTTGAATAATCTTTGTAATCTGACTCAGATATTCACCGATTAACGGTAATTAATGCTGGTGTGCTGGGGCCTCTCAAGCTTTTCTCTCCGGCTTCAGTCTCTCTTCTGAACTCCAAGCTTAGACGTCCACTTTCTATCCTTCCACACATGGCCACTTGATGCATCATGACATCGCAAGTCTGATGTGTCCAAAATTGAACTCTCGATCTGCCCTTCAGCATTGTGTGTCTCCATATGTTATTATTAGTAACTGTATCATATAATTATATTTAGCAAAAGTATTTTAGATATCATATAGTTATTGCTTTTATTATGTATTATATTGAAAGAAACCATAATTGTGAATGCTTATCAAGCCAGATAAGTATGATTTGGTTCTTATTGTCAGTGTCTGAGCCCATATCCTTGGACATTCCAATTTAAGAAGTCTGGGAGAGGCCCAAGTCTCTGTACTTTGAAAATGTTTCCCAAGTAATAGTCTCTACTGATTTAAGAAGCATTGTAAAAAGAAATTCCCCAGTTTAAAAAAGGTTAAAAGGAATATGGTAAGAGAACCACAGCAAAGGCACTATAGTTCTTTTACCTATAGTTACATACATCCTTAATAAACATCTCCAAGTTCTTTTGGTTCACAGAGAAAGTTTGAGTTTTGAGTATTTTTTTAATTATTGGTTTTTTTTGTTTGTTTGTTTTTATAATCAAAACATTTCTTTTTTTTAATTAAAAAAATTTTCAATTACAGTTGACATTCAATATTATATTAGTTTCAGGTGCAGAGCATAGTGGTTAGACATTTATATAACTTAATAAGTGATCTTCCCAACAAGTCTAATACCTCCTGCCCCTTTGCATATATCTGTACCATACATAGTTATTACCATATTATTGACTATATTCCCTATGCTGTATTTACATCCCCATGACTATTTTGTAACTACCCATTTGTACTTCTTAATCCTTTCACCGTCCCACCTGAAATCAGCAGTTTGTTCTCTGTATCTATGAGTTTATTTCTGATTTGTTTGTTCATTGATTTTTTTTTGATTTTACATATAAGTGAAATCATACAGTATTTGTCTTTGACTTATTTCATTTAGTATAATATCATTTGAGTACATCCATGTTGTTTTAAATGGTAAGATTTCATTCTTATGGCTGAGTATGTATGTACCACATCTTTATCCAGTTGTGTATTGATGGACACTTAGGTTGCTTTCATATCTTGCCTGTTGTAAATGATGCTGCAGTGAACAATAGGGATGCATATAAATTTTTTCAAATTAGTGTTTTGGATTTCTTTGGATAAATACTCAGAAGTGGGATTGCTGGGACATATGGAAGTTTTATTTTTAATATTTTGAAGAACCTCCATACTGTTTTCCATAGTGGCTGTACCAATTTGCAATTCCATCAAGAGTGCATGAGGGTTTGTTTTTTTTCAGCATCCTCACTCATACTTGTTTGTTGAGTTTTTTATGATAGCCATTCTGACAGGTGTGAGGTTATACCTAATTGTGGTTTTAATTTGCATTTCTCTTATGATTAGTGATGTTTAACATCTATTTATATGTCTATTGGCTATCTGTATGTCTTTTTTAGAGAAATGTCTGTTCAGGTCCTCTGCTCATTTTTTAATGGGACTACTTCTCTTTTTGGTGTTAAGTTGCAAAAGTTCTTTATTTATATTAGATATTAACCCCTTACTTGATGTATCATTGGCAAACATCTCCCATTCAGTAGGTTGTCTTTTCATTTTGTTGATGGTTTCCTTTGCTATGCAAAACTTTAGTTTGATGTAGTCCCATTTGTTTTTTTCTTTTGTTTCTCTTGCCCAAAGGACATATCCAAAAAAATATTACTAAGAGTAATATCAGAGTTTACTGCATATGTTTTCTTCTAGGAGTTTTATGTTTTACATTTAAGTCTTTAATTTATTTTGGGTTTATTCTTGTATATGGTGTAAGAAAGTGGTCTAGTTTCTTTTTTTTTTTGGCATTTATCTGTGTTGTTTTCCCAGCGCTGTTTATTGAATTGTCTTTACCCCATTGTATCTTCTTGCCTCTTTTTTCATAGATTTATTGACCATGTAGATGTGGGTTTATTTCTGGGCTCTTTATTCTGTTTCATTGGTCTTTGTGTCTGTTTTTATGTCAGTACCATGCTTTTTTTGGATGCTGTGGCCTTGTAGTATAATTTGATAGCATGTAGCATGATACCTTTAATTTTGTTCTTTTTTTCTGAGGGTTGCTGTGGCTATTCGGGGTATATTGTGGTTCCATGTAAATTTTAGGAATATTTATTCTAGTGCTGTGAAAAATGCCATTGATATTTTGATACAGATTGCACTGAAGGTATAGATTGCTTTGGCTAGTATAAACATTTTAACAATGTTAAGTCTTCCTATCATTAACATGGTATATACTTACACTTCTTAGTATCTTTTAAAATTTCTTCATTATCTTATTTTCTGAGTGCAGATTTTTACCTCCTTCGTTAAATTTTTTCCTAGGTATTTTATTACTTTTTTTATGCAGTTATAAATGAAATTGTTTTCTTAATTTCTCTGGTAGTCATTATTGGTATATAAAAATGCAACTGATTTCTAAATATTAATTTTGTATCCTGCTGCTTTACTGAATTCATTTATTAGTTCTTTGGTGGACTCATCGGGGTTCTCTCAGTTATCACCTCTCTTTCATTTATCATTTTATTTATATAGGTCTTCTTGGTGGACTCATCGGGGTTCTCTCAGTTATCACCTCTCTTTCATTTATCATTTTATTTATATAGGTCTTCTTGATGAGTCTAGTTAAAGGTTTATCAGTTTTATCTTTTCAAAGAACTAGCTCTTGGTTTCATTGATCTTTTGTATTGCTTTTTTAGATTCCAGTTCACTTATTTCCTTTCTGATTTTTATTGTTTCCTTCTAATCACTTTGGGCTTTGTTTGTTCTTTTTCTAGTTCCTTTAGGTGTAAGTTAAATTATTTAAGATTTTTGTTTGTTTCTTGAATTAGGCCTGTTTTGCTATGACTTTCCCTCTTAGAACTGCTTTGGCTGCGTCTCATAGATTTTTTGGAGTCATGTTTTTATTATCATTTGTCTTAAGATATCCTTCAGTTTCTTCTTTTATCTCATTGTTAAACCATTCATTGTTTAGTATCATGTTATTTAAGCTCTATGTGTTTTCCAGTTTTTTTTTCTTGTAATTAATTTCTAGTATCATACCATTGTGATTGGAGAAGATGCTTGGTGTGTTTTCAGTCTCCTTAAATTTGTTGAGACCTGTTTTGTGGTCTAATACATAGTCTATCCTAGAAAATGTTCTATCTGCTCTAGCAGCCCTCCATCTCACTCAAACAGACTTTCTGCTGATTTTCAGAGCCATATGTTGTGAAGACTCCTCTTTCTAGCACTGGTGGTTTGAGGTGGGGAGTCCAGTCTGGGGTGGGACCCCTCACTTCTCAGTGAGGTCCACAGCCAATATATCCCTTCCAATTCTTAACTTCCACATGTGGGTGCGGGTCCAGGTGTTTCACATCTCTTCCCTTCCTACCAGTCTCGATGTGGCTTCCTTATACCCTTAGTTATAGGACTTCTGTTCAGCTAGTCTTCAGGTAGTTCTTAAGGGTGATTGTTATATAATTTAGTTGTAACTTTGTTGTGGTCATGGGAGGAGGTGAGCACAGCATTCATCTACTCTTCCATCTTACTGGAAGTTGGGTTTTTTCCTTATAAATCACAAAACTTGACAAAAAAATTCCCAACAAAAACAAGACAAAACCCTAAATTAATTGAATTACTTTGTATGTATCTTAACAAGATTTATTATAATTAAAAAGCACATCTTATGTCTATTTGTTTTAAATGATGTTTATAGAGAACCTTTAGTTATATACAGCATGTAGGTCAGAACTTTATAACAGTTTTATCTACAGCTTGTGACACAAATATTTAATTTTACAAGAAGTTGGCCTTGCCACAGAATAGTAAAGAAAGTTTGAAAGAGTACCCAGTGAAGTAGAAATTTTGAATAACCAGAATATTCCTCACATCTGACTTTTAGAAAAAGCTGTTGATATTGAGAATTTAATATAGAAAGCAGTTTTCCAGTGGGTCAATTCATGTTCAGCCCAACAAGCCTTAATTCCTCAGTATGGCTTCCAAAGATCTTCATGAACCACCCTGCCTTTCTTGCAGTCATTCGTTTTAGGGGTGCTGGCTCTAATTCCAAGCAGGCCAAACTAGCAGTTTCCCAGAAGTGCTATAATTCTGGAGCCTTCAGTGATTTTACATATCAGTGTTCAGTTTTCTGGAATGCCTGCTCTGATTTTTTTCATCTTAAAGATTTCAACCAAGTAGTAACTTTCCTGGCAAGTCTTTCCTAAATACACCTCTCTCCCAGAACCAGGTGTTTCTCCTGTGATTCCCCATTACATCTTGAATGTGCCTCTAATTATGGCAGTTCTTATATCAAGGGACCTAACCCACTAAGCTTATGGAAGGTGGAGACTATTTTTTACTAACCTCTGTATTCCTAGCTCAACATGTTAGTGGGTGCTAAGCAGGAACAGTGTAAAAATAAAACAATATGGAAAGATTTGTTTCAACACCATTAGAAAACCAAAGTGAATTTTCAGTTTGTTTATACTTACAAGATTGTGTTATCAAATAAACTTTAAAATGGTGGAATAACTATTCTCTGAGCATTTTAGCTAATGGATATTTTACAGTATAAGGCTAATAAACTGGACAGATTATATAAAAAACTAAAAAATGTTTAAAAATTAGTAGATACTGAAAAGAGTGAGAAAGCAAGAAGAGACCAATTTTATTATCTCAACAAATTTATTAATTACTTAAAATATTCTTGACTCTAGGAATAAAAAAAATTAGGGTTTTCACATATATAGTCTCATTGATATACCCAGTTTGATGGTAGAAGGAGTCCCTCAAAGCACCATGTGATTCAATAAACATCTTTCTGAATATCAAAATTTAATTCACCAGGGTGCCACCCAGGGCTTGAGAAGATAAATTTACTCTTGTCTTCATGTAATTCAAAAAGATTTTGTTCATTAATATACCTGCCAATGTGCTCAGCTTGCAATTTTGCTTATGCAGTGTTTGAGTTATTGAGAATCTCCACAAATGTTTGATAAATAGATAAATGAAAGAAGAAGCAGTAAATTATTTCCTCTTTGAAAAAATTAATCTTATTAAGTCTAAATGGGTCACTGACTTTTTTGTCTTCGTAGATTTGACATCATAGGAGTACATTTATGAAATTTAGTGGTTTTGTTGCCAATTTTGTTTGACAAGAAAATCTTTGAAGGAACGCATTGTCTGTAAATTAACTGCTTTTAAAATTGTTTCTCTTTCTAGATTTTAGTGCCAATTCTTTCTAATAGGAACAACCATAAATCCTGGTCCTGTTTTATTTCACAAGACATGGAACGTCATATAGAAGTCATGAAAAATAAAATGCATATTTTTAGGGGTAAAATGTTGAGAAGAACCCTTCTACCAATTCCCACTATTGCAGGAAAAATTGACCTGGATCAGAAATATCCAGAGACCAAGTATGTAATGATACAGTGTATAAAATATATTAAAATAGAAAGCCAACATACCCATTTAATATCACAACCTCAGCCAACTGTTGGCAAAATAGAATTATTGAAACTACTTTCTATTTTTAAATAACATGCTGAAACACCATGTGTATGATTTATTTTTCAATGTATATATTTTAAAAGCAGACTACAGAAAGCAAGCTGTAACAATTGCCATGATGTCACTGACATTCTCTTAGTAAAATAGTTTAGAAGATGATTATTCTGTTTAACAGTGTTTTTTAATGTTAGAGATATACCAGTGACAATGTCACAACTCAAGTTGAGGCCATAAAAATAATAGATGTGATTTTGAAGTATTTATATTTAGAAAACTAGTTTATGGGTACATAAAATACCTATTAAAATCCAAGTCCTGTTTTTATTTGGATGAAATTATTTAATTTTGAATTATTTTATCATTCCTTTCAATGTATGTAGGCTAGAGCCAAATGCAAGGACAGTGCTCCATGCAATTGAATCAGTGGTCATTAAATGGTCACATCAAATCCAAGAAATTGTAGAAAAAGATTCAGTGCAGCCTTTGCTGAATGGTCTTCACTCAAATCCTCAAACTGAACTGGATTTCTGGGTGATGAGGAGAGAGAATCTATCATGCATTTATGATCAAGTAAGTAGAGTGCCCTAAAAATTGCTTGTAAAGTGAATTAGCAAAAGTAATTTGTAGAATTTGGTCTCTAGAGTACTGATTTCCAATAACTAAAGATTTAAATACTGCCTTTGAATAACTTAATAGTTTGCTCTCTTTTCTTATTCCAAAGTGCTATATGGTATGAACTTTAAAAATTAATGAGGATTGAAAGTAGTTTTGCCTTTTTGAGAATATTTTGACAGCATTTGAGATAATTGGAAACACTTTCTGGTTCCCTCAGGAAAACAGTGAAGACTATGAGATTAGATTAGTCAATTTAATTGATTTGGGAGGGGCAGGACATTGCTTAGTGGAGAGAGATAGCTTATGCAGAGCTAACTTTGGTTCCTCTGTTGGGTGCTTGCCTTAAAATTACTCAGTGTTCTAAAAACTAAGATGTTTATTCATATGTTCATATGTCTCAGAGATTTTCTGAAACAGCAAGAAATTTTATAATTTTAAAATTTTACATATATACTAGTAAGCAAATTGACACTTTTCTGAAAATTCAAATTAAGAAAACTAAATGCAAAATAAAAGCTTAAGAAAATAATATTAATTTTAAAATTACTTTTGATTCGAAACCAGATATGTTTTTGAGGTTAAATATTATTTGTATTGTGCGTGAGTGGAGTATAATTTAGATATTTCTTTATAGAATGTATTAATAATCTAGCTTATATTTGTTAACTTTTTAAAAATTTAGCTCCAGGCTCCGATTGTCCTCAAAATGGTTAAGATCCTGAAAACTAAACAAAGTAGCTATTTCCCAACTTTGAAGGATGTTTTCATGACTGTGAAAAACGGTAAGACTTTTGCTCTTTGGCCTGGCATCAGTGTCCCTCATGGTCCCTGCCTGCCCATTCCGCCTCACCTGCCCCTCTGTCAGCCTGTTCATGAAATGATATTTGACTCATCTAATGATAAATTCATACTAGTCACCTATATTTTCTTCCCCAGCTGTTCTAAACTACTTCTAGGTTATGTGGTAGGTACCTACCGGAGTGGCTCCACATTGAAGTTTTAATGAAAATGTGTGCATGGAGGGGAAAGACCTTTGGTATTCAACAAGAGGTAAATGAAAACCTACCATTGAGGTTTTCTAATCAACAGTTGGGCTCCAATTAGTCCAGTTATCACCAGTAGAATCTCTGAATGTGTGCCACATCACCACTCATTTAGTCATCATTGAAGTTTTGGTGAAGATTAAACATATAGAGAGGAAAGTTGGTTTTGTTGAATTGTGAACAGGTAATAATACATGCACGTTGTTAAAAAGCAGAAATTATAAAGAGGTATTCAGTGAAAAGTCTCCTTGTTCTTCACTATCCAGTTTTACCCACCTAGGTGTAACAGTTTCTGGATTTCTGTTCATACTTCTTTAGGCATTTGTTAAGCAAAAATGGATATACATGATACTGAAGTTTTAAATGATAAACTTGTAAGATAATATGCACAAATAACTTTTATTGTTTGCTTCTAACATTAGAAAATTTCACATTTTTTCTTATGTAACATGTGGAAGGCTAGGAAATACTTAAAGTCCATTTTGAAAATGTTTTGATTTATCTTCAGGGTTTTCTCCACGAATTCCACTTGAGGCCATTAGATAAGGGGGAATATTTGGGCTTGGGGGTCTGTCAGGCCTGGTTACCTAACCCAGCTTCACTCAGCACATCTTAAATTTGCTGGACCTCTGGTTTTCACTGGCCTTCCTTGCAGAATTATGAGTATTAGAGCAATATTTCTCATCCTTGCCATCATTGACATTTTGGCAGGATAATTTCATGTTTTGGGGAGCCGTTCTGTGTATTGCAGGATGTTTAGCAAGCATTGCTGGCCTCCGCCAACTCCCCCAATCCTAGGTGTGACAATCAAGAATGTCTTGAGATATGTCCTCAATAAGTAGAATCTCCTCGTGTTTTTTAATGTTAGCATAAGACAAACATTTTCTGTGGATGAAGCCTCTACGGGAATGAATCCTATGGGTCCTCTGAGCCTTATGAGAACATAGTCTGAAGATTCAGAAGAAAACACTTTCATAGAAAATGTGCCCCAAAGCCATTGTCAGTTAGAGATAGAAGGCTTCTCTCAAAACACACTTGAGGCCTTGTGAAATTACCAGATGTACTTATCACATTTTAAGAGCACTTACTGATTAGATGCAGTTATTTAATTTTTAAATTAACATTGATAAAATCACTAATTTCAAAACAGGAGTATACCTGGGAGAGAAAATAGTTCCAGGATCTTCTCTGCCTTCCCACGTCTTTATGTTAGGTGGACAGATGGATTGGTTACATGTCAAGTAGAGTGACATGGTGGATGTATTGCTGACTCTGACAGCTCAAAAAAGATTTGGCAGGTGTTTTTTTGTTTTTGTTTTTCTCTGACAGGAGACTTTTGGGATAATACAGAAAATAAAAATTTACTTCATTACCTACCTTCATAAATAAAGTCCATTTTCAGTTCATCAAAGGTGTTTGTAGCCTCAGGAGCAAAATTGAGTCTGGTAGAGATCCATTCGGGGTACATTATAAAAGGACCAATTTTAATCAAGGGAAATTTTGAATTAGATTAAGCAATAATTAATAATAGTTAACTATTTAAACTTTTTCTTTATATATATATAGCATTTAAAAAAAGTATTTCTTATTGTCATGCTTAATTTTTTTAAATGAGGTAAAAGTCAATAATACAAAAATAACCCTTTTAAAGTATGCAGTTGAGTGGCATTTAGTACATTCATGATATTGTACAACCACCACCTTTAGTTAGTTCCAAAATATTTTCATCATTCATGCTTAATTTCAAAAGCTATATTTTGATATATAATATTATTATATTATTGCATGAGTTACTACACTTATAGGAAACAGGAATGAGATAATAAATGATTAAATTGTGCTAGTCCAGCTACCGAGGAGGAATAACATTCTAGGGATGAAGCTTGTAATTCAAACCAAAGTGACAGTAACCTCACAGTGATGTTTTATTCCCAGAGTTTCCATGGGGTTGAGTAGATTTCTTTGGACTGTAATGGTATTTTCCACCAAGTCTTTAGTCACGATTTTCATGTGCTGTGTGAGCGACTACAGCAGAGCTCACCTGAATTTACAGATGGACAATGGATAAAGCCTTCCGAACCTGTCATGTGTCCATTGTGGGATAAGTGATACAGGAGAAGTAGGACAATATTGAAGTACTGCCATGTTGTTTTGCATTATTCTCTTGAACCTGTAAAGTGAATTTAGAAAAGAGAACAAACAAACAAACAAAAAAGACAGACTGCCTCGCATCAGTGGTGGTTTTCTTTCCCTTCAGCTCTCCTAGAAGCCCAAGATGTGGAACTTCACCTGAGACCACTGAGGAGACACATTCAGTGTCTCCAGGAGATGGAATTCCCACACACTCGTGTATTAATCGCCCCGTTATTTCATACCATCTGTCTGATTTGGAGTCATTCCAAGTTTTATAATACACCTGCTCGGATTATAGTTTTATTGCAAGAGTTTGGTAATCTCTTCATTGACCAGGTATGTAGCATTCAAAATAGGAACACTAAGGATCATTGCCATGTTGCCATGTGGTAGGTTTTATTTTATTAGATCAATGAAGAATGAGTAAATCTAGGCTACAGTCAGAACACAATTTTTCTTTCTTTTTTTAGAAAAGACTTTTATGCTAATAAGGTCCAGGTGTTTGTTTGTTTGTTTTTTTTATCCTAAATACAACAAATTGGAAATTAGGTACAAAGGACAAGTAGTCACTGGATTTTGTTTAATGTCCTACCTTTCTTTAAAGAGGTTTAAGACAGTATCTACTAAAAGGCAGATATGCATAGTACTTTGTAGCTTTCTGTTAGGTTTCCACAAGATCACTGGTTGATGGAAGGCATTTGGAAAGTAAAGTAAGAGAATCTGGCTAGAAAAGAGTTATTTTCAAAAACCAGTGGTGGAATTGTATTAAAAGAATTCTGATTTATTGTTGATCTTTAAAAATCTCTTGTTTATAATTGTTTCTCTTCAGTCAACGAAATGTTAAAAAAATTGGATTGTTCCTCTTCCTTTCTGTGTAAACATTCATTCTTCTCGTGTTTATAATATCAGAGAATATGACATAGTTTGAGACCGAAAAGACACTTGGAGGGCACATATGCAGTGGTTTCTGGGGGCTGCGGATGTCTTAGTCTGCTTGAGCTGCTATAACAAAATACTATAGGCTGGCTGGCTTTTTATTTTGAGAAATTAGTAACTCAGTTTTGGAGCCTGGGAGCCCAGATCAGGATGCCCACGTGGTTATGTTCTGGTGAGACCTCTCTTCTGGCTTGCGGATGGCTGCCTTCCTTCTGTCCTTCTGTGGCAAAAAGAGATCTTTTTCTCCTTATAAAGCCACAGTCTTATCAGACTAGGGTCCCACCCATATGACCTCATTTAATTACCGTAATTACCTCCTGAAGATCCTTTCTCCACATACGGTCACGTTGGTGGTTAGGGCTTCAACATATGAATTTTGGGGGACACAACTCAGTCCACAACAGGGTGTGTGTCTGAACCACTAAGGAGTTTTTGTGAAACAGCTGCCAGAGGGTCAGAATCTGGGTATATGGCTAAGCCTTTGAGTTCTTAAGAAGGCTTCCCACCAGAATTGGATCTCCTCTGACAAATTGGAGTAAAAACTATGTATGTTTATGTGCAGCTAGAAAGTCCAAGAATGCAGTGACCTCAGAAATAGCTTGTTCCAGGGGACTAGATAATTTCAAAGCTTCCTACTATCCTCCATTTTGCTGGTTTGTGTTTGACTTTATTATCCTCAGCCACTCACGACTTGTTAAGACGGCTCTCTATAGTCCCAAGTATACATTCTTGTAATAGAGGAACTTCTCTGGAAAGAGGCTATTCTTCCTTTTTTTGGTTCTGGCTCAGCGCATTATATTTCCATTCTTGGAATGATCATTGTGGCCAAAATGGATATTTTAGAGAGGCCTGTGTTTCTCGCTAGAGGACAGTGGGCAACTCAATTGACCTAAATCACTGATCTAGTCTAACGCTTCCCAGAGGTTTTCACATCATGGCTCATCTAGAAAATTAAAAATTTTATATTACATAGTGGGGGAAATTAGAAGGGATTAGGAGCCCTGAAAGTTTTCTTGTAGGCAAGGCAAACATATGGAGTTGCTGCCCCAGGCACCAGAACTTTGCTGTTCTAAGCAATAAAGAGAACAATGTTGTTGATAAACTGGTTGGGGGATTGTGTTCCAACCCAATCCCTGATACTTTTTTCAGATGAATTAAGTGAGACTGGAAAGATGACACCATTTGCTCAATTTTCATGAGAATTGAGGAGAAATCCAGACTAGAGAACAGGTCTCCTGACTTGCAGTTAAGAGCAGTGAACTATGATTTGAGCTGTTAACATGCTCACGTTTTTCTCTCTGCTTCTGAAGAGGTAGAGTGATGATACATAGAAAGGATATTGGACTCAGACCAACTTGGATTCAAATCAGAGAAGTTGAATTACTTCCCTGAGCCTCAGTTGTCACATCTGAAAGTGTGGATGATGCCTCATCCACAGACTATTGTGAGGATCATAAGGGATAACCTAAGTGACATGTCCAGTGTGGCATTTCATAGAGGCTCATAAAAGTTAGATCCAAACTGTTGACTTACAAGGTAGGTGAAGGTATTGATAACAGGTCAGTTCCTTGAGATATTTTATCATCCCTTCTGGCTTCATTCTAGTTATGTTTCTCCTCTGTGCAAACGTAATGTTTGCTCTGTTGTAAGCAAGTTCCCTGGGTCCTAATGGTTTCATCTCCACGTGACAAACCATGACCCCTTTTGCAGGGTCAGTGATTATAACCACTTCTCCTAAACCTCTTTTGAGGGATCCTCAGCTCATTTGGAGAAGAAGAGTATAAGCCCCAGGGGTGGTCATTCATTTTTATCTGTGGTTCATAAGAAATCCTGATTACCCATAAGCCTGCAAACCTATTATCCCTGGCTGCTAGTCTGTGTCAGCAGCCACAGTTTGTTAAGCTCCCAAGGAAATAATGTCACTTCTTCTGTTTCTTAGTTACTCTTCTTGCCTTCTGTCTAAAAGTTCTGTTGACCTGATTTCCTTGATTCTTCAAGTGGACTTTGTAGTAATGTGCCCCAACATGTTAGGAATTGAAAGTCAGAAGTGAGCCAACTTTCATATCTTGGTTCCCTGAAGAACTAAATTCTCCTTAGCCCCTCAGAGATTGTTTGTTGTCTAATTTTATTTAACATTTATTCAACAAATATTACATACTGCCTATTATCTGCCAGGAACTCAGTTCTAAGCCCTTTATAGAAATTCAAAAATTCAGTCCTCATAGCAACACTATGCCAAAGATGATATCAATAGATCTATTTTAAGTTAAAAAACAACAACAACAAAACCCTGAAATCCAGAAGATGATAAGTAGCTTTCTCAAGGTCATTACCTTTTAAGTGTTGGATTTCTTAGAATGCTATGTTCCATACTTTAAAATGATTTTATTTTTAATTCTGTAGTGTAATAATAATTATAAAATAATTATAAAATATTCTCGTTGCATAAGTTTTATAACAATGAAAATAGTCCTGCGGTTCTATTACCCTGAAATGCAGCATTTAAAATTTTTATTTCCCCCCAAACTTATGTATAATTATGCATTTTATCTTACATATAGTTTTTTTTTCTAGCTTCTTGAAAAGTGATTTTGTTACTCTTAGATATTTGATTGATTCCAGCCTCTCCTATTTATAAACAACATGCAGAAAACACTTGACACTAAAATCCTTTTTTCTTAATTTGGATAATTGGCTTATCATAAATTCCTAATGTTGATCAAAGGGTACAATCTCTACATGGCTTTTGAACAATGTTTAATGTTTACGAATGTTTTTAATGTTATCAATTACATTGCTCTTATCAATGTGTAGAAAGTTTTTGTTTAACTTGTCAGCTTTGAGCATTGTCATTTTTTAGAACTTTGGTGTAATTTAGTGTGTGTGTGTGTGTATGTGTGTGTGTGTGTGTGTGTGTGTGTGTGTGTGTAATCTATATAGTGATAATGTTTCTTGATTTGTACCTTGAATAATTTATGTGATTATACATTTTATGTGTTTTCTATAGTTGTATTTCCTCATGTAGCTTTTATGTACTTTGCTTCCATGAAATTATTGGCCTCCAAGTGCTTATAAAACATTCAGACACTTGACTGTGTTACATCAGCAGTCATATGCTGGCTGTCTATCAGCTGCATTCAACCTATAGGTCAATGCAGTACTTTTATTTTGCACAGTGTTTTAAAGTTCAAATTGTTGCCGATAATGAAATCGGGTTCTCATTTAAATTCCAGCCTCCACTGAGAAGTCAGAGATCTCACTGCGTTGGCTCTGCTGTCCCCACTGGCACAGGTGTGAGAGCCTCAGGTGCCCTTCTAGATGGGTCACCTGCTGTCCAGGTGACTGTGGTCTCCACCGCCTGCTGTTGTTGCTGATCTGCTTCACTTATTTTTTTTGTCTGCCTGATCCTTCTAGATGTTCCAGCTGTCAGATGGCCTATTACTTCAGAAGCAAACATGTTTCTTGTCACTCATTTCTCATAGGGACTGTTACTATGTTCATTTAGGCCACACACATAAAAGGCATCACCTGTCCTCCTCAAATGATAACACACTTGAGCCTTGATAGTGGTTTTTTTTTTCAAAAGTTTCTCTGGTAACCTGACTCTACGGCCTGGTCGCTGGGCTTCATGACCATAATCGGCTCACCACCCTTGCTATTCGATGGCTTGGTGTCGCTGTTATGGGTGTTGACATTCTCAAGATACTATGTGAGGAAGGGTTTCAGTCTGAGAGGTCGAACTTAGGCAAGAGGTGTCAGGGTTGAGCAAAAGTAAGGATCCATAAAAGCACATGAAAAAGAGAAAAGAGAAGCTGGGACACAGGTGTCAAGCTAACAATCATTGGTAAATTGCTTAATTGATAATTGATTAATTGGCTTATTGATAAATAAACTGGTTAGCAGTTTTTTAGTTTATAAGGCCTCTGAAGTGGGACCAGTGCATCCTAAATCGAGTGGTTTTTGTTGGTTTGTGCCCATGCCACTGAGTATGAGAGAATGCAGAGAGCTGGTGTGCTTGGGTTTGCTGCAGAGAACTAGTTAGGGAGCAGAGAATAGTTCAGAGCTTAAGAGCTAAAAGGGATCTTGAGATTCTTTTAACTCACCTCTCCCCTTTTGCAGATAAGGCAACTGAGATGCTGGGACAACTTAGCAAATGTCACAAAACCAGTTGGTGGTACCTGATGGGTCAGAGTCAGGTCTCCTGCCCTTGCTGATGCTTTTTTTTTTTTCTTCACATACCCTGCTAGCCAGTGAAAGGATATAGACTGGATTTTGTAATCTGGGATATTCAGAGGTCTTATTCAGCAGTGAGCTGTATGAACAGAAAGTTAATTGCTGTGATTCTCATCTCTGTGAGGGTCAGCCAAGAAGCACATGAATGACCATAAGGATGGCTTGCCCAAGGAAAGTTACTTTAAGTTTAAGTAATTAGGTCACAAGGGGTACTGAAATAGAAGGCAATGGAGTGATCGTCATAGATTTTTCACTTCCTAAGAGGACATATTCATTAGAAAGAATACATACAGATAAAGGTATTGGAATCCCTAGCCCATACCAAAGTGTAAACTGTTTTAAATGCATTGCTACGGGATTATGGGTAGCTCTCTCCCCTGTGCTGTGTGAAATGTTAGCAGCTTTTCTGCAGAGGTTGATTTTCCATCCAGACTGAGAAGAGAGTAGATTTGGAGTCTACAGCTAGAACTTGAAGGATTCTAATCAGGGATTTTAGATACTAAGTGAATGATTGTCTTATCACTTTACAAATTTGTGGTGCAGTGTCTATAATGCATGTAAAACTGTAGCCCTTAATGAGAGGAGGATAATATGTTTAACATTGAGGGGAAAAAATTCTTTCATCTGCTATGGTGAGCTCAATGGCTTTCATTACGTTCTTTATTGAGATCTCTAACAACTTTGTAGGCAACCACAGAATTAAAGGCACACAACTTAAAGCTGTTTAGCAGGTCCTCAGCTAGCTTCCTTTCGTTCAGCATTGTTTTGTTATACTACTGATGAGATGCCGAAGAAACTTAACTCTTGCTTATATCAATTAGCCTATTGTAAAACTGGTTTTGTCATGTTGTTTCACTTAAAGTCACACAGCCTATCCACAATGTTAAGTGAGAACTTACTGTTATTTATATGAGGTTAAGCTACATCAGGAAGAAATAATATACACAAAAACCATTAGAAATTTATAGGTTTTTGAGATCCTTAAAGAGGAATTTTGAATCTTCGTAACAAATATGGCAAGTGTAGAACTGGAAGAAACCTAGCTGATGGTCTTATGAGTCTAGCTAGTGCTGCAAAAATCTGTCTTTCTTTAATCTTTTTCTCCTTTCCCTTTCCTCTATTCAAAACTAGTTCTTATGGCATCTATCAGCTAGATTTTGTCCTACAATGCTGCTTAAGCCCCCAGGAGAGAAGTTTGCTAACTTGGAAGAATTGCCAATAGTTAACCCACCTATCTTAGCTCTTATCTTTGCAAGTGACCTTGTGCTGGCAGGTAAGGTGACCATATTTGTAAAATCTATAGTCTGATAGATTTTCCCCCTGGCTTATGTATTTCTTTATATGAAGAAAACATTGTGTAGAATATTTGCTGGTAGGAATATCCCTGCAAATTCTGATTACACAGTTATCATCTCTATGAAGATTAGCAACATTTAGTTATTGCAAGAATGTATAAACCTAGAAATTCTAATATTCTGTAGATTAATATATATAGGTGCCGGAATTTCAAGAATCTGTGCTTTCTGTTTCAGAATTGCTGGCCCAATGCAAGACATTATTATTTAAAATTATTCATTAAAATTTAATTAAAAAATTGAAACGGATGTTTTCTGTAAAAAACTCAAACATATTTTTGATGGTTTCCTTTCATTAAATTCTAGGCAACAGCTTACCTTTCACCTGATAACCTTTTGAAAGGAGAAATTGAAGATTCCCTGGAAAAGGTGCAGGTGGCTATTAACGTCTTAAAGACTTTCAGAAACTCCTTTTTCAGCTATAGAAAAGGATTGTCCAAGTATTTTATGGGAGACAAGGAGCTGAAACCATGGGATTTCCAGTCTCGTCTGGTGTTCTGTAGATTTGACAGATTTCTTGACCGTTTCATGAAAATAGAGGTATTCATATATTGACTTGTACTTTATTCACATTGTAGGTGGGTTCAAGAATCCTGTAGCTTTTTATATGGTTTACGAAACTGTTCATTCTATTTGGGTGGAAGGTGAGAGGTCTTTTTTTCTTAGTGATTCTCATGATGACCTCATAAGACCAGTGCTGTAAAGATAGTTTTAAAAGGTTTAGTTTGACATTTTTTAAATTCATTTTTGATTTTTAAATTATATTTAGTATAAGTGAATCCTTTTATGTGCCACTGACCCTTGATTTACAATTTACTAAGCTCCTAGAAGACAATTGTAAATCAGGAAGCGGTAAACTAACCCCCTTTTCCTGTATATGTTTAATGTTTGACATTGAGATTTCATACCTGAGAACCATTTGATAAAATCTAAAATATCATACTACCTTTTAGTATAAAAATATATATTCTATGCTATTAAAATATTAAAACCATTCATAAAAATTAAAAAAAGTGAAAATATATGCACTGTATAATATTTTAAATACCTAAAAAGCAAACATTGAATGAACACACACTTGTTCACACATGCACACACCTACTAGTATGGAGCCAACTGTTTTTGTTTTTTTTTTTAAGTTTGAACTAGTGACACTACCTTATTTTCTTTGTAAAGCTCTTCCTAGCAAGTTTGGGCTTTTTAGTCAATATAAGAGTTGTTGAATTTCATTGGAAATTAGAGCTTTATGTTTTGAAAATTCTAATTATCACGTAATCAGCTTGAATTCCTCTTAAAGTCTGAATGCCAAATGTGTCACTACAGGCAGCTTGCATCACCCTTTCTTTAGAGTCTCTTAAGCTCTCTTTTAGTGAGAAACATCTGATTCACAGCAAAGTGTAGGCTGCTGAAAGTATGAGTTTTAGGTATTATCTGGGGATCTGACTTATGATTAGAAGGATATAAAATTAGAGTCATGTGTTTAGCCCTGTTAAGTTAGGTTTGCCTGTACTGCTAGATAATTTTCAATAAATGTGAAAATGGGAGTACAATTTTTAAAATTGCAGTTACTTTGTTTAAATCAGTATTTATTTTGTTATGTACATGTCCATTAGTGCATGGATTTTGAGCGTTTGAAAATGTTTTTTTTTTTAAACTTTAAAATGTTCTTTTACCGTTCAAGGTGGTAAAAAGTATCTTTACTGTTGTGTGTTTTTACAAAGGATATATTTGTCACCATATTGGAATTTGAGAAGCTGGAGAGACTTGAATTTGGTGGTACCAAGGGGGCAATTTTAAATGGACAAATCCACGAGATGAATGAAGAATTTATAGAACTTTGTAAAATTTTTAAACACAGCACTTACAACCCATTTGATAACAATAACATGGTAATGTTGTACTTTTATTTTGTGGAATCTGATACTTTTAAAATTGGAGATTATGATGGGTCACGTGATTATAGGTACCGTCCAGTCCAACTTCTCTAGGATGAAAGAGCTTAAATGACTTGTCTGAAGTCTCTTAGTGATAGATCGGGGACCAGGACTTAGACTTTTGTATTTTCAGTTTAGAACTGTTTTTAATATAACAATGGACCTCATTCTGGATTTGTTTCTTGATTATGTATGTTGCAAAGGGCCCTTGCACATTAAGTGATTTTGATCTGATAATCTGACTCCCAGGTAACTTGTGTGCTTTATTTTTAGCCTTTTCCTGATCACTAGGTAATTTTTTTGGTCTATTTGAACATTTAGTTTCACTCTGTTCACTACATATATCATTAACGTGTATTTTGTCTCTCATATTTTTTATTGTTATTCTTTAGAGCTATTTATAATTTCATATTTTCAACCTCTGGAAATAGGAAGCTTTCCGACATAAGCCGCTTCTGTTTCCTGTCACTCCTAGTGTGTTACTAGCCAGGGAGTTACCTGTGAGCATCCCTGCAGCTCTAGGATAAAAATAGCTTTATTTTAGTGGTTTGCCAAGAATAGCAAATCCTGGGTAAGAAAAAAAAAGATTTAGCTCTCATCCTTATTATTTTATAAGGAATGTGAATTTATTCACTCTGGTGTTTCTGTTTGGCTGAATAAGTGATTCTTTGAAATATACAAATACAGTAGTCAGCTGTGTTTAAGGATGCAGTGGACAGAGTCCATCCCTCTGAACTATAGCTGGGTTTTGGGAAGTGGCATAAATGATGAGAGGATACTGCCATTCTGTGTCCCTGCTAATTTGTAGAAAAATAGAAAAAACCTGGGACTGTAAGAGTCTGGCACTTGACAGGTGGTCAGTGACTGTTGATGGAGTGTGACCCTTGACCCTCGGGAAGCCTGGGCTAAGCTCTCTTGAGCAAGTGAGCAGACGATTAAGACTTGCTTTCTTAATTGTTTATGTTTAACAGTTTGTCGGGAGTCTTTAGGCTCAGCAGCTTTGCTTTGCTGACATTCTGAGGTGTTACTTGATTGAATAAAATTCCCCAGATAACTAAAGCTATTTGTCTTAAAGATAGCCCCTTTGCTCCACTTAGTCTCTGTTAATCAGAGTACATTAATACTTACTGGGCAAGTGAGGGGTGCCAGGCATGTGGCAAACCTTCACACACACCCCTGGGCTGTTCTCACTGTAACCCTGAGCGTGACCAGGTTTAGTAAATTACCTGAGATGACATAATTTCCAGGGAGTGGAACAGAGATTTCAGTCCAGAACTCTCAACCCTCAGCCCAGCACTCTCCATCACTGACACTCCAAACCTGTAGTATTTGCTGCATCCTTGTTGAAATGAAGCCGGTAAGTTCGTCTGGGACAGCTGGAGGAACTCACTCTAGGACCTGTGCCCCAAGGTGGGGTAATTCAAGATGCTGTGTCTCTTTCCCTTTTTCCTGCTAGTTTTCAGTGGAACGGTTGATCCCAATACCTCGCCTGCCATTATACCAGAATCTAAAATACATTTTTAAAGAAGTTATTAATGTATTCTAGGTTGCATTCCAATTCCTACAATTAGTTTTCTGTTCTGTTTCAATCTATTGAGCTATTAATTCTTTTGCTCTTAACAATATGTAGTATTTTCGAATTTTAGCTATATAAAATTCTTAGTAGTCATCTATAGGATTTTCACGGCCTGCCTCCTTATTTTTCAAGATAAAATTTATTTAAAAACATTACTTATTTATTTTTTTGGAAAGGCAACCTACAAAATTTAGTCTCTTACCCCACTGCCTTTTTCCTTAGTTTTCCATTTTTCTCCCCAAAGGCATCTACTATTATGTGTTTCTTATATAATGTTCCAGAGATATTTAGTGCATGTATGTGTGTGTGTATATATTTTCTTTTGTACAGAATATTTTGCACAAATAGCATCCTCTACACATTATTTACGCCTTGCTTTTGTTCATTAATATACTTTGTCTCATTCTGTGTCACTACAGTAGCATTGCCTGCTTCTTTTTTAAACAATTGTATATTATTCCATTGTATTTATGTACTTTTTTTCAATGTTATTTAAAGTAGCACAGATATTTTTTAAAAATTTAGGAACTTATGCTTCTAGGAAGATGGAGTACATATACTTTCCCCTATTTCTCTCACTAAGTACAACTAAAATACTGGTCACTATATATAAAACAAACATACGATGACTCCAAGGGTGAAAAGAAGGCAGCAGATTGACTAAGAACCTCAGGACTCAAAAGACAACATGGTGATGAGTTCCTTGGGTTTTCTTGTTGCCCGAAATAACCCGGAGCTGAAGATACTGGCAATCTGGATACATCAGTAGGCACAGACATGAGAAGTCTGAATAAAAGCCTTGTCTCCCTCAAGAAAAAGATAGCCTAGCAAGACAGAAAACTAAAGACTAGAGATCATAATGTCTCTAGTCCAGCCAAACACCACAGAAGACACTGTGTCCTGACCCCATCCATGCCAGTGAAGACCCAATGGGAAACCTAGACTTACACCCAGTCTGTGACCAGGAGCCCCAGCCCTGTCCCCCAT
The DNA here is from genome assembly GCA_004027375.1 of Macroglossus sobrinus. Taxonomy (NCBI): domain Eukaryota; kingdom Metazoa; phylum Chordata; class Mammalia; order Chiroptera; family Pteropodidae; genus Macroglossus; species Macroglossus sobrinus. The sequence continues at coordinate 439,438 of PVKZ01001134.1, read as the reverse complement.
TCCCGAGTGGTGGACCTGGACTTCAGAGATGGCCTCATAGGGAGCCTTGATTTTCATCTCTGCTGGCCAGTAAGGAGCTCACTCTCTGTGGTGTCCATGTAGAACATGTGGGAATCCTGGATTTTTTCCTCACTCAGCAGCATCCTTACCCCACTAGAGTGGTGTCAGAGGAAGCCTGGTAGAGAGTCAAGACTCTCACCATGGCCAATGGATAAAGAGGTCACCTGCACTGTGACATCTGTGGAGTCCACATGGGGAACTGGAACACCAGCCATAACAAGGAGCTCCCCACTCTTAGGTGTTAGTGGATGCCAAGTGGAGAGCCTGGACATCTGTCTTTACTTGACAGTAATGAGTCTAGATCAGTATTAGAGAAAGTCAGCACAAACAGAATGTTTAAATACGCTCCAGTCTCATAACATAATCTGAAAATGTCCAAATTCAATAGAAAATCACTCATTATACCAAGAACCAGGAAGATCTCAATTGAATGAAAAAAGACAACTAATAGATACAACACTGAGATGACAACGAAGTTAGAATTATCTGATAAATATTTTAAAGAGCAATGCTAAAAATGTGTCAACAAGCTGTTATGAACATATTCGAAAGAAATGAAAAAATAGCCTCAGCAAAGAAACATTCTCTGCAAGTAAATAGATGATATAAAGAACAAATGGAAATGGTAGAACTGAAAGCTATAACAGGAATACAAAGCATAATGATTGTGCTCAGTGGCAGAATGGAGGGCTGGAGAAACGAAGCAGTGAAACTGAAGATGAAACAACAGAAACTAGCCAGTATGAACAACAGAACATAGACTGAGACAAAATAAATAGCCTCAGGGACATATCTTGCATTCATGTCATCTGAGATGCAGAAAAAGAGGGGACAGACTGTGAGGCTGAAAGTCTCAAATACTGGCTGAATACTTCCTAAATTTGGGAAGAGACATAAACCTACAGATTCAAGGGGAAATTTGAAACCAGTAGCAGAAAGATAAACTCAAGAATAAGCCCAGAGGAATCCATACCAAGACACATTGTAATTAAAGTTCTGAAAACTGAAAATAAAGAAAAAAATCTTGAAAGTAGTGAGAGGAAAAGAAAAGCACTCAGGAGAAAAATGATTTGAATGATAGTAGATTTCTTATCAAAAAATCATAGGTGAAGAGATATATGGAAGATACGTTTGGATTATCTGTGGTACTTCCAAGTGGGGAGGTAGCATTGGCCATTGTGAATTTGGGTTGAGAGGGTTAAGAGAGCAGAGAGCTTGGGACAGACAGAGAGAGACCTAGGATGGAGATTAGCATTTTTCCCTCTTTCTATTACTTATTTACTAAGTGTTCAAACAATGTTTGAGGGTCATCTTAAGTTGTAAATTCCTTATTGACATAGAAGAGGGATAATAAGTTAGGCATGTTACAACTTGTTGGAAAGTTGTGTTTACTTTCAAAAGTCAGTGATCCTTGAGTGAAGGGACCATCTGGCTCTAAGTCAGGAGAACTGGAGACTTCCTCCATGTAGAATGTGGCATGCTGGTGCTTACACAGGGCTCTAGAACTTTGCTGTTGCACTCTTTTCAATGTGTGCTCAGTTCAGCATAAGGCGCGTTTCTTCATGGAAACAGCATGGTGGGAGTGTGGCCTCTGGAGCGAGGTTGCCAGGCTTTAAATTCTGCCCTACCATCTGCCAGCGGTGTTACTGTGGGGAAATTGTTTAACTCTGTTGAATTTTTTTTTGTGACCTGTGAAATGGCAAAATATCACCTACATCATGTGTTGTGAGGATTGAGTTAACAGAGCGTTTAGAACAGATAACTGGGTAAATGTTTGCTATCATTATTATTACTGCTATTATCAGTAGGTGGAGGGTCAGTTGATGGAGATAGCAAAGGACTTCATTATGTTGAATGTGTGGCGTGCACACCAGGGACAGCTTGACTGGAAAGCTCAAGACCTTTCTGAATTTCTGAGACTTCTTCACTGAAGACTAAAAATTGCAATGCTGTGTAGATGATAGTTATTCTTTCATTGTTTCATGCTTTCTAATTATGAGAGTGGGTGGTTATGCATCAGGGGGAAATGGGTTGTTAACTGCATATTAATAAGACACTGGGAAAATGTAAGAGTATTTTGTTTCATCTTTATCATTGATGATGCTTCCTGTTACATGAGTTCTCTCCTGACTAAAGTATTTCTTGGTAGGTTTTCTGCTCCATGGAAAAACAAAACAAAAACTTTCTATTAAACTTATAGATATACTAAAATTATAATGAGAATAGGTTCTGTTTTCTTCTTTTTCTGAAAAGCACTTTTTTTTAAATTTATTAAATTTATTGGGATGATGTTGGTTAATATATATTATATAATTATATAGCTTTCAAGTGGACAATTCTATAATACATCATCTGCATATTGCATTGTGTGTTCACTACCCAGATCAGGTATCCTTCCATCACCATATTTTTGATCCCCTCTTGTTTATCATCAAAATGGATTTGAAGGAGGAAAGACTGAGAGTCAAAGTACTGACTGATGTTAGGATCTGAACGGGAGAAAAGAATTGTGAAAAATGGGCCGACAGCACTGAACTTCAGTGTTCTTATAAGGCTGGCATTTGAACAGTTGGTCACATGTAGCTTTCTTGATCTTCCCTGGAATCTTGCTCTGAAAAATAAATTCTTTCAGAAAGTTAGGATGGGGCGCGGGGAGGTGTGTTATGCTTGTGCGATTGCTTTTTTCACTATTGGACTCTTTCCTGCAAACTGATATTTTACTTTGAATTTTACAGGAATTTGAAAGTGATTATGTTGCATTTAAGTCCAAAACTTTGGATTTTGACAGAAGGCTTGGGACGATTCTTTGTGAAGGTTTCTTTAACTGCAATGGTTTAGAAGCTGCATTTAAGGTTAGTTCTGAAGAAGCCATACTAACAATAATTTACTAATGAATAATTTAGACTGTTAGATGAAAGGATTGAATACATTCCTTTCTGATCCAGGTAAACTATTAACTAAGTCACATTCTCTTTTGTATTCAGCTCGCTGAATTAGAAACTTTGAATAATGCACTAATGAATAATGAAGTCTACTTTGAACATGGTCAGTTTTAGGACATTTAACTATTGATCTATTCTTGCATTCACAATGTTTTAGCTCTCATTACCTTTAGAGCAAATTTAGCATGGCCTATGAGATATCGATTCACAAGTAAGCCACAGTGAGAGTGAAAAATATCCGTTAATTCCAGGATTTATTTTCTTTACATATGTTGGGTTCACCTGCCCACTTTATTACTGTGACTGAAATAAATAGCAATTTCTATACTGTGTTTCATCAGGTATAATATACCATTATCAGACATGCCATTATTTTGTGTATCAATAAAGAAAAATGTCAAAAATTATGCCATTGATTACATAAGGTACCCCAATTTCAGAGCTGTCAAAACATTAAAGAATGTCATAGAATTGATGAAGTATGGTATGTATGAATTAAGAATTATATGGAAAAAAATCATCTTGATAGTCCTCTCAAACGGAAAGCTTTTAATATGGGGAATAGGGACACCATGTGAAACTTGCTTGTCAAAGAAGAGAAGTGCAAATCAAGTATAAATTCAGATGGCATCCCAAAAGGGGAATTAAGGCTTTAATACCACAAGAAACACAGCTAGAAAATCATGGGCACAACCCGTTGAAAATGGCAGTGCAAAACAACAGAACAGACTATATATTTATTTGTTTAGTTTTGACCCTCAAATGAATTGGTTAGATGGTGGCAAAGCCACAGGTATTGTCTGCCCCCTGCCCAACCTGGATTTTAATATAGAAAATTCACAGGGATCAAATACTTCTTTGTTTAAGAGCTCTTGGTTGAAACCAAGTTGCTGTTGGACCAAATACATAGCCTGTATTTATATAAATAAAAGCATGTGTAATCTCATCTCTCTCAGAAATATTATATTTAATACTACAACACTTTAACTAAATATGCATATGTATTTCTCTGACAAAAAATGACATATTTTAATCCTCTTTGGTAACCTTTCCTGGTCAACCATCACCAAATCATAAATGTTTTATAAAAGAATCAAGCAATATTATTTTTTTAAAGGCTATATAGTAGTCTATGATATTCTGTTACTGGAGCTACTTGTCAATATTTCTGTAAATAACTGGAAGAAAGAACATGGAGTGAAGCCTTAGTTACAAAGGCTCCTACTTTTCCTAATTCAAATCTTCTTTCCTTTCTCACAATCATTAATAGAGATTCTATTCTAGCCTGTGCCAGGATTTTTCCCTAAACAATTTTATCTCTTATTGTCATGTATTTTTCTTGAACTTTCTTTATATTTGTACCATCTCCTGAAACATAAAATGAGCTCCTGCCCTCTAAGCTTTTTATCATATTACAGTTTTGTTATATTTAGATCACCTTTTGCAATGCCTTGTATAAAGCAGACACTTAGTAACTGCTCACAATTAGGTGGACCGACTGGTTGTCAGTACTGAAATGATTCAGAAAACCACTGGGAGAGTGGTGGCGGAAGAAGAAATGACAGGGTTGCTACTTAGGGAGAAGACGATTTTTACCACAGGTGTGGGGCTGATGAACTCTGACTATTTACCATTGTGTCTCCAGAAGTAAATATTTGCAAACTGTTTTCTGAAGACCATGATTTGGTGCCTGCTGTTAGCAAAGACATGGCCAGAAAGGGCCTCAGAACCAAACATTATTCTACTCTAGAATAAAACTATAGTTCAAAGCCTACAGTGTTGGTATTCACTAAAAAAGCAGGGCAAAGCAAAATACTAATGGTTGTTTTCTCTAAAATTTACAGTGTGCCTACATGAAGGTAGACCGAAATATCTAACAAAGTGTCTAGAAAAATGTTTAGACAATGTGATAGAAAACTATAAAATCATGAAGTGTATATAGTTCAGTCAGCAACAATCTTTGAAAGAGGCAAACTAGGAAAAATATAAATATTTACTACTTGAACATGGCAACAGTATTATGAAAGCCATAATTATGTAATGAAACTAAGAAGTAGAAGAAAATTCAGAGAAATCAGACAGATCTCAAGTGGGATAATTAGGGAAAACAGCATAGGTTGGAAGTCCATCTTTCATCTTCTGAGGCTGATAAGAAGAAAATATCTATATTTTTCACAAAATAGCTCTTAGTTCCACTATGACAAAGAAATGAGGTTCAAATGACCTTTATTCTCATCCTGGAGGGTAAATATTATATATCTATGATGTTGAAAAATTATGATAATGTATACTGCCTCAAGGTTGAGTTTTTCTTTTCTTTTTTTTTATTTTTCTTTTTTCTTTTTTTTTTTTAACTACTACTCTGGCTTTACAATCTCTCCAAAGAACATTTTTCTCTCCTTTTTTTTTTTTTTTTTTTTTACACTTAGTTAAGTCTCACTAAGCATAATCAGGTTGGCAGGATGAGATGTAGCTGGGAAACTTCTGGTACTATTTCTATTGTGGTCGATATAGTAAGTGTTTGAAAAAGAATGTCGTAAATGTTTCCTGACTGTCTTTGGAGTACATTTCTTTGTTAAGTCTATGAGATAATATTTAATTTGAATTTAAACATGAAATCTAAACTCAAGAAAACAATAGTTGAAGAAAAAGTTGATAATTTACATTTTGCTAGTTAGCAGCTAACCAGGCAGATTTTAAAGTATTTAGCAGTTTCTCCAGTAATTATAATTACTATTACCAGAAAAAGTGCCAGAAGAGTATTTGTCTAAATTGGCCTCGAAGGTATGGTTCGATTTACATTTCAGTTTGTATAATTTTTTCATTACGTTGTTTTTTTTTTTCAGTGAGTGTAGCTTATGGCAATATGTTTACAATAAAGCTGTTTTTTTAAAGAACACAAATTTGGGGGAACACTTATTTTCCTAAGAGGAAAAAGAGCTCTTTTGCCTCATCCCTAACAAGGAACAAACCTTGGTATGGTATAGTTTTCCATCACCTTGATTATATTTAGTTATTTTGAGATCTCTTTTATTTCAGAGAGAACATCTATATAACAGGTCTAATAACATTTTGTGAAGCCTACACAGAGTAAGCAAATAACATTTTAAATGGCACCATGGCTGATGAGAGGCAGCACAGAGAATGCCGCATTCAGGTGGACTGCCCAGTGTCAACTGCCAGCTCTGCCACTGGCTGTGTCAATTTGGGCAAGTTACTCCATTACTTGGTTTCATCTGGAGTATGTGATAATAGCATTTTTAAGACCCCTTAAAATATAGTGCTTATATATCGCTTATACAGAAATGTTTTAATTACATTGTTTTGCTTGCAAAGAAAGCTGTCTCATGCTAGCACACAAAAGAATCCACTGGGGCAGAAAACAAGACAGGAAGCTAATGGAAATCCAAGCGTAGGCTCACCAGACAGGCTAAGCTTTGGGAAAATTGATAGTAAAGGTTAGTTTGAATCTAGGGAGCTCCATGGGATGAACAAGAGGAGTCCAAGGATCTTCACTCTTCTGCTTGCTGGCAACGTGATCCTGTTTCAGTCCACGTTCCTGCTTTTTTCCTCTCCCTACTCATTGGCTTCCTTTGCTTGCTAGTAGTTTCTGTCGCCTCAAAATTTTGCCAGCATAGGTTCAGCCTATCATGCCCTGATTCTTGAAAGAGAATCTAATCAGCTCACGACATTAGTCTGAGCCAGGACATTCACACTGAAGGAACTGTCTGCCTGTGGAGCAGTTGTCCTTGGAACAGGAACAGGTCACTGCTGCTGTTTGGAGGTGGCTGGTTGGTGTGACAGGAGCATGGGCTGCCATGGGCAGGACAGTCACTGTGACTAGTGCATCTGCTATAATTATTAATGGTGTGACCTAGAGCCCTTTATATGGATACTTTGTAACTAAAGAATACATAGTAGGAAGGAAGAATAGAGAAAGAGTACCTAAACCTTGTTCTTAAGTCCACAAAGCATCTTCTAAAACATTTCCTGGCGCCCAACAGGAAGTAATGTTACCTGTGAGCAGCTTCTTTTCTGACGCTTCTCATTATCTGCCGAGGAAGGGAAAGTACTTTACATTTAGAATTTGTTTTATTGGAAAAATACATTTTAGATTTGGAGCTATTGCTGGATTCTTGTAGGGTTCTAGATTTCTAGTCGTACAAGAGATTTAATGAAGGAGATAGTGAGCTGAGTATTTGTATTAAAAATCCATGGCTCTTAACCTTTCTTTAACTTTGGTTTTTATAGCTTTTGACTGTATTTGGGAATTTTCTAGAGAAACCAGTTGTCATGGAAATTTTCAGCCCACATTATAGCACACTGGTGTACATGTTTCATGCCGAATTGGATGTGTGTAAGCAATTGTATAATGAACACATGAAACAGGTAAGTGGGGGTTAAGTTGAGCACAGCCACAGCTTCATTTGCGTGGGTGATGGCTTTCAACTAGGGCTGTGTTTAATGATATCTAAAGATTAGATATAGGCACTGAGGCTTTGTGCTTTTATTTAATTGGTTTCCTTATGGAGGAGAAGAACCTACTTTTGGATCATGATTCTTCTACTAATTAACTTACTGAACATGTATTTTATATATTTGTATTATGAAAGTACCAAAATGAGCAATTGCTTACAAGGTTGGCACGTATTCTAATTAAACATCCCCTTTATTCCTCTTCACCAAAATAACGATTTACAGATTGAACATGGAAATGTAGTTCTTAACAAGAATATGCCATTTACCTCAGGAAATATCAAATGGGCTAAAGAGATCCTTGAACGACTTCAAAAGTTTTGGTCAAACTTTGCATCTCTCCAGTATCTGTAAGTAACCAGGCTTATTTCATGGTAAAATTAATTCTAATGACTCATATAGTTTTTTCATAGGGCAGGAGCTGTTCATTTTAGTGCTTAGAGTTGTTGCCTGTAACTCTTCTCATTGGCCAGGCTCATCAAGGAGAATTCACCTCCATGGTGTTGGGATATGTTTAATATATTTTTATGTTTTCAGGGTCCTTTTTTTCTTCTCATTTTTCTTTTCACCCACAATATGTTTGTAGTGTTCTATTATTTTTTTCCCCTTTCTCCAGTAACTAGCACTCCTTTTATTTTGCAGAGTTCTGTATCTTCCTCTTTGTAGGAACTAGTAACTTGTTGTTGGCATTAAATAAATTTTTGGCATTTCTTTTATTTCATAACTATGTCTTTTAAGGCAAAGATAATTCATGGTGTTATTTGGTCCTTATTGTTTCTCTTTCTGATTTTTTATAGTGTATTTTATTATATTTTGTTTTGTATATTATTGTAAAGTGTTAAATTGAAATCTAATATATAAAAAAGTAGAAAAAAACATATTTCTACAGATTCTTGGAAAGTCCTGATGATGCTTCAGTTTATCAGAAGTATGTTGAAATGACAACTTTGCTAGACCAGTTTGAAAATCGTATCTTTAATGAATGGAAAAGTAACGTGAATGAAATCTGTGAGTTCAATTTGAATCAACCCTTGGTAAAATTCAGTGCCATAAATGGTCTTCTCAGTGTCAATTTTGACCCAAAGGTAAGGGATTGATATTTTTAAGATGTTTTATACATGTCATCTGATATCTCTAATCATTTATACTTTATTTTTGACAGTGAAAATGACAGTGTTGTGAAGAATATAACTGAAAACATCTGCATTTGAGATTTGTTTCCCAAATTCTGTGGTCATTGCTCTTTATTATTCCTCATAATTATTTATTTACAACTTCTATCTTCACTTGATAATGAGTTACTTGAGAGTAGAGTCTATTTCATTGTATCATTGTGTTCTGTGTTTCTAGCACAGTGTTTGACACCTAGTAATACTTAATAAATGTTAGCTCAATTGAATGGAATCATTAGTCTTTTATTAAATGTATTCTGACTTGAATTATAGTCACAGTACATATACCAGCATTTTTTGTTAATTAAAATTGCATCACGTAAGTAAAGATTTGGGGAATCCATAGGAAATATGGAATAAAAAAGCTTTTGTCATGCTTTGAGTGGACAATAAACTTGAATATGTTAGTTAAAAATATGGTAATTTTTATAAAAATTTTCAAAAAACATAACATGTAAATGCCAAAAATAATATTAACTGTTAAATAATGTTTAGGAAATGACCCTTATTGAATAGAGCTTTTGTTATCTCATAAATAAACAATATAACAGAGAAATATTTTGTTTTCTGAATGTTTATTTCCTCACAATTTCATTACATGTTATGTAATAATGAAAATATAGGAACTTTAATAGCAATTATAGATATGCTTATGTGTATATATATAATGTACTATATGTAAATGTAAATGTATCTAAGTCTGATAGCTTAATAGAAGTTACAAACTAAGCTTTCTTTTTTATTCACCTACATGAATATGCTTTACAGAAAAGGACAAGTATATAAGAACATCTATTCTTATAAGCTGCTATTACAGAAAAAGAGTATTAGTTAAACATCTGGCTGAATTTTCTCTAGCGAAGATTATATATTTTTTGGTGATTGCCCTATCTTTTATGGCATACAAAGATATGCCTTAGGAAGCAGGAAAGTTAGCCTTACTGAGTTTTATAGTCATGATCTGTACTGTATTTTGATCCGGTTCTCTAAAATATTATAAAGAACACCATTACTTAATTTTATAAACCTGAGCACACATACATAAATATATGACCTAGAGAACTGAGAATTCCCCACCTTTTGATTACGTGAAACCAATGTGTAGAAACTAAATTCCTGAGATGCTTTAGGGATAATTCCTATGATTCTACCTGAAGAGATTATGAGCACATGGAATATAGATTATAAACCCAAAATATATCATACTAGTGACCTAAGGAGCAACAGCCTAAGGTAGTCAACTGGTTTACCTTCTTAAGTATGTTGTGTGGTCTTTTCCACAGAACCTGTGATGTAAGGGTGTCAGTTCTGCCACATGACGTATGCATACCTAAAATCACAGTGCTGTTAAAGATTACACAATTAAAAGTATAGGACTTATAGGAAAAATGATGGGTAGGGGTACAGTACTCAAAAACCTTTCAGTGATACATTAAAAAAATAAGAACCTAGAAGAAACAATAGTATAGTTTTACACATTTTAAATACATAAATACAACAATAAATATGATACTTCCCCTTGAAAAAGACCTGCAGTTTGCCTATGACATGGGTGTTAGAAGGGTTGCAACTTGTGCATTATTATAAAGTGGCAGAGAGAGGGCTGTCTGAAACCAGACAGGAAGCTGTACCAACTGTAATGGATGGGTGTGGCTCATCACACACATGTGATTGAGGTACCCAGCGTATGTTAAAGGTATGTGCACATGAGCATTTTGCATATTCCTAAGCCGTTTGGTTAAGCTGGGTGCCGTTTTTAGCATTTACCTGGTATTTCTTGCTGATGAAATTTCAGATAAGCAAAGACAAATTGTGTAGTATGCTCAGACTGCTCACTAGTATACCAGTTACACTGGAACCAATGTATGTTTTTGAAAAAAGCATAACAACTAATGGTACTGGGAAGAGCATAACAACTATGCTTTTCCATCTATGGCCTTCCATTTTAGGTCTTGGTGTGCATATGTTGCTGCCTTTTGCTTGAATTCTTCCTCCCACAGTCACTGATTTATACCTTTATTGTTTGTACTTGCACATCAAATGGAATATATGATCGTTGCTTTTTAATAGCATGTGAAACAAAAGCCTCTGACAATTTGAAAATATAATAATCATTGGATGAAATTTGAAGTGTTTTAATTTTAACTTGTGTTAAAATAGAATGATATTCTTAAAATATGTAATTATTATTGGTTTTCTTTTAATAGCTAGTGGCCGTATTGAGGGAAGTGAAATATCTCTTAATGTTGAAGAAATTGGACATACCAGATTCAGCCTTAGCCATCTTCAAAAAAAGAGACACCATTTTAAAGGTTTGTTTTTTTTAGATATTAGGGCATACCTGCAATAGAGATATTTGACTTTTAATTATTAATATGTAGACTTTAGGATACTTTTATGCCTCTAAGATAGAGAAAGTAGCTTTAACATATTTGGCACTTTTTTGTTTTGGGGTTCTCTTTGCAGTACATCGGAAGCCTTGAACTTCTCGTGCAAGGATACAATAAGCTGAAACAGACTCTGCTGGGGGTTGAATACCCTCTGATTGAAGACGAGCTGAGGGCTGTGGACGAGCAACTGCAGGCAGCCGCGACATCGCTGACATGGCAGGGTGACTGCTGGGGATACATTGAGAGAGTGAAAACAGCCACCTTGGAGTTGGAGCGCAGAGTTGAGCGCACACAGGACAATGTCAGAGTGATCCAGCAAACCATGAGGGCATGGGCCGAGTGCACGCTCCTGCCCAGGAGAGAGCACAGAAGGGAAGCTGTCTTTACTTTGGAGGACAAGGGTGATTTGTTTACCAAAAAATACAAGCTCATCCATGAAGACGGCTGCAAGATACACAGCTTGGTAGAGGTAACTGCTTTTGAGGTTCTGAAATGTATAGATCTCTTCGTGGAGTTTAGAAAAGAGCTGAAATATTTAACCTCAGAGCATAGGACTCTTCCGGGGCCCGAAGGAGCTTTTGGTTAAGCATTTAAAATGGAGGAATTTGCATTTCTTGCCTATAATTTCAGCATCTCTCACTATGCTTATTCCTGAGGGAAGAGATTAGAATGTGAAATGTTTGATGAAACAGAAAGGTGAGAGATGGCGTCCTTTTCTTTGTCATGGGTACATCCTCCTTTGGATGCTGTTAATAAACACCATTATTTGTTGAGTGCTTATGCATCCACCTATCTTGTTCACATCTCCTGTAACCCTCTCAGTCATCTCCTAAGGATGGCCAATGTGAGAACTTTAGCTTTTACTCTGAGGAGAAATAGCAGCCAGAGGCTTTCCACGTTAAGTATAAAGCACAGAGGAGAAAGGAGACAGTAGACAGAGGGACTCTTAGGCGTTTATTCTAATAATCCAGGTGAGAAGCAATGATGGCTTGGGCCAGAGTGGTAGTGATAAAAGCAGGCATATGCTGCATGCATTTGGAGGGTGGAGCCAACAGGATCTATTTTCTGTGACGAGTCAGAGGAGGGAGAAGTCAAGGATGACTTCAGATTTTTGGTCTGATCCCCTGGAAAAATGGAGTCTCCCTTTACTGGTACGGGGGGGACTGTGGTGGAACAGATTTTGTAGGGAAAAAACAGGATTTGGTTTTGGACATGTGAGTAAGACAAGCCTGCCCAAGTGGAGATTTTGAGTAGGCTGGCATTACAGATGGGAGTCTGGGGTTCAGAGGAGGAGTCCAGGTGAGCAACATAGAACTGAGAGTCAGGAGCATATATATGATATGTAAGACCATGGATAGGATAAGATAGGATGTGGGTTAACCATAGAAAAGAGGTACATGGACTGGCCTTGAAGTCATCCTGAGGTTAGGGGAGGAGGATATAGCACATGATACTGAAAAAGAGGCCAGTAAAGTAGGAAGTCACAATCAAGAGAGGTGAAGATGCCCTAGAAACCAAGTTCAGAAGGAGGGAGAATTTAACTCTGTCCCATCCTAATTTAGGATGAGGACTGAGGTTGATTGTTAGATATGGCAATATGGAAGTCTTTGGTGACTGGCAGGAGCCGACTTGGTAGAGTGGAGGTTGGAAGCCTTACAGGAGTGGAATGAGAGAAGTGGGATGAGCAGCCAATAATTCCTGAGTTCTCCTGTGGCGAGACATGAAAACTGGGCAGTACCCGGACGTGTATGTCAGGCGTAGGGTGGGTTTTGTTTTTTAATATTTGTTGATGTTTCAGGATGTCTGTTTGTGGATTGAAATGATCTAGTAGAGAAGAAAATATCCTGGCAGGAAAGTCCTTGAGGGAACGGGGTTTAATACATACAAGTTGGCTTTAGGTAGGTGCCTGGCCAGTTCATCTACGGTAGGGAGGGAGGGAAGACGGGGAATAAGAATGTGGTGCTTGTAGTTGGGTGGTTTTGGTGATGGGGACAATAAGGCGATTTCTGATTGATCTTAAGGAAAAAAAGTGGGAGTAAAAATAGCATATTATGTGAGCATTCTTGTCAAATAGGATCTTCTCCATAGACAGATGCAGGCCTCAGGGCATGGACTGTCTCCTTTGGGCAGGTAGACCATGTATGCACTGCGACCTCATAAAGCACACAGGTGGGGCAAGCGCCCTGGGGAGAGGCTGGAAACCAGGGTTATTGATCTGGTTGAATTTTCTGGCGTTGAATTTTCTCATGTGTAAAGCAAAGATACTTGTCTCTAGGCTAATTCTCAGTAGGAGAACAAACAGTGGATTATGGTTTTCCTGCGGGATATTGAATATAACCAATTATGTATCTCAGTCCACCATCATTTACTTATCAAGAAATATTGTGAGCCTCCTAGGGGCCCAGTATCCTTCTATTTTTGTGAGATAACTTCAGTGAACAGAGCAGATAAAGATCCTTGCTTTCACAGAGCTCACATTCTAGTGAGAGGAGTAATAAACAAGAGACAGTATGTCACAGATGCTGGGATTGATTACATGCCACAGGAAAAAGATAAACTAGAGCAGGGCACACGAGTTCTGCAGTGCTCGGATTGGGGTGTTTTTTATTTTGTTGTTTTTTTTTTTTTTACTTTGAATTTTGTTTATTATTAAAAATATTCACGTGTTTACAAAGTCAAAACCTAAATCAGGGTACAGTCAGAGAAGTCTAGTTTTCATCCTCATTCCTTCTACCCTATAGGTAAATTTACCTCCCCTGTAGGTAAATTTTTCAAATTAGATTTTGGGTGGTTCTTTTTTAAAAACATCAGTACATATTGCTTGTGTTTCCTACTTGGAGTGCTGCACACACTACGTGTTACTTTTCTTGTTTAATGATATTGTGGGTATCCCTCCAAAGCACTGTGCTTCGTTCTTCTCATGCCCTTTTAAAGATGCCTGGTACCCAGTCGTGTGGCTGTACCATAATTTACTTAGCAGTTCATCTTTTGTTCATATCTGTAGTGTTGTAATGAAGAGCCTGCGTGAGTGTCATCTTGCACTTACATTAGTATATCTTTGGGATAAATTTCTAGAAGTGAGATTATTGGGTCACAGGATAATTTGTAATTATGTAATTTGCAGGATATTGCCAAAGTTAAGGAGTGTGTTTTTACATAGAATGATCAGGGTAGGCCTAAATAAGATGATAAGATCTGAGCAGAGTGACAGAATTAGCCTAGCGGGTTATAGAGTCACAAAGATTATGGAGTTAGCTAAGTAGACCTTTGGGCGAAGAGCGTTCCAGACAGAGGAGATAGTTTTCAGGAGGAACACACCTGGTGTGCAAAGCAGGGAATCACATTTGTGAAGCAAAGTGATTGAGGTAGACGGTAGGATGAGGTGAGGTCAGATGTTCATGGGGCATAAGGAGGGGACGGGAAGGTCAGGGGAGATATCGCACGCCTTTGTACAGCCTCTGGTGTTTACACCGTAGTACATGGGAGCCATGTTGCAGAACTTCAAGGAGAGGAGTAAACATGATCTAACTTTCATTTCATTTGTCATATTGAAATGGGACAATAGGGAGGTGAGGGATGGAAGAGGGCCAGGTAGCTCACTGTAGCAGTAAGCTACGTGACAGGTGGTGGTGCTTGGACCAGAGTGGTGACTGTAGAGATGATTAGAAGTTGGATTCTGGATATACTTTGAAGTGGAGTGAAGAGAATTTTCTAACAGAGTAGATGGTGGAGCATGGAAGAGACATCTGGGGTTATTCCAAGAGTTTTGTCCCACACATCTGGAAAGATGAAGTTCCAATCTATTCTGATGGGAAAGGCTATAAGAGAAAGAGATTGAGGGGGGAAGGTCAGATTTCAGTTTTAGACATTTCGATATGAGGCATCTGTCAGAGAAAGAGTGGTGTCAAATTGGACTTAACTAGTCTGGAGTTTGGGAACGGGCTCCAAACTGGAAATGTAAATTAAAGAGAAGTTGGTAGCAGTAGCATTTAAATCAGGAGGCTGAATGAGATCACCAACCATGAGTCTAGAGGATAGAGGCAAATCAAAGACCGTTCTCTGGGGCACACCCTTCTCAGAAATTGAGGTGAAGAATAACCAGCTAAAGGGGCAGAAAAAGAACAACTGACCAGATGAGAAAAACTAGGAGAGGGCCATGTCCTGTGTGCCAGGTGAAGGAAGTGTTTGCAGGGTGACAGACTCGTTCATCGAAATGGAAGGCGTGGTACACTCAATGTGCTATCTTGAGCATCTGTAGATCATGATGATGATGATGATGATGATGATGATGATGATGATGATGATGATGTAAAGTTTCTGTTGACTTCCAAGGTTGTCTGAAATATCTAAGAAAGCTTTAATTTTCCCTACAGATAAAGTTTGATAGGAAAGGTTTTGTCCCTGCCTTCTTCGATTGCTGCCTATATTAGTATCCTAGCGCTGCTATAACAAAGTCTCACAATGGGTGTCTTAAAGCAACAGACACTTATCCTTTTACAGTCTAGAGGCAAGAAGTCTGCAATCAAGGTGTGGGCAGAGCCAGTGCCCTCTTTAAAGGCACTGCCTAAGGCCTGGTAAGCCTTGGGAGAATCTCAAGGGTGTTCTGACATGTAAAGAAGCTGTATACCTGGAAATTTGTTTTTTTTTTAGCAGTATCTTAGTCATGCCATCAACTATTCTTTAGTTTTTGCTGATATGCTGTGGCTTATTCTGTGACTTTTAGGACACCTTTACAATTATTTATGCATTAGGATCTGTCTCATAGAAGAGAGATGATAGATTACAATTAAGTTCTTCTGTTACAGTCTCTTACTACTACTAATAATAAAACATACTCCCTAAACACTAATCCGGTGGTGTCAGACCAATAAGATTTGTGAATCCTGATTAAAATGCATTGAAAAAATTGCCACTACATGATTAGAAATGGTTACAAAACAAAGTCTTGCAGTGTTATTCTCAGAGAATGCAGTTGAAATTTTCTACTACATGGACTCATTTTGTTTCCTGAAGTCAAAAAACTAAGAAGCCGTGAAGTCAGTATGAGAACTGAGGAGAGCTTTC
Source organism: Macroglossus sobrinus (assembly GCA_004027375.1). Taxonomy (NCBI): domain Eukaryota; kingdom Metazoa; phylum Chordata; class Mammalia; order Chiroptera; family Pteropodidae; genus Macroglossus; species Macroglossus sobrinus. Next base: position 423,334 of record PVKZ01001134.1, on the reverse strand, counting down.
AACTGGAGGAAACTCAACTTCAAAATAGAAATGAACTGATGATTCGCTTGTTGTATCTGTTAAGTGCTTTCCCTCCCTCATATCTGCAAATGGTTTTGAGCCTGGTGCTCAGACTTCCAGTGAGGAATGTGATTTGGAGGAAGGCTGTGGATATAGGGCAGAGGGTGAGTCCTTTCTGCCTTTTCATGCGGCTTCCTTCGTGGCTGGCGGACTCTCAGTGCATAGCCTGCAGTCAGAGTTTAAGGTGAAGAGGGAAGGACAGAACCATGGACGACTGGGTCTGGAAGGGACCTGAGTGATCATTTAGTGGCCCAGAGCTCTTCTTCCTCTTCCACTTTCTCCACTTGCCCTAAGTTGTTGAAAATAGAACTTTTTTTTTTTTTTTAATAAATGCCACTACAGTGATATAGACCGGATCTCTTGGTATAAAAAAGTACAAACGATGAGGTAGGCACAGGGATGTTTCTGTGATGTGTTGGAAAGAGCTCTACGCTGGGGGAGTAAGAGGGATGGTTTCTAGTTCTAGTTCTCTCAGCAGCTTGCTCCCTACCACTGTGACACTGGATGTGTTTTAGGTCTTTGTTTTCATATTTTTTAAAAAGAAAGAATGGAATAAGATGATTTTTATGGCGTATTTGTTGTTGTTATTGTTATTATTATTTTATTATTATTTAGCTCTAGGATCTATATTTCTCCTCTCAAGTGTCTACAAGAGTCAGGGCTACTGTGTACAGCTGCCTAGGATGTGTACTGCACAACTCCAGGGGTGCAGGACACATACACTATACAGATGCAAATGGTTCCACCTTGATGGTGGGCAAGAGAGCATCCTGGAAAGGGACAATTCTTAAATTTGTTTGAGGGTGAGAAACCCCTAGAACTTGCTCATCTCTGCCCTGCTTTATCAGGAACTAGACTCGCCTCTGTAGTTCTGATTTTTACATATACCATACACCTGCGAATTCTGGGTCATACATCCGCAGTAGCAAATAATCAAAGAAAGCAGAGAGCATAGTCTACCTTATCATCAACTCCTATTCCAGTGTCTCCTTTTCTCTGTGCTAGCATTTCTGCCTCAGGCGTCTGCCCTCTGGCTTGTATAGACTGTACAAACTTTGCCAGCCAGAAGGTGTCTCTGGAATCAACCTTGCCACCCACGTTGCTGTCCCTAGGCATGCCACATTGTGTGCCCAACCTCTAGCAGTCCTTAACCACATCTGTGTCTGGCCCTATTGCGCCCTATTGATCTGTCCATATGTTACCCATTCTCTTGGGAGATGCTTAAGAGGTAGAGGAACTTCATATGGTTGAAGCACAAAGAGAGCTTAGGTTTTACCAGGCCATTGTTCCCCAAGCTGCGTTGCTATCCCAGAGGTTGCTCACACTTAGTTCCAAGATCTATTTTTTTTTTTTGCATTGGAAGCAATTGGATTCAACCAAATTACATAGACTTAAATATAATAGGTACACTGTGAGTCTCCAAAAGGGCCTGGAGTACACGGCACTCTGCTGACTTGGTAAACTTTGGATATCACAGAACATGTTCTCTGAAGGACCAGTCTGGGAAACCTCTTCATTTACAAGCTGAAGGCAAAGTTCAAGGCCACATAGAGTTAGGGACAGAGCAATAATTAGTACCCTAGTCGAATACATCTAGAATGCATTGGGAACTAGTATATTTCTTATCTATATTTGAAGATAGCAGTCTTCGTAATGACCTTTCCTATAAAGAATGACTTTTGAATGTATTTCATGAGTGAACTAAATATAAAATCTAGCTTAGATCTTTATACCTAGTTTAAGGTTCTGCAGCATAACAATTTTGTGTTGTGCACAAAAATCTCTTTAACAAACCATTTAAATGGAAAACCTATTTTATACTCACTAGTGTTTATACTCATCTATTAATATTTGTGTGTTTCTAGGAAAACAGGAAGCTCTTCAAAGCCGATCCTTCTCTGGATACCTGGAAGATTTATGTAGAATTCATCGATGACATTGTGGTAGAAGGCTTTTTTCAAGCAATAATGCATGACTTAGATTTCTTTCTGATGAATACGGAGAAGCAATTGAAACCTGCACCATTTTTTCAAGCACAAATGATCTTAATGCCCCCTGAGATTCTGTTTAAACCTTCTTTAGAAAGAGAAGCTGGGGATGGCTTCTATGATCTGGTAGAAGAAATGCTATGCAATAGTTTTAGAATGTCTGCCCAGATGAAGCGAGTAGCAGCGCATCTGGAAATAGCAAATTATCAGGTATTTTCTTTGTAAATGGGCAAGAGCTTTTATATTAACGGATCCAAAATAAATTGGGGTAATGGAGAGCATGAGGAAAGAAGTTGGAAAAAGCAACATGATTTTTTATTTTACCAACTGCTGTCCCTTGGAAGATTTGCTTTGGATATTATGTTGAACTTAATTAATAGAGCAATGTTGGTTTTAATAAGTACTTGGTTTTCTTCTCATTTAGAATGATATGGATAACATGTTAGGCCTGGCCGAGGTCAGGCAAGAGATAATGAACAGAGTGGCGGGCGTCATCACCAAAGTCTTGGACTTCAGAAACAGCCTGGACATGTACGCTTACCTCTGGGTGGATGACCGAGCTGAGTTTATGAAGCATTTTCTCCTGTATGGCCAAACCATATCATCTGAGGAAATGGATGCTCAAGTAAATGAAGAAATCCCAGAACAACCACCAACTCTTGACCAGTTCAGGGAACAGGCAAGAAAAACCCTTAGCTTTTAATGTAGTCTTTGGCTTTTGGTTGAGTTGTTATAGTAATTTTTTTTTTCTGATTATAGATTGATGTTTATGAGGCTTTGTATGTTCAGATGAACAAGTTTGATGACTTCAGAGTGTTTGATAGTTGGTTCAAGGTGGACATGAAGCCTTTCAAAGTGAGCTTGCTAAACATTATTAGGAAGTGGAGCTGGATGTTTCAGGAGCATCTTTTGAGATTTGTCATCGACAGGTAGCCCTTTGTGCTTTCATATTTGGAATTGTAATTTAACACCTGACTGCTGTCTAAAATTGGAATATTTTATGAGCTTTGAAACTGCGAGTTTTGCCATTCCTTGGCGAAACAAGTAATGTTTGTTTAGTTAAATAATGAAAATGAGTCAATTAGAGGTCTTAGGTGTTTTCATGAGCTTAATTTGTGTTTGTGTATGTATGTCTGTTTCTGTGTATGTTAAATAGTCTGAATGAGCTACAAGAATTTATAAAGGAGACAGGTGCTGGACTTCAGAGACAATTAAGCGAAGGCAGTCATGACGGTTTAGTTGATATCATGGGACACCTTCTGGCTATAAGAAGCCGACAGAGAGCTACTGATGAACTCTTCGAACCACTAAGAGAAACCATCACACTCTTGGAAACCTATGGCCAGAAGATGCCTGAGCAAGTCTACATTCAGCTAGAGGCAAGTATAGTGGTAAAATAATAGTAATTACCAGGAATTGAGGATCTCAATTAGCCCAGCTCTTTACCTGCACACTCTTATGACATCTTTATAACAGCCTGTAATGTAGACATGAATGTTTTTATTTTACAGATTACAAATCTGAAACTTAAAAGGTTTTGATAACTTTTTCAAGATCACACAAGTAGTAAAGGCAGCCAACACGATTCTTGGTGTTTCACGCCACAATACTCTTAACCACTATGCCCTGCTCCTTCTTGTTAGAAAGTATTTAGGTAATAACCTCTAAGTAGCTTTTGTGAGGTCCACTTTAATTGTCACCTTCACACATGAAATGTGTCCCAGGTCTTTTTCATTTAAAGCTGCCTGCCAGTTGAGAAGTGTCTATGGAAATATACCATGGAATGGTTAATAAAAAATAAAGCCCAATTTGGATGGAGAAATCACTGTGTTTCCTAAATAGTGTTTCTGTGTCATCTTCCCATTTCTATGCTCTGGAAAGACTTGGTGGCTGCTGTGAGCCAAATGAAGAGCAAAGTATTTTTAGTTATAACTGAAACCGTGACTGAAGATCTCACAGTTAAGGCTCTGTTTCCATGCCCATGCTGAAATTCTATGGATAGTTTATTTACACCATCTACCAGTTTCCAGGATGGGCTTACATTTAACTGTACAATGTTAACAGTGGACACGTTAACTAAAAAACTTCTATTGAATTTTAGTTTAGTGATTAGAGCATGGAACTCAAACTTAAATTCGTTCTTAAGAACTGTGTGAGTCCATTCCATCTGCTTGCCTCAAAGTGTGCAGTGAAGTGTCCCTCAAGATACCTCATTTTTTTCTATACTATCTCCAATTTCCAACTTTCTGTTCCTTTTTATTTTTTATTGAGGTGAAATTCATAATTCACATAACAAGATTAACCATTTCAAAGTGTGGTGTTTGTTACATTCACAGTGTGGTGTAACAACCACCACCTTTACTTAATTTCAAAACATTTGCATCACCCCAAAAAGGAACTCCACACCCATTAGATGTTGTTCCAACCACCACCATGTCTCCCATGACCAGCTCTTGGCTACTGCCGATCTTTTTCTGTCTCTATGAGTTTACTTAATCTAGAGCCTTCACATAAATAGGATTCTGCTATATGTGACCTTTTGTGTTTGGCTTCTTTCATTTGGTATAGTAGTTTTGGGTTTCATTCACAATGCAGTATCTATTACTACTTCATCCCATTTTATGGCTGAATAATGTTCTGTTGTGTGTATATAGGTGTGTGTGTGTGTGTGTGTGTGTGTGTGTGTGTGTGTGTGTGTGTGTGTGTGTGTGTTGATATATATATATATATATTTGATATATTTGATATATATATATATGCGCACGTGCGCATGTGTGTACACACACACACACACACACACACACACATACACACATATATATATATATATATAATCTGTTCAGCCTTTCATCCAGGGGACATTTAGGTTGTTTCCATCTTTCAGCTATTGTGAGTAGTGCTGTGTGAGCATTGGTACACAGGCCTTTGTTTACATACTTATTTTCAGTTCTTTTTGGAGTTAAGAATGGAATTGCTGGGTCATATGGTAATTCTAGGTTTAACTTTTTGAGGAACTGCTAAATTGTTTTTTACATTAGTTGCCTCATTTTATATCTCATTTTGTTTTGTGAAGAGTAAATGCAAAGTGTATTTACAAGTGCTCTCTTCACTATAAAGACTATAAAAATTATTATATATAAATTATTAAATTCTCCATAAGAAAAAACTGTGCTTAGAATGGAAAACCCAGTTAGACATGGAGTGAGATAAGATGTGGATAGATATATAACAAAGGTTAGAACTGAAATAGTTACAGTAGAACACCCAAAATACCGGTTTTAGAAAGATTTGGATATTGTTTGAGCCAGATCTTGGACCTTATCATATTGCGAAACTAATCATAACACATGTAGGTGATCTGGGGGAATTTAGCCATTGCCTCTAGAAATTGTTTTGTAAAAGTTTGGCTCACTATGGAAAGTTATAGCAGTATTGAAAATATTAGACTTTTCAATATTTCAAAAGTGGGTCACACTTTTAGCTATGTGTGTGCTTCTATGTCAGTAATTCAGGCTGGAGAACAAAATATAAGATTTACAGGCAGTACAAGTAGCATGTGGAAGATAACAGTGTCCTAGTTTTATTTTAATTAAAGCAACTTGCAGTAGTTACTGTGTCTCATCCATAATCATAATATTTTCCAAATACTTGCCTGTGCTTGGTTCTATCTAAAAGCCCTTAAATATGGCTGTGTCCTCATACTCTGTGTACTCTGAAGCTAGATTAAACTTCTTTTATTAGGTGAGGCAACACTTTGTTGACCTCACAGATTGCAAGGACCTTGTCAGTTTACAATCCCTTATTTTTTTATTTTTTATGACTACAGCGCCTGGTCTTCCTAGGTGGTCTCCCATCCAAGTACTAACCAGGCCTGACCCTGCTTAGCTTCCGAGATCAGACAGGATCGGGGATTGTTCAGGGTGGCATGGCCGTAGACTAGATTAAACTTCTAATCTACAGATTTTATTGAGCCCCTTCCCTGCTGAGAAACCTTCATTGACTGCCCCTCGCCTCCAAATACTGTGCAGTTTCCATAGGAGCCCACACTCTCACCCCACCCTGCACTGGTGCTCTTATCTCACCGGACCTTGAGGGATCTCCCCCTAATCTCTGCCTCTTGAAACCCAGTCATTCCTTTGAGCCTCAGATTCAATGTTACCTCCTTAAGTGGAGTATATTAGTTACAGAGGCGTTGGAGATCATCTGACCTTTTAATTTTCGATGAAAATCCATTTTTATAAAGTGGAAGCTACTTTGGAATCCCCAAATATAAAGCAGATAACAGCAGGTGTACTGTAGTCAAAGAGCGTTGAGAAGCCTGAGTCCATGGTTGTGACTTCTCTGTGGTTTCTAGACCGTGAAGGGACTCCAGGTGATATTTAGTTTCCATGGGATTGATTGGATATATGCAAAGTGAGGCTCTATACAAATGAGGATGCAGAGTTTTGATGAGATAAAGGGTGGAAGAACAAGATGAGGGACAAGTAGGTTTCGAACCCAGGTCCCTTGGTTCCTGGCCTGGTTTGGTGTTCCTGTCATGACACCATGTTGCCTCCCAAGCATTTTAATTCCATGACACACAGACCTCCTCGTGGAAGTTAACACATTCTGTCATGTAGAATAGTTATTGTATGTGCCTCTTATTCACTCTGACAGAATATAAAACGGTTTTAGAATGTTTTATGTTTTATCTTTGCAGCACTCCTGCACCACACAGATACAATTTATACTTAGCGCAGTGCATTCTTCATAATTGGCAGTTACTGAATCATTCATCAAATATTTATTGAGGTTACAAAATAGTCTTTAGAACTTTTGATTCTTGCTCTTCAGCTACACTAGTAGAGTCCCATCACTATGGATAGTTTTATAAGACAAAACAATTTCAGTGTCCCAGGAGATGACCCAGAGAAACAATGTTTTGTTAGTCTGGACACAAGGAATGCTTTTCAACAGCAATTATGAACAATGACTCTTCAAAGAAAATGACTTCCTGTTGTCCTGTTTGCATTGTAGTCAGGGAGGGGACAGTTCAGTTGCTACCTGAACTATTTATTACTTCTTTTGTCCTACATCAAGTAGGAATTAACCTTCCCTTCCCTTTTGCTCTTCTTACTTCAAAGCTCCTAGTCATTTAAAATGAACCTAACCTACATGCTCAAGCTCTCCATCAAGACAGCATACCCAGAGTTTGGGGAGTTGGGGAGAGTGGAGGATGAGATTGGTTCATATTTTAATCTCTGCCCTGCCAGACTCAGAGCTTCCTTTTTCACCAGCTAACTTGCTAAACATTTCTAGTTGTCGGGGATCACCAAAGTCATTTCCAGAGCTCTTTAGTTTTATTCCCTCAACAGCAAGACAATTTGGAAATTTGCATTTATTTTGCAAAGATTTTCTTTTATTCTGAGATAAATCTTACACCAGAGGACAACTCTGGTTACGTTTTGAAGATACCAATCCAGGGGCATTAGTGGGTTAGTATGGACTTCAGCCTGGCTCTAAGCCTTTTAGTAACTTTGATCTTTTTTGAGATAAACTTCACTTATATGAGAATGAAAAGATGCTGCGAGTTAGCGTAAAGAGATTCGAATTATTTAATCCTGTGGAGTTGGTTTGTTTTTGGCATTGAAGTAATTTCCCATTTGCACTTGTGTTTTTGTAGGAATTACCTGAAAGATGGGAAACAACCAAAAAGATTGCAGCAACTGTCAGACATGAAGTTTCACCTCTCCAAAATGCAGAAGTCACTCTTATAAGGAGAAAATGTATTTTGTTTGATGTAAGCTAGCTACCAAGTTTTGTTTTTGTTTGTTTGTTTTTAAGAAAGGTTTTATAAGAATAATTGAAGTTGTTTGAGATTCACTTTGTTTTTTGTTTTTGTTTTTGTTTTTGTTTTTTTTGTTTTTGTTTTTTGCTTGATCAGGGGAAGCAGGCTGAGTTCAGAGAGAGATTCAGACTCTATGCTCCTTTTGGTTTTAACACAGGAAATCCATACACAGTGCTTGATAAGGTAATGCTAATCTCACTTATCTCATGTATGGCACAATAGAAAATGAATTTAGGCACTGAGATACTACTATTTTGCCTTTGTTTTGCAATTACTTTTACGAGTGGAGAGTTAACTATTAAAAATGCAGTCATAAAGTTTTCCCCAAGTACATTATATTGCTTTAAATCATGTCTCCCCAAACTGCTATCATTACAAAGTAATCATACTAGTGAAAGTAACAACTACTATTATTTTTAAGCACTTACTATATTTATATATGTATAATATATATATGTCAAGAACTTTGCTAAAAGCATATTATTTACATGATTTTTTTCAGTTCTTACAATATCTATATGATGTAATAATAACATCATTAGCAGATATTTGGTCCTGTCCATATATCTGTGGAGACATTTGGCCCATGCCAAAGGGTCCCTGAAATTTGGTCCTGTCCCAAACGTGCACTGTTAATATAAATCTCATTCTTCTGCAAGATTTGAACCCTCACCCACAAACCTAAACCTATGTGCCATCACCTGGTAGGCTGAGGCAAGAAGGGTTATTATTGGCAATACAACTACATCACAATTATCGAGCCAAAAAAAGATAGTATTTTTAATTATAAATCAAATCTTGTAAACCAGAAGTATAGCATTATGGGCTGTTTGAACCCAGCAACATTTTTGAAATGTGGATTTTTTTTTTGGCATGGACCAAATGTCTCAGTAGACATTTTGGATAGGACAAACTGTCCTGCAAGGTCTATTCTCATATTTTCAGATAAAGAAACAATCATGTATAATTAAGTAACTTTTTGGAGAATATATAATAAGTGACAATAAGGATTAAAATTCTGATTTAAAAAAAATTAAGAGGTTTAACCATTATAGTGTTTGCTATGTGATACTTTCCCAGTAACTTAATTGTAAGGAAAGCCTATAACTATTCTTAATACAAAGATACAGATATTATTGAGTCATTTGTCCTAGTTTATGATGAACTGCTTTATTATGGTTGACTGTAAGATGAATATAATTGGCAAATAATTCAAAATGGTAATTCATGTGAGGCTTGAAAAATGTTTTAAATTTTTATTAGAAAATACCTTTGTTTCTAAAGGAATTCTTAACCTAACAGCCGAAATGAGAAAATGGCTTTGCAAATTTCACATTCAGGAGCTGGAACTCTTGCTGAGTTCTTCATCTAGGTTGCCATTCTGATTTTACTACATGCTGGAGATAGTCTTTACGTGTGAGACTTGTGTAAAACTTGGAATTGACACAGCTGTCACCTCTCTTTCCAAATTTTGGGTTGAATTTAGTTTTAACTGCTTTAAACACATTTGGAAAACACCATTCTGTACCATAAGGTCTTCTCTTTCACTTGGCTGAAGAAGAGTGGTTAATATATTCACTGAAAGAAAGTAGGTTAGAATATGCTAATAGTTTTTTTTTTTAAGTGTGTATCTAAGTTTCAGGTGGTCTGAACAGATTGTGGATGGGGAGGCATTTTACTTGACTAACCAATGTGCTGTATGTAAACATTTACTATAGTTATTTATTGAATTCTACCATTTGTGTGCTATACTATAAAAGTATATATAGTTACATGTCTAAAAGTCAGAGATATTTATCCTTGCATGTATAGAATGTGTTGAGGGGTGTTTTGCATATAGTAGGGCTGGGTTACCTTTTTCTTGAAGTCATTTTCTTGTGGTGTGTGCAGCATTCTTATTTAAGGATTATCTAACTGGATTCAACTAAAGGCACGTATGTGCTTCTTTCTGGGCCGGTTTGGTAAACCCTATTATTCAAGGCACTGAACCCTTCAAGAGAAGCCATTGATCTCACCTCCACCCCCTCACCCCAGGTATAAGGGGCATGGTGATTCTCTTTTTTCATAACTGGTTCCTTGGTAAAGTTATATGCTATTGTTTCTTCATAGCCAAAGAAACAATAAACACTTGAATGAACACAACTAGGTATATATTTCTAGGAATAATTGAATTAGTGTAAGTAATAGGACAATTATTAAAAATAAATAAAAAGGTTGTTCATTTTGGGGAATATGATAGATTAGATATTTTGAAAATTCCTCTTGTAAAACAGATGCCGAAATATGTTTGCAAATGTGCAATTTTAAATCTTGCTTAATTCCCAAGAAAATAAGAGAAATCTCTACACTTGATTTTAGCCAAAGGGCCAACATATAACTGAGAAATCTCTAAAGAGCAGAGAGAAAGTAGAATGTGAAACCAGGATGGAAAACAGAGGCAAACATTGAAGTCTTTGCTGTAGGGGCAAGTGAAAGTACCAGAGGGAGAACTTTGTGAATAACCCTTTCAAGGGGAAGTAGAAGATGTTCTGAAGAGGTTATACCCTCAGTGAAAGGGTGGGTTTGGAAAAATCTACAGGCTGCATAGGGAGCCTCTGAGATCACCTGTCAGTCCATGCTAAGGCTCAGAGTGGAAAGAACAGGGTGGAATGAGGTGGAGATGTGAATACTCTGGGAATTTATAATCATAGACCTGTTCTCATAGGGTTATGGTTCAATTTTATACTACCCAATGATTAAAGAATTTTCAGGCCAGGGAATTTAAAAAGTTATAAGAGTTATTCTTAGCACCTAGTAGAAGCAACCCTAAATCTTCTGGGTGGGGGGCGGAAACGCTCTTATTCTAGTCTCCTCAGAGATCCAACAATTTTTTTAGCCAAATATGACTATAATAAAATCAATAAACACACCAACATGCATAAGAGCCAGCAGAAAGAGAAAACCATAGAGACTTATATAAAACATCAGATATTAAAAAATATTTATTAAGGAAATAAAAGATGATATTGAAAAAAACAAGTTCTCAGTTTTGAGACTATCAACAATGATCAGCTGAATTTGAAAAAGAGGCAGGAAGTTACGAAAATGAAAAATATTTTAAAAACTCAGCAGATGGGCTAGAGAGCTAGTTAAAGCTGAAAAGAGAATTAGTGAAATGCAAATAACATTGAAAGAAATCATTTAGAAGACAGCACATAGTATAGCAAGTATAAGTGATATAAAGATATAAAAGTGATTAAGACACAGAGTAAGAAGTTAGAATGATGTCTAACTTGTCTACTCAGACTTCTTGGAAGAGAAAATAAACAGAATATTAGACAGGCAATAGAGTTATAATAGCTGAGATTTTTCAAGGACTTGTCAAAGAATGAATCAATAGATTCAGGAAATTCACTGAATCCCAACCAGGATAAATACAAAGTCAACATCTAAACCCATCATAGAAAACTACAGAATACCTGTTAGAGAAGATGATTGGGCTAACAGCAACACTGGAAACCAGAATGTAGTGGATATTTTCCAAATCGCATGAAATTATATTTCAATAATAAGAGTGACATAAAGATATTTCAGATAAACAAAAATAGAATGCATTAGCCACCTATAAATCATCAGTAAAATAGCTTCCAGTGTGTCTTTCAAGAAGATCAACAAAACAAAATTTGATTCTGAGAAAAGACTAATTGTGTTGACAAATCTTTGGTGGAAAGACTAAGGAAAAAAATTAACAGTCTTAGGAATAGATAGGAAATGATAGGAAGGACAGAGAAGAAATTCAAAAGATCATAGAGTGCAATTCATATGAAATTTAAAAAACTTTTAAATGGATACATTTTTAGAAAAATATAATTTAACAAAACTATCTCAAGAAATAATAAACCATAATAATAGTCCTTTACCTATTGAAAATTAGGAGGAAAAAAATTAACCAGCAGTTAAAATCAACAGAATAAATAACGGCTCTACTGGTGAATTCTAAGCTTTCAAGAAACATCTTATTCATGTAATTCTAGATACCAAAAGAAGAATGAACACTCAAATACTCTGTGAAGCCTGTTAACTTTCGTAAAAGGACAGTATGAGAAAGGAAAAATGATAGGCCAGTCATTCTTATGTACATATAGATACAAACATACAAAATAAAATAATATACCAATTTATAAACAAGTTGTGTTAATTCCAGGAAAAGTTTGATTCAACATTAGGAGATTAATATAATCCACACTAACAGATGAAGAGAAAATTACATGATCACCTCAAGAAATTCCAAAAAATCTTTAGCAACCATTCAGCATTCATTCATGCTAAAAACTCTTGGAAGACATTTTTAACCCATTAAAGGATAACAAAAACTGTACATGGAACATAACAGGGGAAGTGAAGGTTCCTAATTATAATGATGAAATACAAGAAAAGTCTAGATGACCATTAGAAGTAGAATAAATTCATAGTATATTCATAAAGGTTTAGTACTCTATAGTAGTGGAAATGAAGGAACTTCATACACATCCTCATGAATATATAGGTATACCTCAAAAAGAAATATTGTTAAAGTGTACAGCTGAAACTTACTGGATTTCGTTAACCAATGTCACTATAAAAATAATTTTAAAAATTTAATAAAACTGGAAAAAAGAAATATTGCAATATCATATATAATATAAAACTATTCATATATATTTCAAAAATAAATTTTAACAGTTTAGCATTTAGCAGTACATACATATGTAGCGAAAAAATTAAAATTGGGACTATATTGAATAAAAATTTGGCAGATTTGTAGTGGGCAGGAGAAGGCTAAAATTGAGAAGGCCATTAAAAGATTTTAGTAATGTAGTATTTCCTGAGCTGGATGGTATGTATGCTCAGACCCATACCCTTTTATTTTCATCATAAAACATTTGTGAAACTAAAACTGCAGTTCTTGTTTATGATTTTGAAAAATGAAATCTATAACTTGTATAATGAGTATTAGAGTGCTAATATTCTTTTTTTTACATAGTAGGGGATTAAGAGGGAGTTGAAAATTGAAATACAGGATTAAGTATGGATATTTAAAGTTAAAAATAAAACCAAGAGAAGTAAATATAATCATTGGATTTTGAGAGGAGGATGGGAGAAAATATAAAGTGAAAAAACAAATCTTTTTTTATTGCAAAGTCATTAACCTAGTGTAATGTCTAGACTTGGTAAGTCAAGAAGGAGCAGTTTATACACAAAATCGAGAGTCAGAGAAAGAGCACCCAGAAGAACTGGAGAATGAACCAGCTTTTCCTGTGTTACAAGCTCTCCTGTACATCTAAGTACACTATTATGTTAGTAAAATCAAGAGCTGGCTCATTAAGAAAATAATGAGTCAGCTTATATTTGGTGTAAAATAAACTCTTCTACATAGATGGGATGGTAGGTATGCTTTGGAAAAGGGAAACATATGGTGAAATTTTTTCATACAGTGCTGTGGTTTGAGCTCCAGTATTTTATTTCACTGATTCTGCTTCAGTACAGTTTGTATTATTGATGATCTCTAGAACATTTTTAAATTTGGAAACTTTTTTTTTAAGAAGTCACTTGTTTTTCTCTTCCATTCACAAAACTTGCAGTAAAATGAATTGCTTGATATTCATTACTTCAGATATATCAAGTATAGCAGTAAAACAAAAACTCATGTAGTTAACATTTTGGGTTTTATTTTTGCTTTTGTGATTTTTTTAAAAAAAATATTTGCCTAAACTAACATGCACGTGCTGTGAAAATAGCTAACAAGGAAATAACTTGAGATTACGGCTAGCTTTGTTTAATGACATAAAATTTTCACAAACAATCTAAGCATAATGGTTAAGAACCACATGTATTAAGTTCATGTAAGTGGAATCAAAGTGATTTATTCTTAAGTAGAAGCTTTTAAAGCCTAATCTTTTGCTGCCCAGCAAAGTCTGCGCTATACAGTGAAAATTAAGAGGAAAAATGTATCCAGAGAAATTCGATGCCAGAACAAATGTTGCTAAAATATGTATAGGAGAGAATTGATATCATTTATTAGTAGTCTACTCTCACTTTTTGAGTAGCTGTGAGTTTGCTCATCTAAAGCCTTCTACATTTTATCAATAATTATCCTGCTGATTTAATATTTTATCTTTTTAAAATCAAAGTTGTTAAACGTTATCATAACCAGTTACAGACCTGCATGGTGTCTCTGTCTCTGGCAGTTCGTTGGTTGTTAAGGGTGTTTATGTGCATGTGTGTGTTTTCTCCGTAGGAAAATCAAGAGCTTGAGGCATTAGAAGAAGAAATGCTGCAGATGCAAGAATCTGCTCGTTTATTTGAAGTGGCTCTTCCAGAGTACAAACAAATGAAACAGTGTCGCAAAGAAATAAAATTGCTCAAAGGACTCTGGGATGTCATTATTTATGTTAGAGTAAGACACTGCTTTTTGAAGAATACCTTTTTTATTTTAGTAGTTATTTTGTATAAATAAGCAGTTTTCATTTTCTGTATCCTCTTTGTGTTCTGTTTCTTGAAATATGTGAACATGAAATTTTCTTTCCAGAATTGGAGTTTGTATATCTTTGTTAGTAGAAATTCTTCTCTAAATATCAGTTGCTTTTGTCTTTAGTTCTGAATGAACCTGTGTCTAATGAGTTGACTGCTTCAGATCCATTTTGGGGATTATGTAGGATATAAATAAAAATTAATACATAAATATATATCACATATGTATGGTGACCTGATCATACAACCTCACTTATACACTCAGGCTTATGCTTATGTGTACATGCATCTATAAACAGACCTAACTAAAAACAAAGTTAATTTGTATATTGTTAATTACATTTTTTAAAATTTGAGAGCCATATAGAAATACATATTTTTTAATTTTTCAATTAAAGTTGATGTTTAATATTTTAAATTAGTTTCAAATGTACAGCATAGTAGTTAGACATTTATATAATTTACAGAGTGGTCTCCTGATTAGTGTAGTACCCACCTGGCACTATACATACCTAGTTATTACAATATTCCTTATACTGTACTTTATATCCCTGGGACTGTTTTATACCAATTTGTACTTCTTAATCCCGTCACTGTTTTCACCCAGCTCCCCAACCCCTCCCTACCACCGCCATCACCAGTTTGTTTTCTGTATCTAAGTCTGTTTTTATTTTGTTTGTTTATTAAGTTTGTTCTTTAGAGTCCACATATAGGTGAAATCATATGGTATTTGTTTTTCTCTGTCTGACTTACCTATAGAAATAATAAGATAGAAGATAGTCAGGTAGTTGAGTGTTTTATTTATAATGGATAAAGATTACCTTATGAAAGTTATGTTATATGTAGAATAGTAAAAATCTAGTGTATTTAGGGGTCATATCTTATCCAATTCATATAAAGTACACAGGATTAAATGATAATGATGTATATATCGAATTTGTCATTGCTACTAGAAATTAATGTTTTAGTCTTGAGTTTGACATGTCATGACACCATTTTTATTTTGGTGATAGGGAAGTCTTGACAAGTGCAGTTAATATTTAAATAATTGACTTTCCACTGGATGATAGAGCCACTGTGTATCATCAGTTTATATATTTTGCTGTGGAGACTTGCTTTCACCAAATGTTGTTGACACTTTTATCTGCTTGTGCGTTTTCAGAGAAGCATTGATAATTGGACTAAAACCCAGTGGAGGCAGATTAATGTGGAACAGATGGATGTAGAACTCAGAAGGTTTGCCAAGGCAAGTTCCATAACTGTCTAATACAACAATTTATCTTTCTCAGCACCACCTCCTTCCATCTTCCCAAGCCGAATATCTGGTGTGTTGGGCCGCATGTCCTTATTTACTTCAAACAGGATGATGTGAGACAGTATTTTTTTCACTCTCAGCCAGTTGCACTTTTAATTAAGCCTGCCTTTCTGTGAATGAGTGGGTAAAAGCATATTAGGGCTAATGAATTTATGAGTAGCCATTATAATCATATGCTTCCTAAATCCATCTAGCATGGAGGGTTTAGAGTACAAGAGCCAAGAGGTTAGGCTTAGGAAAGCTTTTGAATTCTTTCCTTAGCAACCATAAGCATTTTGTATCTTAAAAGATACCTTTTGGTTCTAGAATTTGGGGCAACTAATTGGAGTATGCCACTTTTGGATTTATATGGAGTACCATGATCCCGTTCGTATCTTTGATTACTCCAGTATCTCAAGGGAGTTCAGTATTTACAGAGCTTGTTTGAATTTAGGGCTTTGGTGACTTTGGTATCTAGTCCGTCGTCACATGCCCTCTGAAGAGAGTAGAATTTCGTTGGGTAATGCCGGAATGTCTGTCAGGAAAGGCAACTAAGAAGTGGTAGGGCTTTCTCCTTTCATCTTGCCTCAACTCAGTCTGGTACTCAGCTCCTACCAACTCTTCCCACTTTTTCTTCCATATTATCCTGGTCCCAAAGACCCTAACTAAAATGTCCCATCATTCTTTGGAATGTCATGGTCCCCATATCTCATTCTGAGGTCTTTAGAGAAAGATCTTGGTAATCCAGACAACAATCTCAGTTTTCTGTCTCATTACATTTCTAGAGGAAATACTCATCATAGCAGGTGTCCTAGAAATCACTTCTCTGCATTCAGTGTCTCTTGAGTTTCCTGATGGGACATTCAGTTAGAACCTGTGAATAAGAAACCTGTGTGTCCAAGTGGCTTGTACGTAGTGGACTAGTATGAATGAGTGGATTCTTTTCTCTTTCTCTGGTCGTGGCCCTTAACCTTGGGGCATCAATGTTTTAACTGTCTTTCCTAATCCAGCAAATTTATTCTTTCTAATGGGGCAAATTATCAAATGTATTATTATATCTGAGGACTTTTTTTTTTACTTTTTTTTTTTTTTTTTTTTAGGAAATCTGGTCACTAGACAAGGAAGTCCGTGCCTGGGATGCTTATGCAGGCCTGGAAGGCACAGTAAAGGACATGACAGCCTTCCTGAGAGCTGTCACTGAGTTACGGAGCCCCGCCCTCAGAGATAGGCATTGGCACCAGCTGATGAAGGCCACTGGGGTCAGTTTCCTAAGTCTCGTTAATTGAATATTTTTGTGATCGTGAAGTGTAATTCCTTGGTTTACATTATTCATCTGGGAGAAAGTGGGGTTTGTGAAAAGTTCTCTGGTCAAATGGGAAAGGTCAAGTTCCTGACATAGGACCAACAGACTGGACATGCAAATATCCTAGTTTTAGCCCCTACTATGGACTAAATATGTCCCCCCCAAATTCATACATTTAAGCCTCAATCCCCAATGTGATGCTATTTAGAGGTGGGGTCTTTGGGAGATAATTAGGCCATGAAGTGGAACCCTTATAAATGGGATTAATGCCTTTATAAAGGGATGAAAAGACCAGAGCTTTCTACTCTGTGCCAATATGAGGATACAATAAGATGACGGACATCTGTAAATGAAGAAGAGGGCCTTTAGCAAGAATCTGACCATACTGGCACCTTGATCCTGGACTTCCAGCCTCCAGAACAGTGAGAAATAAGTGCCTGTTTATGCCAGCCAGTCTGTGGTATTCTGTTTTAGCAGCCCAAACTGACTCAGACACCCCTGCCCTTTATCTCTTACTGGCAATGTGACCACAGACAAGACACGTAATGTCTCCATTTTGAGTTTTGTTTTTTTATTAATAAAATTAGAGGGATACTCTCTGCTTTCACACATCAGAGGATCTTGTAAGGATCAAGTGAGAAAATGTGAAGGCATTTTATAGAGCATGACATGGCTGCAAAGAATCTTATTTTAAAGAGGATCAGAGGGCATAGATAAGAGTTTAAGTGGGGGAGGAAATTCTGAAATTGTGATTCCCCCCAATTCATTGATGCTTATATCTCTTTTGATGGTTTTGATTTTATTGCAAAGTATAAAATGGTTCCCCATATATTTGTGCTGTTTGAGGTTATAATTTCCTGTCTTTATCTATTTAAGAGCAAATATTCCAACCTTACACTTTATTTTTCAAGAAAGTTGACCTTTTTGAGTTTAAAATACATAAAAGGCAGTATGGTATGGGTGTTTGTCTCCTCAGACAAATCTAGACCTTGAGGCATGCATTGTGAAGAAAGGCTCTCAGGATTTCAAGATAGAGTTTGCAGAGTGGAGAAACTGAGGAAAGGGGCAGCTTGGTGATGTGGAGATGCCCTGGGCTTTGTTGTTTCAGCTCTAACTCTTAGTAAATCTGAGATCATGGGCAACTTATCTGTTCTCCATACTTCAACTGACCCTTCTATGAAACCGATATTGCTATAATGCTTTCCATGCAGAACTGGTGAACACATTGGATGTGAGGTTATGTCTATGTACCTAACATGTAGTAAGTGCTTGATAAACGGTTCCTGAAGCTATTATAATGATACTTTCCATAGAGCCATTTAGGCATTGAATGTTTAGATTTTGTAGTTAGTTAATTATTTCTTCAAAAAAAATCTTCGAGTCTTCCGGTATGTAATAAACTGTGCCCTGCTTCCCTCCCCCTCTTCACATTTCCTCCAGTGAGATTTCTTCTCACCATAGGCTCCTGCCTATAGGCCTTTGTGCAATGTAAAACATGGTACTTTCTCTGGCAGACAGTTTAGAAAAAGGCACCTTCCTCCAGGCCGTCCCAAGGCATCAGAGCAGTTCACATTCCATGCATGAGCTGCACGACTGATCAGGGTGGTCCCATTCTACATCCCTGTTTATTCTTTCTCTAAAATAGGCCTAGCTCTCCATTAGCCGTGAAGTGAGGTTAAATGTGATACAGAGAAAAGGTGACAAACTCTTTTGGTTTGCCCAGAATTTTATAGGTTTTAGCACGAAAGTCCCATGTTCTGGGAACCCCCTCGGTCCTGGGCAAATAAAGATGTTTAGTCGCTCCATGCAGGGAGGCAGATGGTGATGAGGAATGTTAGGGCTGGGGAGAGCCGGCAAGGACTGCAGCTTTCAGAAGCAAGATCTGACATTCTTTGCAGAAGCAGGAAAGGAAATAGCCTTCCTGCCATCATGTGGCTGGGTCAGCTCTTCATTTGCAAGGGACATGGATGACTTTGGACATTTAGGAAGGGCTGAGAGCTTCTTAGCAAATACTTGAGGGGTGGGGGGAGTCAACAAGGTGATGAAACAAATGCGAATTATTTTTTTCGAATGGTGCACTATGAGTTTTTTTAAAAAATTATTTAAATTAGTGATTAAATTAGTGATTAAACTAGTTTAACTATGGAAGCAACAGGAGATTATATTCAGTGAATAGCATACTGTGGGAAGAAAAGATAAATGAGCCTACTCCCTGATTCCTGGGATTTCAACCAAATTGTAATAAATGAACATAGTACTTTCCTTTAAAAATGAGTTTTGTGGGCAAAGGGAATAAGAAATGAGCTGAGAAGGAAAGGATATGAAGCAAAAGAAAGTAGTGTGGTGTGAAAGAGGCCTACACTTCAGCCCTAGCTTCCGGTGGGTGGCGCCTCAGTAGCTGAGAATTACTTATAAGGCACTGTCTTTGACTGTCAGTACCTTTCAGAACTAGAGATGCGCTAAGCAGCTGACCTGAGTATGCTTAGCTAGGATTCATTCCTCCGGCCATTATGTTAAAGAAACCATTTATGCATGTGTAATATAAATTCTGCCCATTTTTTTTCCTAATCAGGTCAACTTTTCAATAAACGAAGCCACAACTTTGGCAGATTTGTTAGCCTTGCAGTTACACCAAGTGGAGGATGACGTCCGAAGCATTGTGGACAAAGCAGTGAAAGAACTGGGGACTGAGAAGGTAGTGTCCTTGGTGCTGTTTCTTTTCACACTGGGCGGATTCCGTGTATAGCACATAAGCGAGCTCACAGAGAAGCCCTCATGCCGTGGTTGTGTGGAGACACGTGTCCCTGCTTGTTCTTCGCTGCTTGTTAGCATGTAACTTTGGGCAGGAAACTAATTCTTCTAAGTTACAGGAATGTTTAAAACAAGAGGATTGGCCCAGTTGATGATGATATCAAATAATAAAACATTTACGTATCATTTACTTTGTAACAAGTACTGTTCTAGGTGCTTTATATTTATTTGATCTCTGAGGGTGGTATTTTTACTATTTTTATTTTACAGCAGAGGAAACTGAGAACAAGGTCATTAACTTACCCAGTTTCACACAAAAACTGGTGTTCACATTCAGGCTCTTGGAGGACCGCCTGTTTCATGCTGCTAATTTGTAAATAATATCTATCAAACTTTCAGATAACCCTTCCTGCTCTAGCATTAAGTCCCTTCCTGCTCTAGCATTCTGTTTCAGGGAAGGATGTACAAGTCAGATCCAACAGAAATTTGATATTGGTGTAATGCTTATTCGTTTTGTGTGATGAAATTCGTTCCTCTAAACCTCATTACCATGGAATTATTTGGAGGAAAAAAATGGAGGCCAATAATCCCTGATATCACTCTGTTTTTTTGAAAATTGTGAAATTAAAAAAAATCCCAGATGGTAGCCTAGATATTGGTTCTAAAGTAAACTCATGCACGTATCTTAATGCTGTTTATGTCTAGGTTATTACTGAAATAAGTCAGACCTGGGCGACCATGGAGTTCTCTTATGAAGTTCACTGTCGGACAGGCATTCCATTACTAAAGTCTGACGAACAGCTTTTTGAAACACTAGAGCACAACCAAGTAAGATGGATATTTTTGTTACAGATTTTTTTTTAATTATAATTTTAGACTTTTTCCAAATTCTGATACTCAATATTTATTTATGCATTCATTGGGCATCTACTCATACCAGATTGTAGGCACAGTACCATTTGGGATTAAAAGGTATGGACACTTGTTCTCAAGGAGATCGCACTTGAATAGGGAGACAGACAGAGGGGCTCCAGGGGGTCTAAGAAGACACAGAGGCCCTCCAATGTGGCGGTTGAAGGTCCCAGGGAGGGTCTCGTTAGGTGGTGGTGCTTGTGCTAAACTGTGAAGGCTGGGCTGGTATTTAGCAAAGAATGGAGATCAGAAAAGGGTGTTGCAGATAAGAGGCAGTGTTAGTAGCATCTTGAAATGACAGGAAATACCTGCCATTTAGAGGTAATTTTAAGACTTTAGTTTCTTTAGAATATAAATTTTCTTTAAGGGAGTAATAAAAAATAAGGCTGGAGAGACGGGCCAGAGCACAGTGCATGTATACATATATGTGGGTATATACAGATATATATGTGTATATATATTTATATAGAGAGAGTGTGTCGAATTCTAAGGTTGAGTTGGCATCTCTTTGGATATAAGAGATAAAAAGGTAAGAGACAAACTGTTCAGAGCAAATGACCGTATTGTCATTATTATTAGACTTAAGTCACTTAGGAAAAGAATCTTGTCTAAAGATATGCTCTGTTATTGGTATATTTAGGGGAGGGACATTTATTAAAGGTGGAAAGTCAGATTCAGCGCAGGTCAAGTGTAGATCAGTAGGTGGGGAGGTCATTGTTGGTATCTTGAGAACTGATGAGCTGTATAATGACGGGGAAAGACGATAAGCCAGTGGAGAATAGAGCTCCAGAAAAGGCTACATTTGGTGAACAAGAGGAGACATAAAAAAGGCAGAGAAAGAGTGGCCTGAGAAATAGTAGAAAAAGAATACTGCAATAACATAGAAACCATGGGTAAGTTTTTCCCCCAAATAAGAGTCAAATGTCATGGAAACAAAGTAAGTGTCCATTGATGGATGAATGGATAAAGAAAATGGATAGACAAAATGGAGTATTCAGCCATAAAAAAAGGACATCCTGCCTTTTGCAACAATGTGGATGGACCATGAGGGCATTAGGCTAAGTGAAGTAAGTCAGAGAAAAATACTGTTATGTTTTTTCTTACATGTGGAATCTAAAAAAGTTGAAGTCATGGAAACAATTAAATGGTTGCCAGGGGTTGGGGAGTGAGGGACATGAGATGATCAATGAGCACAAATTTGCAGGTGTAAGATGACTAAGTTCTAAAGATCTAATGTACAGCATGGTGACTGGTGAACAGTGCTGTATTATATAGTTGAAGATTGTTAAAAGACTAGATCTTCAATGTAATCACCACACACACACACACACACACACACACACACACACACACGATAATTATGTGGGTGATGGAGGCATTAACTAACCAAATTATGGTAACCATTTTACAATATATATGTGTATTAAATCATCATACTGTACACCTTAAACTGACAGTGTTATGTGTCAATGATATCTCCATAAAGCTGGTGGGGGGTGGGTGGGAAAGAAAAATGAAATGTATTAAGTACTTAGAAGTGAGGGAGAATAAGAAGAGGCCATTCCACTCGAAGACTGAGATTTCAGTGTCTGAGAATGGTGAGAAATGCTTGCCAGACCACATGCAATTAAAGTAAGCCTTAGGGTTAAGAAAGCAGCAAAGTTTGGTAGTAAACTTGAAAGAGGAGGAAAATGGATGCTTGAGGATTTAGCAAGCTGGAGGGAAGGTTGTTTTATTTTTTTAATAGTGGAAAAAAGATCCACAACCTTAGAATAATTAATAAGCAGGGACCAGGGAGAGAGTGAAAGCATGAAGAATAAAGTTAAATTATTAAAGCTGCACCCTGGTACACAATATTTTTTCCTGCCTGCATAGAGATGAATGGTCATCTTGTAGAAGACATTAATGTAGTTTCTTATATTTATCTTTTTTCTTTTGGGACAAGTATAAATATGAATATTTAATGTCATAAATTCACTCATTTACGAAATACTTATTGCATGCCTATTCTAGGTATTGCATGATAGGCCCTAGGAATACAGCCATAAAAAGAATAGGTATGGATTCTCTGTCATGGTACTTTGGGTCTGCTAATTCAGCTGTTGTTTAAAATTCTTTGTCTTTCTTATAGGTTCAGTTGCAGACTCTGCTTCAAAGCAAGTATGTGGAATATTTCATTGAGCAAGTCTTAAGCTGGCAAAATCAATTAAACATAGCAGACTCAGTCATCTTTACTTGGATGGAAGTCCAGAGAACTTGGTCTCACCTGGAAAGCATCTTTGTTTGTTCAGAAGATATTCGAATCCAGCTTGTGAAAGATGCTAGAAGATTTGATAAAGTAGATGCTGAATTTAAGGTTTGTAGAAGACAGTTTTCTATCCTAACAGAGTTTTCAAAGTAATATGAAAATCTTGCAAAAAAACATAATTTGGGATATTTATAAAAATAAATATTTTTTTGCATTTCAGAAAATAGGGCACAGAGATCTTTTTCTTTTTAAGGATCAGATAGTAAATCTTTCAGGCTTTGAGGTTTTGTGTGGTCTCTGTCACAACTAATCAATGCCGCCATTATAGTGTGAAAAAAAAAAAACGACAAAAATGGGCAGGGCTGTGCTCCAATAAAGCTTCATTTATAGACACTGAAATTTGAATTTCATAGTTTCATGTGTCACGAAATATTGTTCCTTTTGATTTTTTTTGAACCAGTAAAAAATGTAAACATCATTTTTAACTTCGGGCCATATAAAAACGGGCATCAGGCCAGACGTTTCCCATAGGTCAGCGATTGCCTACCCCTGCAGGAAGCCCTGGTCCATAGATGCATCTTCATTAAGTGAAAGACTAAGGTGTGGAAGCCAGTAACAAAGTAATACTACCAGTTATCTGTTTATTTGTTTCAAAAGAACCACAGAGAACACGTGGAGATATACACGTAGTAATGATTAATGTTTTAAGAGACTTCCAGCAAAGATTAATGGCTGTACCTTTTTATATGGAAATGGGGACTAAATATTTTTTTCTATCCAAAGCAGAACGAACAGAGGAATTCTATTTTGTTTAATTTTTAAGGAGGAAAGAACAGATAAGTCGTTTAGTATTTCATTTCATTTTCCTTTATGAATGCAGTCTTTACAATTCTGGGCTATTTTTATTTGGTTTGAAGAAAGAAATTTGGCATGAATCCAGAATAGTAGTAATGTCTATTGAATTTATTTTGATGAAAATTGTGTGATTATACTTTGGTTTTGATATTTATCTAAAAATTTAAATGCAAAAGTGAACAGACATGGCGTTAGAAGTCTCTTTAACCTTGCTCTCTCATTGTTCTCATTTTTTTATTTTAATTTTTTATTGTTCTTTATTCCCAAAATGGTTGAAAATTTTCAAAAAATCATTTTGAATATCAATGGCTCTGTGTTATACTTTCACACAGGACTTAATGTTCAAGACAGCTAAAATAAAAAAAGTTTTAGAAGCAACATGCAGACCTAATCTCTATGAAAAACTTAAAGATTTACAGTACAGGTAAGAATAAAACTATAAAGTGATCAGTTTGTTATAATTTTATTCGATTTCTTTCAAGTACCTAATAGTATTTAACATCTTATTGTAAGTACAACTTCTACTAAGTTATTTTATAATTTTGCTTGTAGTTATCTAGTTGCCTTGTACGTATTTGTGGTACAAATGTTTTGTGAGTTAATGTAAACAAACCCAAATATATTTCTGTTTTCCAAAAGGACTATCATAATAGTAAAATTAGTATATCTTATTATCAAGAGAATCAACATGGTTGATTGGTCAATTCTTTTATTGAGCTTTCCTGCAAACATTTATTAAGCATCTACTATATGCCAGGGCCTGGGATTGCAGTCAATTATTTTAAGTCCTTTACTTTGTATATAGTCTATATTATACATCATCCTTAGAAAATGTATTAGTACTTTCAAAATCCTTGTCCTAAGGGCCATTTGTAATTCTGCAACAGCTAGTGGTCATAAGAATATTCTGGTTTTTGATAAGCTACTAAAAAGAAGATGTTTGTACAGAATTGTGATCACTTTTTATTGCAAGTTAGAGGAGAGCTCTAGATTAAAATGTGTATTACATAAGCAGAATTATTTCACGATCTGGAATTTTTTCAGAGATAAAGTTGGCCATAATTTAAAAGGGTGGATTCCTACATAAGTTAATTATTTGTTTAGTCAATGATCTTTGGGGTTTGGGAGCTCAGACTCTGGGGTCATCTCTGTTCCTCTAAGAACAAAAAAGTGGAAATAATGATCTTATGAATCCTCTGAATACCAGAGTGAGTTGAAGCCACTTGCGTTTGTAAATGTTCAGTAGGAAAAGGAAAACTTTGAACAAATGATATCTTAACTAATGCTCCAGTTGAGTGAGGCTAAATCTAGTCTTCTCCCTGCTGATTAGGGGTGTCATTAAGAAAAATGATGAGTGACTTCAACCTAAATCTCATCTAAATTTAGCCTTAACTAATGGGTGTATGTGTGCACGCATATACCTCCTCCTCCTTGGCATGACTATATTAGTCACAAGCAAGGAGATGGTGTCAGAGATGGGGAGGTAGGCTACTTGATTAACAGTGAGCTTCCTGTGATTAGTTGACAGATGAGAGGTGCTGGGTTTTGTTCATTGATGTTTTAATAACCAAACGGGCAAGATAAGTTAAAAAAGACTTTTTGTTCATATAGGCTTTCTCTTTGTGAAAAAGCTCTGGCTGAATACTTGGAAACCAAGCGCGTGGCTTTTCCGCGCTTCTATTTCGTCTCTTCTGCGGACTTACTTGACATCCTCTCAAAGGGAGCTCAGCCGAAACAGGTAATAAATTTTTTGAAGTCTCATAGTATACTGTGTTACCTAAGCAATGTCACAGTTCCTCTACCATTGCCAAATGCCACCTATCATGTTACACATGCCAGGAGCTAGACCATCTGCAATAAAAATTCTAAATGCAGCTGCAGAGCGTTGCCAGAGGCAGTGCTAAAGAAACAAGGAAAGTAATTCCTTGGGCCTCAGAAAAGGAAAAGGTTACCAAATGCACAAGGCTGAGGGCCCTGGAGGAAGTTAATGGAAGAGACAGTGGTTCCAGATTCCCCAGAATTCTGGGGCAAGGGCTGGAGCCTGGCCGCAGCTTTCCTGGGGGAGAATGGGTCACGTGGGACAAGATCGTGGCTGGTGTCTTCTAACTACTCTCTTGACTCCAGAATACACTGTATACTTACAGTGCTGTCAGAGATGGACTGGAATAATTTCAGTCTCCTCTTCTACCGAGCCCTCTAATTTTCCCCTACCTATACAAAAAATAACATACCATTTATGACAATATTTCAAGCAAATAAAAGCAGCTGTTACCTTATGTAATCTGAGGACTCAGATCAGGAATAAACATCCCAAAGCACTGCTTCCTTTATCCATTGAGAAGATGCTGGCTTTCACTTGTATCTGTTCAGTTGTTATTACAGCTGACATAGGTGGTTACTCCTACAGTTGACTGTATAGCACAGATGATTTTGAAGCTGAAGCTTGTGCCTTGTCATTGTGGATTTGTCTCCATGTTCTTTCTATAGTTGGTTTTATGCCATTTTCTTTGGAATATGTATCTCTTCACACTACATTTCCTGAATTCGGCTGTCCTTTGGACACAGCAGTTATCTTGGTTATTTCTGTCTCATTCATATTTTCTCTTCAAACTTAAATTCAGTTTGATGGCTGGTCAAATGAAGTTTTGCTGTTGATAACAGTTGTTAGTTGATTTTGACAATATTTTCGGGGTTGCCTTGAGGGTTCCATTTAGTACTGTCATGCTAACTCCCAGAAGGCTTTGTAAAACAAACTCCCTCTGCTTACATTGATCAGGAGCCCAGTATATCCATCTCTGATTTCTGTAGTACATAACTGGGTGTATGGGGTGGGTTTTTTACTAGTTGCAAACATAGCTGTTCAAAACCACACTTGCACTTCAGTCCTCTCCTGGGAATATCCTCATGACCAGTAGCTGGACCCTCTGCCAGGGGTGATTACATGAGGTAGAGTGTGTCACATTCTATTCTAGGTACATGTTCTTAAAATTCTGAATTTTTAAAATATATATTGGAAGAGAAATGTGTAAATCTGTAATTAGAATAACATTTTTTTTCTTTTAATTATGTCCTTTAAACACAGTAAACACTGTGTGACTGGTATATTGAACAGTATTAATTAAAGAGATTGTGGACATGAAATAGTTTCATTTTTCTACTATTATTAGTCCCAAATAAGCCCTGCTGAATCTTTTTACACTGCAGAGCAGACCCTTTTATAACCTCTTGGGTAGGTATTGAACACCTTAGTCCCTTTTCCTTATAAAAAAAATAAATAAGCTAAAAACAACTCAACAAGGTCTAGTTTAAAATTCCAATCTCATCTCTGTGTCAAGGCCAGGCTTTCGCATAATAAACTTGGAGCTGGGAGTGAGACCAGTTCTTTCATTCTCCTCCCTACCTGTTTATCATGGAGAGGGGATAAGGGTGTTATGTGGGTCGGTGTCTTTTCTTAATGCTTGCTTTTGCTTCTCTGGGCAGTAGTGACTTATTCTGCTTCCCTGTCCTCAATAGTGAGCATCCACATGTTGGGTCTCTTGTGAACACAGCTACAGGCCTTCAGGGACAAGGGGGGGACTTCCCAGGGATATATATTGCAGAGCTAATTCTGTTTCAACTCTTGCAGGCCTTGCCCCTAGCAGTGTAATCAGCCATCTGTAGACGACATCTTCCTTTTATATCTAGGCGGATGTTCAAATAAGGGACGTATCACAGATTTACTTCTCGTAGGCGCCTGTAGTTTCTCTGAGTGGTTCTCTAACTCCTCCCAGTTGGTGACTTAAGGGTAGATGTCAGAGGAAACAATTCTTTATCTTCCCCCAAGGAGTGGGGAAGAGCCATAGCATCCCCCTGTGGGCTGATAACTCACATTTGTGAGGATGGCTCCTTGTCCCCACTGCTCCCTGCAGTACTTTTCATGGAAGGGGTGTATGGATTGGAGGTAGAAGACAGTAAGGGGTTGTGATGTGTCTTACCAAGTCCCCAAGGGGCTTGATCTGTCCTAACCCCTGTTTGCTGTCTTCAGAATGTGCACATCCCCAGCACTGAAGTCTTAGGCTGGGGCTGGAGGAACAGATCACTCAACATGTACTTGTCACCAAATCTTTTTACCTCTTTTAAAATAATCAAAAAATGTTTCATGCCGTAGCTCATGAGTCTGTGCATCTCCAGTGCCAGCTTTTTAGTTCCTACGTTACAGGATGTTTCTTTTTAAAAAAAAAAATAATTAAACTTAAAGATGTATCTTTTAAATCATTTTATTTTCACAGCATCACTTCAATATTTTAGTGTCATCTTCTCTAATATTGATGAGACTTATCATGGTAGTCTTACCTACCTCATTCCTAGCTTTTTAATTATGAGTTCTAAATCCCTGAATTTCAGGTACATTGCTCAGTACCCATAATAGTACCACTCCTTAATGAATGACTAGCTATTAGAAGACATTAACATTTTAAATTTCAGTGAAGCTTCGTATGAAATCACAGCACAGAGATCTCCAGAATCATTCATAGCCATGCTAATGAATGTCAGCAGCAGCGCTGTATATGCCATGCTAACAAAAAGGCTTGCCTATTTCTGCTTATCAGCTAAAGGGGTCCAGCCATATGGCCAGAGTGTATATGTGGTTTACAGTTTCCAGACCCACCAGCTTTGAAATGATTAGATATTTGATATTTTTGAAAATTTGAGATTTATATTCTTTCAAATTGTGCTTAAAATATGACTTCATTGAGTTATTTTGTTATACAGATTAAGCTTTCAACAATTAAAATTCACGTAACACACTGTGACACTGTTACTTAAAGGTCCAGGGTTAGAAAAATTGTCTAGTTGCCTCCGTGGAGCAAATGGCCACTCAGGAATGACTTGTTGGGGTGGGACATTGAAAAGGAGCTAAAGACAATTTGAGTCATCTAGAGTCACAGTCAGCTTCTGTCCTGACACGGTTCTGCAAAGTTAAGGTGCATTCTGAATTCTTGGTCACTTACCACAGAATAGTTCATGCTTTCGGCAGTTATGCCAGATTACCTGGCCTCGTTGCCCTTTTTTACTTTCTTTTCAATATCGGAATCATTTTCAGACCACCAGACACAGCTTCTCCCCCTCTGCCTTTGCACCCACATTCCTGAATGTGATCCCAGTGGCATGAACAACGTAGCACGGCAGCTGTAGCTTGTGGAATAATAGTGCAGTTTCCCCAGAAAAGACACAGTTTGTGGGTAGATAACTCATGGTGACACCTTGTGAATGACTTGAGTTCTTCAGACCCCCTCCTCCACCTGCCACATTCAATTTAAGAGTGTTGGCCAAAGTGAGAGTTTCTGCAGTCAATTGTGGAATTTGATCAGCACGGACTCATCAGCCAGTGAGATCTGATATCACGACCATCTCTAGTCTTGTAAACAAAAATTCCCAAATGAAAGCACTTGAGTCGGAATGCCAGCATGATGAGACCAGTGTGTCTAGTATGCCTTTGGTCACCATTTGCTATTGGGAAGCTTAGGTCAAGTTTTTAAGATTTTTCTCCTCCCAATTCACCCTGATCTCCCATGTCAAGGATTACCTAAAGGATTGTGGGTATGGGCACTGCTTAACTTCAGTGGTCAAAAATCTCTTAACTCAGTGGTCAAAGATGCTTATGGAAGTACAAACTTAAAGACATACTTGCAGGATTAATTGACATGGTGCAATAGTTCTGTGTAGCTGGTTTGAAGTTGCACATGATTCAATATTAACATTCTTCGACACCCCACCTCCTTTTAGAAAAGCAAGCTATTGTATTTTTCAAGCAAACTGGTGTAGTGGATAAAGTCAGATGGAATAGTATCAGTTGACTCCTTCAGGCCCTTTCCGATTGTTACACTGCGCCTTGAAATAGCTGACAGCTTTGTGTAGTCAGTATGTGTTTAGCCACTGATTCCTAATGACTTGAAAAATCTTTTTGTCCTGTAAGAGTTTATACATTTTTCTCTTTTTTCATCTACTATATAATGATTAGTGAAAGTTTCATCAGGAAGCAATATTAGAGAGTCAGACTTTCAGTGTGATCAGCTGCATTTCCATTGTTTCATGGAGTAGCCGTGAACCACATGTATTTGGCTCTTAAACATTTGAAATGTGGTAACTGAGGACTTGAATTTTTAACTTTAACAAATTTTAATTGATTTAAACTTAAAAACTGATATTTGATTCAGTTATTGGAAAACATAAGTGTTTGAAACAACTTGAGTATGTGGATTTACTTTTGCAACTACATTTATGAAATCTAAACATAGATCAAGTATTTTGGATGAAAAATCCAAGTTGAGATATGCTGTAAATATAAAATACAAACCTGATTTCAAAAAATTACTATGGAGAAAAGAATATAAAATACCTTAATTTTTATATTACATGTTGAAGTAAAAACATCTGGATATACTAGGTCAAATAAAATACATTAAAATTAGCTTTACCTGTTTCTACTTGTTTTAATGTGGCTACTAGAATTTCTACTACTGTAGAAATTGAAACCATAATACATTCTCTACAACGATGAGATCAAGAATATATATGCTCAGAAATGTTTAATATTTGCAGCAAGAAATATCCTTGAATGGCATCAGCCCAAATCTGATAAGAGAAAATCTGCCAACTTGTCTTTTGAGAAATCTCTCAGATTGCAGTGATGAGACAGATGGCACTAAACTGATACCTTTAATAGACTGTAAATATTGGCATTTGGAAAGGTGCTTGTGAGACTTTGACTTAATATCAGGTGATAAAGAGCACTGCTCTTTAGGATCTTAAAGAGGCAAATATCTAAGACCCCACATGTCACAAGCACATGTTCGTTTCTATCAGGTGCATCTATTTGGCTATCTTCATGATAGAGTGAAGAAGGTATCTCAGCCTCTGAATTCCAGGAATCAGGATGATGGAGCTCAATACAGCATGTCACAACCTTCTCTAACAAGGTTTAGTTCCCCTCAGACAATTAAGAGGAAAAAGGCTCAAGATGCAAGTGGTTAGTTGACAACATGCAAGAATTAACAAGTTTTAGTTGAAATAAAATATCTCAGCTTTTCTAGAGGAAATAGAAAGCTGTTGGCCCATATGCTACATAAGGTGGAGGAAGTGGGTGCCCTCAGGTTTGGGGCTGAGGAAGGAATGGGGAAGAGAGGTTATGGTTTGGGCCATCTTGCCGTTGTCTCTACTTGTCTTCCACTTAACAGCAAGGAATAGAGGCTGCTCACCAAAGTGTAGTTTGTCACAAATTGCCCAAGTCAGAGCAGCTTTTCTGGTCAGAATTTCAGAAAATGGCATATTTTAAATGGATGCCTTTGTGTAAAGGTGGTCTGACACCCAAAGGACTTAGGCATCTAGGTGTGTGACAAGAGAATAGATGATCTAGATTTTATATAAACATGCCATAAATTATATATCCAATGGGGATTACCTTTGATTATCCTTGCAAAATAGTTAATATGATTGGCTAAAATTGTGCATATATGTATACATACACAATTTTTTTAAAAAAATTTACAAATGTGTTGCCACTGCTTAGAATTCTGTTGCAGCTCTTCTATTGGAATTCTCTCCACGACCAGGTTATGCAATAAAATCAGGAGTTAAAACATCATTTTAAGGTTATGAGATCCAAATATTAAATGTTATAAGTGTGGTGTCCTGCCACCCAGGAGTTTTAGGGCTTGCTGTGAAACCTGAAACTCCTGACCCCTGGCCTTTGTTTGATGTCACTTGCTGTGTACTGTACACTGAAGGAACAAAATTTCAATTTTTGCTGCCAACGTTTTAGAAACCCTGGTTAAGATATTGTTGAAGTTACGGACTTTTTATGACTTGAGTTGCTTAAATTCTTTCTGTTTCTCTAACGAGATGAAAAGATAAGCCTACGAGGTGTTTGTATTCTTTTTCATTGTAAAATAAAAAAAAAGTCTTTTCAAATATTGAACTAGGAAGAAGGAATTTTAATTTTGTGTTAACAAGTACAAAGATATCTCATTAGAAATGGAAGAAATTCGAAGACAATGGGGTCCACATTAGTTTAAACACCAGTCCTGTTCTCTCAGAAGCTTTACATGGGAGAGGGAATGTGAAAACATCCAACTTTAAACACGCCATGTATATGTGATAGGAGAACCATAGCCATAGGGCTTGCATTTTCTTGTCACTGGCTGAGTGACTATAGGCCTAGAAGTTCTTCTGAAACTATTTTCTCACCAAAGCAATAATGTGTGAGGGTGTCTGATGGTTGAGGTCTCATTTATCCTGCAGCTTTTCACGTAAATATTATTTAGGTCCATTACAAAGTAGAAGCCATTAAACATCTGTGCGCTTCCTGGCCACTTCAGCTGTGACAGTGAATTGTTAGATTATTGGAGATACTTTCTGTGTATAAATGTCCTTGGGGTAAAGTACAGGGATGGAGCAGAATATGATAACCCAGGCAGTGGTCATCAGCTACTCTGTCTCGGTTTACAGTAAGTGAGAGTCTCAAAGTCTCATCTATTTTAAACTCAGAAGATTTTTTGCTGTGATTTTTAACATTTTTGCAAATACAGCAAAAATGTTAAGGCTAAATGCTTCAAAGATGGAATCACCATTCAGGAGTTCCTTACTGATATTTTGTCATGTAGGAAGTTTAGGCAGCTTGCTCCTGTTTCCAGAAGCTACTACTGGGATAGTTATCAACTTGAGTTAAAATGTATTTCAAGAAAAATTAATTACAGAGATGAACCTGTATACTGGTAAATACCATATATCTTTAAACAATCGTCTGGTTACTAGCACCTTTTATTTTTTCTATTGAGGTGAAATCCACATAATATAAAATTAACCATTTTGAA
Organism: Macroglossus sobrinus; assembly: GCA_004027375.1. NCBI lineage: Eukaryota > Metazoa > Chordata > Mammalia > Chiroptera > Pteropodidae > Macroglossus > Macroglossus sobrinus. The sequence goes on along the minus strand of PVKZ01001134.1, from coordinate 390,755 downwards.
GTATACGATTCGGTGGCATTTTGTATATCCGCAATGCTGTGCAATTGTCACCTCTGTCTAGTTTCAAAATATTTTTATTATCTTAAAATAAAACCCCATGTCCATTAAGCAGTCACTCTTCATTCCTTTCTCCCTCCACTTCCTAACAACCACCAATCTGCTTTCTGTTTCTATGGCTTTACCTGCTCTGGACATTTCATATAGGTGGAATCATACAGTATGTGGTCTTTTGTAACTGGCTTCTTTCTTTAGCATTTTTTCAAGGTTCATCCACACTGTATCATGTATCAGTGGTTCATTCTTTTCTATGACTGTATAATCCATGGTCTACCTAGGCCACACTTTGATTTGTCCATTTATCCATTAATGGACATTTCGGTTAGTTCCACCTTTTGGCTTTTGCGAATAGTGCTGCACTTGTATATAAGTAAGTGAGTACCTGTTTTTAAGTATTTAGGGTATATACTAGGAGTGGCATTTCTGGGTCACATGGTAATTCCATGTTTTCTAGGAACCGCCAAACTGTTTTTCACGCAGCAGTTTTTGTACCATATGTAAGAAGGGCCACTTTTTCTCACTCCTGGCTCTTTCTCTGGTTCATTTTTCACCTCTTTACACGGTCTACCCCAAGGGAGGCAGGGTGGCCGACCTGGCTGATAGTCTGTTCTCTTCCCCCTTGGGAGTTGACCTACGAAACACACATATGCCCCTGCTCTTTGCCACAGCAGTGCTTATGGGTGGAGAGCCTGTCCTGGTGTGTGCTGACCTGACTGGATGGACAAGGAGTGCTAATTCTGGAGTTCTGTTTGGACACTAGTTAGGTTTTAGTCTACAAACTGGCTTCTAGCAGAACAAACCCTCATCTTTGTCTTTTAATTTGGTTTGTTTTATTTCTCAAATAGTTGGGAACCTACGTAGAGTTCAGTATGTTATTTATTGGGGCTTCTTTTGAAGATCCCATAGCTTAGGATGTAAAAGGTTATGCATCCAGAAGATTTTGAACTTCGTAGCTATAGCCTGGTCCTGGAGGCTTAAAACCTCACTGCCATTTACTTTTACCAATGTCAACTTGATGAAGTCACCTAATGTTTTAGCTTTGATTTTCTTATCAGTGAAAATGGAAAACTCTTATTCATTTCTTAATTAACAGGTGAGTGTCAAAACAAGTATTAGATTGTATCTAATATTTTGTTTCAGATATTTTAACACATTTTTTTTTATAGTGCAACCTTTTTATAGTATAATAGTATGTCTGAATTTTAAAATCTTGACCACAAAATTTTCAAGCTGGTTGCTACAAGAATGTGGCACAGATAGAGAAGTTGTTAAGTCTCCAGTAGAAAATAGGTAATTTTGCGTGGTAAGCATTCACCACCCAGTCCCTCACGATGTACCCAGAGTGTCTGGCCACTTCTCTACCAAGGTCATTTCAAACTCTGGAATTTAAGAAGTTATTTTTGTTTTGAGGAAAACCATTTTGAGACAGCTCTTTAACTGTATAAAGTAAATTTTGTGAATTCCTATAACATCATCACGAGATCACCAGACTGTATCTTGTCTTAGGTAACGCATCACCTTGCCAAACTCTTCGACAGCATCGCCAATCTGCAGTTTGAAGACGATCAGGATGTTTCTGCGCACAGAGCAATTGGAATGTCCAGCAAAGAAAAGGAGTATGTCCCATTCCAAGCCGAGTGTGACTGCATAGGCCATGTAAGCTTTGATTATATGAGGTTTTCTATGCTAGAGGAGGATTTTCAGGATAATTTTTTAAAGGTTGAATTTAACAAGGAAAAATCAACTCATGTCAAATAAGGCTCTGGTTAGTTTTGTGTTTAGAGCTTCCTGTTTATGTCTGTCCAGTGTGACAGAAGGCTTCTCTGCCATGCTTCCCACTGTCTGTGCATTTGGCTGCAGTACCTCTCAGGGCCTCAGAAATGCTAGCAGTTGAACTAGACAGGAGGGACTGTCTCAATGAATGAGTGGACTCCAGAATTAGAAACAAATGCAGCCCGGTGACAGAGCCTCCACAAAACGTTTCATTTCCACCACTGCTCAGAGAGTATAGGGGTGAGGGCGAAGCAGCACCATGCAGTGAAGCCTGTTCTAAAGAGGCTGGTGGTTCAGGATTCTGATGCGAATGTTGTAAATGGCTGCTCACAAATTAAATGGATTGAGTCTACCAGACTGATGTCACATCCTCTAATTACCGTGTACACAGACAGTTAAGTTAGCATATTCCCTTCTCTCACAGCCAAATACCTCAAAAATATTCTCAACAGCGATCTGCAAGAATGGCTCGTTATGATTGATGAAAGAGCTCTCGGTGTTTTCAGATGATTGCGAGGAATTGCATCTCTTTTATGACGATGCTTGTATAGCCTGGGTTAATCCACAGAATCACTGAGCGGTAGCCTCTATTACAGAACTGTCTGGGTTGAGGCAGCAGGTCTTTAAAGTGCCCCTTGCAGAAACGTGATGGCAGTTTGTTTGTTTTTTTTTAAGCAGGGGTTTTCTTTATCCTCTCTCTTGCTTTTTAATATCGTACCAGAAAATTCCTGCCAAATGAAGGGGAAGCAGATGGTGGCATACTTTGATTAAAATATATTTTTTGATCTCTTGGGCTCTTTAGGATATTATTACAATGATTAGAAAAAGTCACCATAAACTATCTTGACTAAAGTGTCTTGCTGCCTGCTCCATCCCCAGCAGACTGCTGGCCGGCTGGCATGGCGCCCAGAAGGAGGACAGTCCAGTTGACGGATGTGGTTGTCAGTAGCAGAAACCCTTGATATTGAAAGTTTTCACAGTGCTCTAATTTATTCTGTCTAAGCAACTGGGGCTAGATACTTTCGAGCATATAATAGACTTACTCTCTAAATAATTGCCTTTATTTTATAAAAAAGATGCTTTTATTCTAGGTCTTTACCCTTCATTGTTAAGATTGGTTCTTCCCAATCTAGATTATTTGTATTTTATTTGACTACTGTTTATTGACTACCTACTGTGTGCCAGATGTTGGATTAGGCTTTTGGATAAGACATGGCCTCCGGTCATCAAAGAGCTCTTAGGCTCACTGAAGAAATGGATATACACATAGGTAGCAATAATAGGAAGTGGTAGCTGTTTTTTTAGAGGGTTGGGCAGAAGCTGATGAAATGCCAAAAAGGAAGGGGTCAAACAAGCACCTCATCAGAGCTTAGTTCTTGAATCATACTGAGCTAAGTTGCCATTGTTGGCATAGTCATCTGAACGTGAGCTGATGTATCACCGTGTGTGTGTGTGTGTGTGTGTGTGTGTGTGTGGTCGGTCTTCCCATGTGGACTGGAAAGTTCTTGAGAAAAGTTGGTCATATTGAGGGTGTGGATGCCAGAGTATCTGGGAGATGCTTAAATAATGTCTGATTCACCAAAAGAACTTGTTGCTTGGTGACATTAAGAGTTGTGCTTAGTAGCTAAAGCATTGATTAAATCAAAGACCCTGAACTCAGGCATGTGAACAAAGCCCAGCTATGAAGCCAGAGGAGAAGCCCTTTAGGATGTTGGGGCCATTTCCAGAGCAGTCCTTTTTTTTTCTTTGAATAGAGAAGGCTGTCAGCTCATTAACCACATACCACTCCACAGTACTCCAGAGAAAGTGATTCTAGGAATCAGTGTGGCTGCCATCTTTGCAGAAGCAGGGATAGAAATCAGTTAAACATCTTTAGCATCCCATGTGGTCCTTGGAATTTATTTATTATGGTCATTTTTTATTGGTATGGTCAATGATTTGCAAATAGTATATGCATCTTTTTTGTTACACAATACTCCATGGAAACGAGGATAAATATAACAAAGCATATTTGAATAGGATGGAAAACTGGCTGAAATATATTTGTGGGAGCAAAATAAACTTGAATTTAAAAAATGATGAATCTTTACAAATCAGCAGTAGTCCTGTCTCTCAAACTCTCCTGCTGTCTAATTTTTGACAAGTGTGAAGATGGGAACAGTAGGGAATATAATTAAGATGCTTGCTAAAAACACCTTGTCTTAAGACTAAGAACCATGAAGATTTTAGGGAAGAATTTTTCAGTAGATTTTGAAATTATCAAAAGGTTATGTTTTTAAAAATCAGTTTCTCATATCTTCAAAGCTCTAGAAAATTACTCTAGCACATTACTTTCTAGATGGCTTTGGTTTCTCAAAATATTGTGTGTTATCAGAGGGGATCTTGGTCTAGAATCTCCTTGTGTTCAAGTCTGAAAAATGAACGATTGAGAATAGCTCCTGTTGAGAATGTTTGAAGTTATTAGCCAGCTGGTAGGTGAAATATGTTGAGAAGCATCTGCAGGAGAAGACAGGTTCATGTAGGAAAAATATTTCCTTAGTCACTTGTTTACCTTTTCCTTTGAGTTACCCCTCTTCTAGTTTTCTACAGGGATGTAAAATAAATCCATCTGAGGCCTCACTCTTTGCATGGCCTTTGAGGCCATGAGAGGATGGAATTGCCCCTCTGCCATAGTTAAGCCTGCATTGTAACATTTCCTTTTGCTTTGAAAGGTGGAAACATGGCTTGTGCAACTTGAGCAGACCATGAAAGAGACAGTGCGACATTCAATCACAGAAGCTATAGTGGCCTATGATGAAAAACCTAGAGAACTGTGGATTTTTGATTTCCCGGCTCAGGTTGCACTAACCAGCTCACAAATCTGGTGGACTACAGATGTAGGAATAGCCTTCAGCAGACTGGAAGAAGGCTATGAAACGGCCCTAAAGGATTTTCATAAAAAACAGGTATTTTATAGTTTCATGATTTAGAGACTTAAAGGAACTTGAGGTAAGCTAGCTAGTTAGCTCCCTCCCTCCCTCCCTCGCTCCCTCCCTCCCTCGCTTGCTTCCTTCCTTCCTTCCTTCCTTCCTTCCTTCCTTCCTTCCTTCCTTCCTTCCTTCCTTCATGGAGTGTCTTCGTTGTGAAAGGTACTGTGCAAGGAAGATTTTAGCAATCAGTTGTTTAACTTTTCATTTTCTACCTATGTATTATCCATCTTCTAACTTTCTACATGAGTTTTCAAAACATCCATCATGTCTATTATCCCCCAAGGCTCTAGGACATCACTCCCTTCTAGGTTCTGTGTCTATTTTTTTTTTTCATTCTGTGTAAGACTCTCCATCTCGGCTAATGAAGTATTTATTAGCAAATATATGCATGATTCAGAAAGGCGGATGACTGTTCAACAAAAACAAATGTTTTTATACATTTTGGTTTTCTGTTAATTATAAATCACAGATGAGTAACTTTGGAAAATAATCTGTTTTGAATTCCATTTTATTCATCCAGTTATGCCATCACCTCTCCTTAAGCTTCCCATCGTAAGGTGTGCTCTTAGCTGTGGAACAATTCAGACATATAGCCTTCCTTTTATTTGATAGATTAAGAGAATATTAGGCTTGGAAAAGAGTGTAAATCTGAGATTGTCTACCCTTCTTGCTTTCAGTGGATAAAGATTGAATCCAAAGATATTAAATAACTTTCCCAATACTGCACAATTTGTAAGTGAAACTGGCAGGGCCAGTAGAATTCAGAAAGCTTTCCATAACTTCGCATTTCTTCTCTTTGTAGCAGTACTTTTAACTCAGTACCTTGAATATCAAATAGATTTGGATAGTGAAGGATGCTTGTCTTTTGACACATTCAGGAATTTTAAGCTATAGCATGTGTTGATTATTCTTTTCAATTTTGCTCTTTTAATCTTGAGTAGAGACCACCTCATTTATGTTACTAAAGAAGTTTTATATGATTTGCTTTTGGAGAAAAACATATTCTTGATTTTACATCCTTCAGAAAATGGAGCATTGGTTTCTATTTAGTAGGTTTCAAGTCATAGTATTAGATTGAAAGAAGTGGCTGGTTTCTTTCTAAGGCAATGTCTCTGTAATTCTAGTTAGGGCCATTTGGGTGACGAAACTAAATAGTTACATTTTTTTAATGGGCATAAACCACTGAAATAATTAGTTAACTTGCAATGAATTCTATTATGCTTACAAAATTAACTTTTTGGTTTGTTAATTTATTGATATTTGTGCTTTTACTGTAACTATTTTAATTATATATTTAAATAAGGAATTTTTAAATACTTAAAATAATTTTAAATTTCAGCTATTGTCATCACCGTTCAATCTTAAATCTTGTAACATATTTCTATTTAATCTATTCTGATTTTTTCCCTCTATATCTCCCTTGCCTCTGATTATTATATATTTTTTAATGATTAGAATATTTTATTGCTAAAGTAGTAAATGATGTCTTATGGATTTTTTTTACTTATATCAACTTTATTATTTTCAATTTCTTGATTTATTTATTGTTAAAGATACAGAATGAGAAAATCCAGATGTAGAAGAAAAAGAAAAAGTAATTTTTTGAAAAACCTTCTAACATGAATAGAAATATTTTGCAGACCAGCGAATAGATGCCTTCAGTGCATTTCAGTTTTGTGACTGATGCTAATAGGCGCATTAGAGAAGATAACATACTGTTAAGCTGTAGTTTGGTTCATGAGAAATGTACATAAATTTAAACCCTTTTAGTTTTCTCTCTTTAAACATGTCTCTTTAAAAATGACTCTTGCTAATACTATGAGCAGTGTTTCAAATGAACTTTATTTCTTTAAAATAGCTTAATTTTATTTTTTTATTTTTTTAATATTAATTTATTCTAATTTTTTGTAGTTGATTTTTTTTAAGTTTATTGGGGTAACATTGGGTAATACAATTATATAATTTTCAGATGTACATTATCATTTGACATCTATATATTCTATTGGGTGACTACACCCAATATAGTCCAGTTTCCTTCAGCTACCATAGATTTGATCACCTTTATCCAATTCACCCTCCCCCAACTCCCCTATATTTGCAAAATAGCTTAATTTTAAAATTGAGATCAGAGTTGGCTATTATTGATAATCCGCCTGAGCAAGGGATTTCTTTCCTTAGTTGTCACTTCCAAATTGTACTGAGATAAATAATCTGAGGTCATTATTTTAAATTCAGTTTTTTCCCCTAGACCTATTGTGATTGTATGTTAAATTGTGTTGGGATTAAAAGCAAAAATACTGCATTTTATATATATGTCCTTGCTTTGTCAGAGTCTTTGAAGGTATGACAAATGTAACAAATTTATCAGATTTAAAGATTCCTTGACAAAAGTATCTTGAAAGCTTGGGTTCTGGTAAGAAAGTTTTTCCACTCTTCCTTTCTTATTAAGCTGTGTGAAAATAATAATAATAAAAAAAGATGGAGTCATTTTTGACTTTAAAAAATGAATAGCTAGTGTGCTGTGACATTTCCCAGAGTACTTTTCATAAGATTCAAGATTAGCAATATAAAAATTTTCTCATTAACCGTCCATCCTCCCCAACCCCCACCAAGATGAATTATATGTATAAGAAAGAGACTGTCATTTTTTGTGCAGAGCCAATATTTGGCCTTGCTTTTAGTCATTGATTGAGGAATTTTTTAAAAAACATACTAGATATGATATTGATGGTATTTTCTTGTCCTGACCCTATTACCTGAATAGGGAAGCCTGTGAAGCCTGCAGCTACCCAGCATATATTGGACATGAGTAGTAGTATTAGGGTTTTTTTGGCTTTTAAGGCAAGTGTGATCTGATTGCCTCATGCTTCATAGTATAGCAGGAACCCACAAGATTATGAACATCTCCCCTCTCATCAAAAATTATTTTGAATGATGAGTAAGTTATATAAAAAAATTCATATTATTCCTGGACATACTGGATTAGCTAATTTGAAGAATGCATAGAAGGTAGACAACAGATGACACTGAACTGATAATTAATTAACAGCAGGGAAATCACACTTCAAATGTTTAAAAAAGAGGAAGCTATTGCAACATTTGGCCTATTTTACCCCAGTATAATTCCAGAAGAATTACAAACTCAGATTCAGTAAACATAAAAAGCATGTTGGGTCCATGGGCAGTGATAAGAATTAAATATAGAAAAGATAGACAATTGGAACCACTTCTTTCTCTTATACACATTGCAAGAGATTATCAGGGGTGGGCAGGGGGCAAGTTTGAGGGGGTTGTTCCCAGGATAAAGCCCTGAAGAATTCTTTATAAACAAAGTGAGACATTTGTTGAGGCCTTCTGCCATCACTGTGTCTTGACTGTAGAGCAGGTGTTGGCCACTGTTTTCTCCAAAGGGTTGGATAGTAAAGATTTTAGTCTTTATGGATTACACAGTCTCTCTCACAACTAGTCACCTCGTTGTTGTGGTAGGAAAGGAGCCACAGGCAATTTTTGAAGAAATGGGTGTGGCTAGATATATAATTTTATAAATAAAACTATAAAAACATCTGATTCACCGCCTAAATAAAGTGAATCAGATTTGATTCATGGTCCATAGTTCACCAACCCCTATTCTAGAAACAACCCCTATAATAAGCAGAACAGATCCTGAAGTAACTCAAGATTCCTACAGTGACAGATGGAGGTAAGGGAAAAAGGGATTTGCTACCCGTGTATGCCACTAGAGTCCAATCTGATCCAAAAACCTGAGAGTTGGTTCTTTGAACAGACAAATAACATGGGCAAAGATTTGCAGTTTACAGGACAAAGCAATAATAAAAGTTTAGGTAATGGAAACATAAGCTGTCTGAGAAAGAGATCTTTTTAAAATTAAGTTTATTGAGTGAATATTGGTTAATAAAATTATATAATTTTCAAGTGTTCATTATAAATTGACCTCTGTATATTCTATTATGTGTTTACCACCCAAAGTGCAGCTACCATATATTTGATCCCCTTTACCCACTTCACCCTTCCCCTTCCCCTCCTATATTTGACCCCCTTTTCCCAGTCTACCTCTTCCCTCCTACCCCATTCCCTACCCTTTGGTAACCACTAGTCCATTTTCCATGTCCCTGAGTCTCTGTTTATCCTATTCATTTGTTGCTTTTAGGTTTATATCCCACATGTAAGTGTTATCATGTGGTTTTCTACTTTTTCTGCCTTGCTTATTTTGCTTAGCATGATTATCTCAAGGTCTTTCCATGTTGTTGCAAATGGCAGTATTTCATCTCTTCTTACAGCTGAGTAATATTCCTTTGTATATATGTCCCACAGCTTCTTTAGCCAATCATCTATTGTAGGAAACTTCAGTTGCTTCCATGTCCTGGCCACTGTGAATAATGCTGCTAGGAACATAGGTGTGAAAATATCTTTTTGGATATGGCTTTCAAGTCTTTGGGGTAAATACCCAGTAAAGGGATTGCTGAATCATATGGTAGATCAATTCTTAATTTTTTTGAGGAGCCTCCATACTGTTTTCCATCATGACTGTACCAATTTGCAGTCCCACCAGCAGTGTATGAAAGTTCCTTTTTCTCCACATCCTCTCCAACATTTGTTATTTCTTGTCCTGTTGATTATAGCTATTCTAACAGGTATGAGATAGTATCTCATTGTGGTTTTGATTTGTATTTCCCTAGTAGCTAGCTATGTTGAGCATCTTTTCATATATTTGTTGGCCATTTGTATGTCCTCTAGGGAGAAGTGTCTGTTCAGGTCCTCTGCCCATTCTTTGATTGGATTGTTTTTTTTGTTGTTATTGAGTTGTATGAGTTCTTTGTATATTTTGGATATTAGGCCCTTATCGGAGGCATTTCTTGCAAATATATTTTCCCATTCGGATGGTTGTCTCTTTACCTTGTTGATGGTTTCTTTTGCTGAGCAGGAGCTTTTTAATTTGATGTAGTCCCATTCATTTATGTTTGCTTTTACTTCCCTTGCCTTTGAGGTCAAATTCATAAAATTTTCTTTTAAGTCCAAGGTCCTTGAGTTTCATTCCTATATTTTCTTCTATGCATTTTATTGGAGAAAGAGATTTTTTAAAAGCTGTATAACACTTCTTGTGATTTAAGTTAAAAATCTAAATGGATGATTTTCTGTGAATACTGTTTTTAAAATTGATTCAAAATGAAGTGGAAAACTTGAGCAGATGAGTAACCACAGAAATAATTCAAATGATAATCAAGGTAGTTAAAGATTCCTATCCCTAAATAGAACCCTGTTCCAGTGGTTTCTCAGACATTTAAAGAACAGATAAACACCCTTTTGCAGCAGCTGTTCTACAGTGTAGAAAAAAACAGAAAGAATTTTTACTCGCTTTATAAAGTTTTAATAAACTTCTTGGTCAGTCTCACAAATTAGCATATCTTTTTTTGCTCTAGATTTTTCACTTAACACTGTTGGGAGACAATTTATTGTGGGTCTCACATTTTGTCCATCTTTTGAGCAGAGGTACTGACTACCTTTGTTCTAGACTGTCTTTGCATGGATGTTTGTATAGCAGATATCCCTGGAAGATAAAGATGGTGTCTCTCCAGAGCAAAGAGCAGGTTGACTTGCTGTCCAGTATATAGAGATAATATTTACTTCCAGGGCAAAAGTCAGGAATGCTTACAAAATATTTGGGCTCTCTAAACTCAGGGTTCCTTTCCTGCAGCGGTCCCCAACCATTTTGGCACCAGGGACTAGCGCTCCTATGAGAATCTAATGCCTGATGATCTGAAGTGGAGCTGAGGCGGTGATGCTAGCACTGAGGAGTGGCTGCAAATACAGATGAAGCTTTACTTGCTTGCCCAGAGCTCTCCTCCTGTGTGCATCCAGGTTCCTAACAGGCTACTGACGGTACTTATTTGCAGCCCAGAGGTTGGAGACCCCTGCAAGTCTACTGTACCACAACACACTGCATGTGCAAGCATCTTATAGCTCTTTTAGGTTATCTTTTGAAAGACAGGGGTCAGGGACTGATGTGAATGCTGATACTCTGATATTACTCAGTGCTTTTGCATTGACTAATAAACTATCTTTCAGCTGTGACTCAGGAGTCCTGTGTCTTCTGCCAGCATACATGAATCTTTGGCAGGCTAACTTAGCATGAAAGTAGAGTAAAATCTTAAACCCTCCCATTTCTCATCAAACATATTTTGGAGAGTCATCATGTTACAGATATTAGAAATTCACTTTTTTTTTTTTGCTTAGTATTCCATTGTGTAAATTTACCACACATTTTAAATCCATTCTGTTAATTGACATTTGCATTTCCACTTTGGGGCTATAATTTCTAAGGCTGTTGGAAATATTCCTGTACAAGTCTTCGTTGACATGTATTTTCATTTCTCCTGGGTAAATACCTAAAAGTGAAATTGCTGGATCATAGGCAAGGCATATGTTTAACTACTTAAACTGCCAAACAGGTCTCCACTGTTCCATTCCCATCAACAGTGTGACAGAATTCTAATTGCCTCACATATTGGCCAGTATTAGGTGTTGTCAGTCTTTGCAATTGCAGCCATTCTAGAAGGTGTGAAATAGTATCTCCTTGAGGTTTTAATTTGCTTATCTCTAATGTTTAAAGATGTCGAACAACTTTTCGTGTGGTTTTGGCATTCATATAACTTCTATTGTGAAGTATCTTGTTCAAATATTTTACTTTTTTAAAATTGGGATGTTTGTCCTTTTATTTTAGTTGTAGGATTTCTTTATTTTGGGTACAAGTCCTTTTAGGGAAATGAATAGACTATTCATTTTGTTAGTGGCATGTTTTGTGAGTAGAATGTTTTAGTTCTGATATGGTGTAGTATATCAAATTCTTCTTTTGTGATTATTTTTCTGTCATGTGTAAGAAATTCTTGCCGGTCCCAATGTCATGAATTCTCCTGTGTTCTAGGTGCTTTATGTTTTGGTGTTTCTCATTTAGATCTATGATGTGTACATTTTTTTTCCATTGAATTAACTTGGCACCTTGGTCAAAGTCAAATGATTGTATATATGCGAGTCTGTTTCCAGACTCTCCTGTTCTATTATCTATCTTTCTGTCTTTGTGTCAAATCTACATTGTATTAATTACTATAGCTTTATAGTAAGCCTGAAATTATGTTAAATATAGCCTCTAACTTTCTTTTTTTTCAAAATTATTTAGGCTATTCTATGTTCTTTTCATTTCTACATAAATTTTATCACCTTGTTTCTTTATTTTAAAAAGCCTAATCTTAGCCTAATTAAATTTTAACTGGAATGACATTGAATATAAACATAAATGTTGGGAGGATGGATATCTCAACAACGATGATTCTTATAATCCAAGAGCATGGAATATCTTTTGATAATAGGTCTTTAATTTCCCTCAGCAATGTTTTCTGTAGTTTTCAATGTAGTTGTCCTGTACATTTCTTGCTAGACTTATTTATAGATAGTTTATGTTTTGCTGCTTCAAACATATACTAATTAATTGAACATTTTTTCTAATGTTTCTGGGTGGTATATAGAAATATATTGATTTTTAAAAAATATTTACCTTGTGACTTGGGACTTTGCCAAATTTGCTTACTAGTTATAATAGACAGGTTTTTTTTTTAATTGTTTCATAGGGCTATGTACATGAACATATTTTCCATAGATATGAATCTTACTTCTTGTCTTTCATTCTTTTTTTGCCTTTTATTTCATTTTCTTGGGTTACTGAATTAGCTAGGACCTCCAGCACAGTGTTGAAGTATGAGAATGGACATCCTTGCCTTGTCCCAGTCTTAAAGAAGAATAATTTTTAATGTTTCACTGTTAAGTATGATAGTTATAGGTGTTCCTTTTTAGAGGAAAGGCCCTTTCATTACTACATACTGAGAGTTTTTATCTTTAAGAGGCATTGAACCTCTTCAAATCTGTTAAGATGTTCATATGGTTTGCCTCTCTGTTACTGTGGTGAATTTTTTTTAAATTTATTTTTCAAGTACAGTTGACATATAGTATTATATTAGTTTCAGATGTACATGGTGATTACACATTTATATACTTTATGAAGTCCCGCTGAGGTGAATATTTTAATGCTAAGCCAACTTTGCATTTCTGAAATAAATTTCATTCAGTTATGATGTATTATCTTTTATATATGTATATATTTTTGTTGGATTCTATTTGCTAATATTTTGTCAAGGAATTCTGTATTTATGTTCATAAGGGACATTTATCTGCATTTTTTCCTACTTATAATATCTTCGCCAGGTTTGGAGATCAATGTTATGTTCCTTAACAGGAATAGTAAAGTATTACTATTTTATGAAGGACTTGATTATAGAAATCACTGGTGTTGCCATCTGGGCTTGGAATTTTCTTTGAGGAACATTTTAAACTTATAAATTGATTTATTTGACTTATATACTGCTTATGTAGCTTTATTTGTGTCATCTTTTTTCTTGTGTCAGTTTTGGAAATTTGTATTTTTCAAGGTATTTATCCATTTCATTTATGTCAGTGCTGGCAAATTACAGCCGTCTGGCAAAATCTGGCCCAGTGCTTATCCCTTTCACACTTTCACACTACATCAGCTCAGTGGGGTCATGGTAGAGGCCATGTAGCCTGCAAAGCCTGAAATATTTACTATCTGGCTCTTTACAAAAGAAATTTGTCCACCCCTGATCTAAGTTTACAAATTGAGTTGACATTAGCCTAGCACATCTGGAAGATCTGGAATCACGTCCTTTCATTCCTGGTGTTGGCGATTTGTGCTTTCTTTTCTTCTTTCTTAATCAGGCTTTCCAGGTGTTTGTCAGTTTTATTTATAGTTTTGAAGAACTATTCTTTGACTTTGATTTTTTTTCTATTTGTTTTATATTTTACTGATTTCTGCTTTATCTTGATTAACTTCCTTTCTTCTACCTTGAGCTTAATTTGCTTCTTTTTTTCATTTCTTGAAGTAGGAACTTAGATTATTGATTTTACACCTTTTTCTTTTCTAATATAAGCATCTGAAGGAAACTTTATAACTTGAAGAATGCAGAAACCTGCAGAGAAAATCATGCTTAACGGTGAAGCAGTAGAATCATTTCCATTAGTGTCAAGAATGAGGTAATAATGCTCACTGTCTCTGACATTCGTTGCTCAATATTGTGCTGGTACTTTTAGCAGTAGGACTAAAGGAGAAATGGAACACGGGAAAGGCAAGTAACAAACCGGGATTCCATGACACAGGCCCCAGAAGTGTGGGTGAGTATGGAACCTGGTCTCCTGCAGTTTTCTTTGTTCTAGCTGATGGGAATGAAAATCTCTTATTTCTGATGCGGCCAAAGTTGAAACATTGGTGGGTTTCAGGATTAGAGATTCTTGCTTCTGTTATTTTGAAACAAAAAAAAAAAAAGGTTATTTCTGTGTAATGTCCAGTTGGAAAGGGATTGAGGGTTTCGGTAGCTGATGCGCAAAATATTATGGCAGTTAGTTACACTACAATTAATATTCACTTCAATTTGCTGAGCAGAAGACTACAAGCTCCACATTTTTACAGAGGGGTTCCTCCCAGCTACTTCCCATACTGCCTAGATTGGGAGATCGGCCATGCTTGATACTGGTGAAATTGCAGTGCTTCCACTTCTGCAAGGGAAGTGTGCTTACTCAGTTGTCTCATTTAAACCTATAGTATTTAGGGACATAGCTCTTTCACTTCACATGCATGCCCTCTTTATACCACACTGTCACAGGAGCTGGTTTAGGACAAAGTTGAGGATCAGCCACTATTCCATATCAGGAACCAGATCTTCCTTCTGACCTTGAGCCTGTTACTTTCTATGCCTGCCACCTTCCTTCATGGCAAGTTCACTACCATCCCACCAAGCAAAGCTGGCCACCCTTGGGAACACCATAGCATCTTAGACACGTGTATCATGTCACCCTCAGTGATGGGGAAGATTTCCTTTCTTGAGAAGTGTTTCTATGTTTATCTAAATAAGAGAATTCTTAGGTGGGGAATACCTGGTTACTTCTCTCCAACTGTCTAAATCATTAGAGGTCAGCTCTTGCCTGGTCAAGATGTCCTGTTAATGAATATGTTATCTGCATGGGGAAGTTTTGTTTCTGTTGTTTGTAAAATCCATAGTAAAATTCTAGAATCATGCGCTAAATCTGGCTTCACCATTTATAACTGTGTGATCTTGGGCAAATTACCTTATATTCTCATATATAAGGTTGGGATAATAATAGTACCTTCCTCATAGAGTTGTGATGATTAAATTAGAATACACACATGCCACACATACACACCTGCAAACACACATGTGTACAATACCTGTTAGATACTTAGTGCTCAGTACATGTCAGCTCTTATCATCTGCTTGTGCCACCAGAGAGGAACCAGATCAGTTGTGACAAGATTGGTGTTCCACCCCCCACCCCTTCTTTTTGTTACATGGAAGGACCGTCTCCGACTATCTGGAGCCATTTTCCCCCTTGCACTCTGGGTCTCTTCTGTTCTGGACTCTCAGGATGTCCCTGGTGACCTTTTCTACTGTATTTTCAGGTTTTCACTTTGACTCATTCTCATCAGGGGTTAAACACTCCCAAGTCTCTCTTCTTACTTAAAAACAACACAACCATTAAAAACTGACCCTTGAAGCCATGTCTTCCATTTTCTGCTCTACCTCTGTCACTTTTATTATCAAACTTTTTGAACTAAGTATCTGTAATTGCTTGTTCCCTTTTTTCATTTCTTATCTCTGTATGACTCATTTCTACCACTTGACTGAGTCTGTTTCTTTTTTTTTTATGTTAGAAAATACTTCCTTCATCTTCAAATACTCTGCTCCTTTATATTCATGTTTATTTGAATTATACTTTTCCATCTAATTCTTGGACTGTTCTTCAGATTTTTTTCCTTGCTTCTGTTCCTCCTCTTGCCCCTTGAATGTCTCTGTTTCTTATGGCTCTAACTCAAGACTCCTCAGTAAGCTGGCTGAGCCCTGCCTGTTTGAGCCCTGCATTCCCCCTCCAGCATCCTTATGTACCTAGTCTTTCTTTCCCTCTCCTTCTCATCATTCTAGGCTTCTTTCAGTTTCCAGACAGGGCCACCTGCTGTACCCCAGGCCTTTACATAGGCCACTTGCTTCCTGTGGCTTAAATACTGCCACCCTCTATGGCCAACCCCTATATTCTCTACAGCCTAAATGATATTCACTCTTAAAGTCTTAGCATAGATACCCTGTCCTCCAAATGTTTTTCTAAGCCCTAGATTAGGCAAGGTCCTATTTCTGTGTGTACTTAGTACTTTCCCTAGCAAAAGCAATTGCAATTATTTGTCTACATTCCTCATTGACCTAAACATCCTGCAAACAGTAACCACATTTGTCTTGTGTGAATGAGAGAACAAAATGTTCTGGGTGTACTGTTACTGTCATTCATGTGTTCATTTCTTTTCTCATTCATGTGAGTGTTTACTGAGCACATGCTTTATGCTGGCCACTGTGCTAGGTATAGGAATGTAGTACTGAATAAGACAGATAAAGGGTTTGCTTCTTGGAGCTTACAGTCAAGTGGACGAGACAAACAGTGAACAGGACAATAAATAAGTGTATGATCAGATACTAGTAAGTGCCATGAAGACAATAAGGTAGGAATATATAAAATAATTAGGTAGTAATTAGGATGGCCAGGAAAGGCCCACCTGAGGAGGTGGATTTGAACTAAGACTTGAATGATGAGAAGAAGCCAACTATACAAAGATCAGAGGGAAAGGACTCCAGGCAGATGGAACAACCTTTGTGGTGTTGAAGCAACTGTGATGGAGGAACAGAGAGATGGCCAGGCCAGTAGAGCTGAAGTGATGTGAAGCAGGAAAGGAGTCGTGGGAGGCCGTGGAAAGCTTTGTGCTCATAAGTAGGCTGAAGGCCAAGGTGGACCTGGAAGGTAGCCACTTGAGTTTCAGAGAGCTTATTAGATAGTTGACTTGAGGCAAACATCCTGGGTCCAGTAGAAAGACATGTGACACTGCTTTGATCAAGGACAAGCATAAGTGCTGATTACATGATAGGGTATCAGTTTTTAAAAGCTTTCTAGGAATGTTTTATATGCAGTTATAGTATGCCCATATAGTAATTGCTGACTGATACCACTGCCCAAATGACACATTTTATAACTACCATTTTTATGGGTACAGAATTTTATTACTTACAAAAGAGTATTATTGGGGTAGGTTTAATTTTGAAAAACAACATAAGATCCTCAACATATGCTGTTCAGAAAATGTTGATGAGCTCCATTTTTTAATCATCTTTCACTTGACTAAAATTTTGTGAAAAATGAATTACTAATAGAGAAATCACAGGTTGAAGGGATGCTCAGATAAGACAATGCATGTAAAAGCACTTGGAATTATCAGTGTTCTTACAAGGTATAAGGAATTATTACTGTTGCTAACAACTAACTCTTTTTTTTTTTTTAACCAAATACTGGTACTGAGATAAGATTTGAGACTAAAGACTGGATGTCTTGACCCAGATGATAAAATATCCAAGGCCAAACACCTCTTTTCTAACCAACATCTGTGTAAATTTTATTGATAAAGTTACATGTATGTGGTACATTCTTTTATTTCAGGAAACAGCCATTGAGCACCTGCTATTTCATAGCTAGTTTCTCAGTCACTCTGGAGACAAAGCACTGAACAAGACAGACACAGACCTTACTTTCGTGGAACCTGAACCCTAGGGAATGATGAACACTGAATATCACATAGGTGAAATAATGATCATCTGCTTTAACAGAATAACTACATTTTATAGATGGAAGATATTAAAAATAGATGAATGCTTAAAAGGCGGTTTAGTATATTCCGAATGTCTAAAGTACATATTTTTTATTCTTTTGAACCAACTTCCCAATGTGTTTAAGTCTCCCTGGAGTACTTCTTGCCCAGCCACAGTTTCTCCAGCTTGCAGGTGGTGGTGGGCCAGCCTTGTGGAAGCTGGTGCAGGGGATCCATGCGATGTGACCTGTAAGAGCTCAGGCTGTCTGGGCTTAACTGCCCCCTTCCCGATTGGTAAATGCGGTTACTATGTCTCTGACTTCACTTCCTTCTCTGCAAAATTAGGATGATAATAGATTGTTGTGAAAATGAAATGGGATTATAGGCAGTATGTTTAGTCAGTGCCTGACACATTGTGCATTCTCATTGAATGTCATGGTGACCGTCTTCCTGCCTGCCTTCTCCATTCTCACTGTCGTTATATAATCTTCTCCAGTTCAGCGGCACAGCAGTCTCAGCGAAGTCTGAAGTGTTGGGTGTTTTCTGAGATGTGATAATAGTACTGTAGGGAACATGTTTTTTGACAGCAGTTCTATAAGTTTTGAGAGCATCTGGTGATATGTCATCTTCACTTATTACTGACTCTCTCATGAGTTAGTAACGGTTTTTAATTGACTGTCTTTTGCAGAACTAAAAAGAAAAGGGGACAGTATTGTTTTACAATATGCTACCCTGGAATAAAACACCTTTTCTTTTTTTCTTTTTGCCAGTAAGCCCTGAGTAAGGCAGGACTGTTTAATGTAAGTAAGTATGCGAACAAAATGACCACCTAAGAGAGTATCTTTCAAATCTTTCTGAACACAATTAATAATAAAAAATATTTTATATCAGATCAGGTTTACATATACATGTAAACACTCAATGAAACTGAAATAAAGTTTCACAAGATAATACATATTCTTACTACTGTAATATCACATTTTCTATTCCATTCTATTCCATGCCATCCCATTTCATTCCTTTACATTTTAAGAAAAAAGACTAATGGTTTGAAAAATATTGATCTAAGAAATCAGTGGATCTAAATAAGAATGGGGTCATGAGTTAAGGAGAATGAAGTGGGATAAAAGAAAACTAAAACAATAATTCATGAAGATCTATACACCCCTATTTCATGACAGCACAATTTACAATAGCCAGGATATGGAAGCAACCTAAATGCCCATCGACAGGCAATTGGATAAAGAAATTATGGTTCATATATACAATGGAATATTATTCAGCCATTAAAAAATGAAATCCTATCATTTGCAACAACATGGATGGACCTAAAGATTATTATACTAAGTGTCATGTCAGACAGAAAGATAAATACCATATGATTTCACTTATATGCAGAATCTAAGGAACAAAAAGAACAAACTAATCAAAAACAGACTCACAAATATAGAGGACAATCTGGTGACAGCCAGAGGGGTGGGAGGTTGGGAGTCTGGGAGAATGGAGAGAAAGGTTAAAGAAGTACAAATTAATAGTGATAGATGGTTACGGGGATGGGGAGCAGGGCATAGGGAATGCAGTTAGCATTAATGTAATGGCTAGGTAGAGAGCCAGAGGAGAGAGAGCAATTAAGGGAATCATTTATAAACTATATAAATGTCTAATCAATGTACTATATAATCAAAATGAATAATAAAATTTTTTTTAAAAGTGAGATAGCCTTCAGCTCTACATTTTATTTCTCTTCTTGGTAATCATCACTATCTCCTATGCAAGAAAACCTCCCAAAACCAAACACAAATAATAAAACACTTGATATTTAGCTCTTTCTACACTTTTATAGAAGTTAGCTCTATTTAGCCTTTTACAATTTGTAGTCATTTCTATTCCAGCAAAGTTGAGGGCTGGATCATCCTTAGGATAAAGAGTCAGTTCAGTACAGCCAGAAAACCTTGCTTCTGCCTCTGGCTTTGTCATTACTCACAGGTTCACCTGTCTTCTCTGAGTCCCAGCTCAGAGTGGATAATATTTATATTAATTAAATTAATAACATCCCTCCTTTCATTTCCTACCCTCAGGGTTGTTTGAGGGCCACCTGAGATAACACTTGAAATTATTTTGTAAACTGAAGAGCTCTTTTCAAATATGAACACTATTGAGCTGTTAGATTCTCTATTTGTAATCTTTACCTTCTTTTAAAAATTTCCTTCTAGATTTCTCAGTTGAATACACTGATTGCACTTTTGCTGGGAGAACTTCTACCTGGAGATAGGCAGAAGATCATGACAATTTGTACCATAGATGTCCATGCCAGAGATGTGGTTGCAAAACTTATTTCTCAGAAGGCAAGTTTGTAAAGATTTCGTGTATTTTTTGTTGTTTCCTGAAAGTGGTGTTTATCTTCAGGAGTATGTCTAAGAAAGTAAGGTTTGTTTTTTTGTTTTTGTTTTTGTTTTTGTTTTTGTTTTGTGTGTGTGTGTGTGTGTGTGTGTGTGTGTGTATTTAAATCAGTCTTGAGAAGTTACTTGGGGTGAGTTCGAATTGGTTTATCTAATATGTTATCCTCATTAGAGTTACCTTAAGTGACATCCCAAAGGGTTTGCCAAGTGAGGAACTGCTAATGCAGATCATTCAGAAAATTAACCCAGGATGGAAGAACCACTAGAAGTAACTGTTTATTTCTCTGTCTTCTGGCTTCTCTGCACCTAATCATCTTGGTTCATTGGCCAGTGGTTATCACCTCTGTGGCTTACCCAGGCAATAGCAATAACATTTATGTCATTTAAACAATTTCTATGTGCCTTTGGTTATTTTCCCTCTGAAGAAAGAAATGTTGGTCACCTCTTTTCCTTTCAAGGGTAAGTAATTTTCTTAAAAGAAGTGATTTCCTAATCCTTTCAGTTTATTAATAACCTCTTTCCTAATCCTATTAAAAAGTCCATGGGTCTCTTAGATACTGGCAGTGTTTCATGTGAAACAAGAATTTTTTCATACCTTTTCCAAAATATATTTCTGCTTACAAATGTCAAGTACGCTTGTCTACTGCCCAGCATTGATATAGCATACCCATCACCTACTTCCTCCAAGTCTCCGTTGTTTTGGAGGGATGGTGGTACTAAAACAAGTTAATTCCTTTCACAATTTGAATGCATGTATGTATTGTGAAATGTCTTTTGTTGTTTTTCTAGTTCTTTCCTCAAGTTATTATAATCAAAGTGAATTTTAATTCTCTGCTCTACAAAGTGCACCAAATGCTTCATTGTGTAAGCCATAAACTTAAAACTACTTCTTGATCCAAGTCCAGGACCACTAGTGAATAATGTTCTTTAATTGCTAATTCAAAACTGATTTTTGCAAAACACCACTTACTATGTATTCTCATTTTGATGATGAATCATGGATAACTACTTTTTGAATGTGACCTTGCACCTTCTTACATATTTTATTATGTTTTATCAGTGGTGATTTGCTTGTAGTAGGATAAATTATGATTAAAATATGTCCTTTATTTTGTACTAAAAGAAATATATACTTTGTCTAATTCCCGATCGTCTAATACACATAAATATTGAGACATGTAGACATCAGACAAATTAGTAGACAATAATTTTGGTAATTTTAAGTAATCCCCAAGAAATCCTAGGGTTATAAGTATCTTAAAAAGACTGGAATTATTTTTTCAAATTGGAAGAATAGATAGAATTGAGTAAGATAGGAAAGAATAGTAACCAAAAAAAAAAAACCCATTATTTGATTTAATAAAAAAATGAAATGGAAAATCTCTGCACTAACAGCAGGCCGATTTTAGAATAAACATTGTTGAAAGTATATTTACTTTTGACATTCAGAAATTATGGAGTATACCATTTTCATAGTGTGTTTTTTCATCTGATTTCAGTGATACGAGTATAAGGTTACAAAAGTGATCAAATCACTTAGGGTGATTTGTAAAAAGGAAGAAAACATTGCTTGAATAAACTGATATTTTACAATAAAAGCCTTCTTCAAATGAAGATTTTAATTATGTGCATATTTTTATAAAGATTTCAGCTGTCTACCTGCAATTACAGTTTGCTGTAGCATGTAAAAGATTTCCCTTTTGTGAGATATTTAGAACTAAAATGTAAATTAATGGAGTTGATTGGGTTAATAGACTAAGCCTGTTGCTTCAAAATTATGTGCCCTGTGTGTGATGATCATCTGATGTTTTTAGGTTGTCAGCCCCCAAGCTTTTGCTTGGCTGTCTCAACTCCGTCATCGGTGGGAGGACACCCAGAAACACTGCTTTGTTAATATTTGCGATGCCCAGTTTCAGTACTTCTATGAATATTTGGGAAACAGTCCTCGACTAGTGATCACTCCTCTGACCGACAGGTAACAATGAGGTTTGAGTTAGATGGGAAAAAAAACAAGCCAAGAAGTCCCCGAGCACGGGTAAAGATGCCTGAGATTGAAAAGAAAGGAATGAAGGAAAATGATGAACAAATTGGAAAACCATATGAAAGCAGTGTGTAAATGAACTAATTAAGTAATATGGTGAGCGTTGATTTTAGAAACAAAGAGAACCAAATTAGAGAAGCAGAATTTTGGACCTTGTACAATATGCAAATCATGAAATCATGGTCAGATTAATATGGTTCAGGCCAGCATGTTTGATCACTTAGTCTGTTCTGTCTGGTTGTCTGTGGCTAACATTCTGATATCAGGATTTGTAATCACCTCCCCCACTGAATCCTTTTATGGAAGTGTAAAAATAAAAATTAGTATATGTTCAAATTCATTTTCTTAAGTGTTAAATACTCTTTATTTAGTAATGTACATAAAACACACTAAAATGACTTTAAGTTTAGATACAAGGAATTTAATTAAATTGGCATAGTTAGGACCAAAAAGATAAAGTGGATGTAGCCAGCTTGTCTTCGGCCCTTTCTTTTTTAACAGGCCAGTGAGCACAACTTGAAACACAACCAAGTTTGCTGTTCCATGAGACAGCAAAGGGATTTCCTCAGCATTTAAACATATTAATATAACCAGTTATATAAATCTAAATGTAAAACCAATCTCCTACAGGATTTCAGATGGCATTCACCATTTCTGTGAAAAACTGAACATTACTGATTATGTCCTATTATATCTTTAGAAGGGGAAAACTGGGATAGCACTCGCAGAACCAAAATTACCTTCAGAGTTCAAAAAACTGATCATATGCATTTAACCACAAGCCAATCTTATTTAAGTCAGGACTGCCCTAAAGAAATGTTCTGTCAGCCATTCATGATCTGAATTCTGGTGTATGAGATCAATTTAAATATAGTACACATAAAAATGTTATGAGACATTTCTATTTTGTAATAAATAAGGCAGTGGCCAACTATTACTCCTTGGTAGCTTTTTTGAGATAAACTATCAATTCTGCCCTTTCTCCAGACTTCTTAATGCCAGCAAAGATCATTTTTGTTCCAGGGATGTACTTCTTGGGATTCTCCAAATACTCCATCAGTGTCTCCTCTCCCCAGGTGATGCCTTTGTTCTTGTTGGCATTCGTGTAAGAAAATCCAGGGGCCTGATCTGTCTTTCGCCCAAACAGACCATGGAGATTTGGCCCAGTCTTGTGCTTGCCTCCCTTTTCCACAGTATGGCACTGGACACACTTTTGAACAAAAATTTTCTTGCCCTTCTCAACATCACCCATTTTTAAATGCTCACAGTTAGTCGTCTTACTAAGTCCAAAGACACGCCAGTCTGCACCTATGTACCAGTGTTATCAAATTCATTTTTGAAGGAGTATAAACAGTGAAAGGAAGAAAAGAGGGAGAACACAGATGCGTTAAATGGTTTAGCAGACACTTAGGAAGCACCATGCTAAGTACCGTTCCAGTGTTAAACAGGCAGGATTTCTGCTCTCAGGCTACTTTCTGGTTGACTGTGGCATGTGAAGTGAAGAAGAACGATAAACAAATAAAATTTATTTTAGGTGGTAGTATATGTTATGACAGAAATAAAACAGGCTAATATGTTAGACAGTGTATTGAAGGGAGAGGCTACTGTTGTAGATTGAGAAGACATTTGAGGTAAGACCTAAATAATAACATGGCACCTGCTGTGCAGACATGCTGGGGCAGAAAGTTACAGGCAGAGGTCTGTCAAGGGAGCCAGGGTGGCTATTAGCAAAATCTCATTGCCACTTGACTCCAAATAAATATATACACATGGTCACAACGTTATAGAGGTAAGGATGTGTCACACTGATGTGAAATTCTCTGTTGGTATTTAACTTCTGAATTTCTCGGTGAAAGAAAGCACATTTAATCCTGGGCATTTATGGAAGAAATATTACACCTTGAGATTATAGAAGTGTTCCCCATTTTCTAGTATCACTATACTGTGCAATTTATTTGGGGAGAAAAGTATAGACAAGTCTCAAATATAAGTCTACAAAACCGGGTCGTGAGGGTGGTCCCGGAGGGCTGGCAGGATGCTCTTGCTGGCTTTGTGATTGTTTTTAACATATTAATCTGCTCATGATTTCATCGTCAATAAATTGTGCAGCTTCTGTAATTGTTTCTCTAACTCAGTTCTCTTTAATGTGCCTCTAACTGAAAGTTAATGTACGCTGTCTTAATTATGTAATTTATGTACTGCTTTCGGTGTGAGAAATTAAAATTTGTACCTTGACAAAATTGCTTGAGAATAGTCAAAAGATGCAGATGATAAGAGTCTACTGTATGTGTGCTGTTGTAAATAGAAAAGAGGGAGGGGGTGACACAAGGTATAGGACAGAAGGAGAAGAGGCCCTTTAAAGTTTATCAATATATGAGGACTAATAGCTTATTAACTCTTTAATTAAAAAATCACTCCGTGGTTTATTTAGAAGATAAAGGTGAATGTTCCTTACGACAGTGTGATAGTTACAAGATGTTCACATCATGTACATTTCTTTTTCCTTCCATTCTATGGACTGTTTCCTAATTGTTTACATTAACACAATGGTGACTTTCAAACACTTTTATTATCTCTCGTTTGATGCTGCTCTTTCCTTTGTGTGGCAGACGGGGCAGCTAAGGTCTCCTTCTTACGTATGTGGGCAAGTTCAGAGACTTCGGTTGTCAACCAAGTTGTCACTGAGAGATGTGAGCTGGAACACTGGTGGATTGGCTAGGAGGGCGTAGGCCAGCTGCTGTTACAGAGACCAAAATATAATGGCTTCAATAACATAGAAGCTGGTGTCTTACTTTTCTAACAGTCCAGAGGCGAGTGGTTCCAGGCAGTATAAGCTGGCAGGCATCCAACATGCTAAACATGGCTTCCACGTGTGTTTCAGCCAGCAGGAGAGGGGAAAACATCTCAAAGGAATTTTCTTAGGATTTGCAAACATCATTGCAGCACCTAGTACATTGGTTGGAGCTTGGTCACTCCTGGCTGGAGGGCAGCGGTAGGGAATGTAGTCTGCAGCATAAAGGTGGCCATATGTCCACTCAAAATTTGGAACCACAGGAAAAGACTATTAGTGGGTAGTCTCTACTCCATAAAGAGCTGTGATTCCTAGTCCAGGGGTCCTTCCAGTTCGTATTTATTGTAAGGTGCACTTAAACATGCAATGGCCATAAATATAGAAACACTTTGCATTTTCAAAACTAATTGCTTCTATCTGCATAAGACTTTGAATTTTTTAAGGCAATTACCTTGGGCTTTCTTAACACATCTCTACATAAATGTTGATGTAAAAAAAACTTATTTGAGATTAATATCTGATTATTGGCAAATTAGACACTAGTCCCCATACTTCTGACCTCTATGTATATATCTTTCCACTAGATCTGCTGTCTGTACTAAGACAAAAATAATTTCTAAGTCAGCAGAAACCCCATGTAAGGTACTTGCTATTCGTCATTTTTTTTTTACAAATATTAAATTGTGTCATTGCATAATTTTTCTCAGTCTAAGAACCACTGAATCTTTCCTGCAGAAATAAGTACTATCATAATCTAAATGCTTGTAGCAACACATTCAAATGAATTCCTAAAGTACAGTTTAATAAAATTGTGTCTGCATATTTGCTTTGTACTTTGAAGTAGGTACATATTATTTGCAGACTCTGTATGTATGTATTTACATTCTCATTTCAGTGTATTCATTACGTATCAGTTTAATGAAGTCAATGTTTAATTCATTCATCATCCAAGATTTCTCTTGCGTTTTTCTTTTATAAACAATAGTTTGAGATGTCGTCTGCCATAGTTATAGTATCTTTACCTAGAATATCGGCAATTCAGTATATTGCAAATCAGGTGTTATTTGTATTCAAATACACAGCTCTTAGGAAATGAGATAAGACAGATAAAGCAATACTTTTTTTCCTATAATTATTAGACAACCAACCTAAAAAATTTGATATAAATCATTATTCAGACATTTATTACCATGAACAAACCAGAGGTATATTAATATTTTGTGCTACTACAATGCTCTAGACCTTGACTTTTGAAACTTTAAAAAAAATTGGGTTGCCCTTAATGTTTTCTAGAAAATTTCTAGACCTTGACTTTTGAAACTTTAAAAAAAAATTGGGTTGCTCTTAATGTTTTCTAGAAATCTAGAAATCTAATATATAATATTTGTGTTTTCTATTGCTTAAAGGTGCTACATTACTCTCACTCAGTCACTTCACCTAACCATGAGTGGGGCTCCAGCTGGCCCAGCTGGTACAGGGAAAACTGAAACCACCAAAGATCTTGGTCGTGCCCTTGGCATGATGGTTTATGTATTCAACTGTTCAGAGCAAATGGACTACAAAGTAAGTTGGTTACACAATGATGTATACTAACAACGTTATTCATGATTTGGAAGGATTCAAAATAATATCATTTCAAACCCTCTCCTGTTAAATTCTTAATGCCTCACCCCATCATTTAGTCCATAGGAAATATCTATAAAGGATTGGTGCAGACAGGAGCTTGGGGCTGCTTTGATGAGTTCAATCGAATTTCTGTGGAAGTTCTATCAGTGGTGGCAGTACAAGTGAAGATGATACATGATGCCATCAGAAACAGAAAAAAGAGGTGAGTGGCTTTTCTTATTGCTACAAAAAGAAAGAGTAGCTTAGGATAATGCAGTAAACTTCACCTTCACAATTTTTGCTGCCTCTCCCCAGCTCATGAAATGGATAAAATAACAGAGACTGGTCAATTTTGAATAGTTATTTTGAATAACCTCCCATTCTTTATTAGTGGTTTTTAAGTGTTGTATAACAACAAAGATATATTATTTTAATGACAAAAAATAAACACCATTTATAATGCTAAATATGGTCATCAATTCTCAGTCATGATCTTACTTGACCTTCTGGCAGCATCTGGCACAGTTGGTCCCTCCCTTTTGTGTGACACACTTTTTTTCACATGAGTTATAGGACACTACACCTTCCTGTTTTCTCCCACCCCCAGGGCTGTTCTATGCTGGTTTCTTCTCATCTATAAATGGGGAAAGAATAGCACCTCCCTTAGAGATTAATTATTTAATGTAAAGCCCTTCGACAACTGCTTGACACACAGTGGGCACCATAGCAGTGTTAGCTATTTTTTAAATATCATTTCCTGATCTATTAGTTTTTAATGGCACAGTCTTCAATTTTTAGATTTCTTCTTTCTCTCTTTATACTTGTTCTCTTGGTGATTTGACCAGTCACATGGCCTTCAACACCATCTGTATGCTGCTGGCTACCAGCTGCCCAGGCCTCCCTTCTCTCATATTTAGACAACACCATTGGGACATCTCAAGACTCCATTTGATGTCTCAGAGGCTTCCCATGTTTAATATATCCGAATCAAAACTCTTGTCTTTCTACCAGCGCTTGCTTTATTATCACAGTAGATTGTATCCTCACATTCTTCCAGTTACTTGATCCAAAAACTTCCCAAATATATCCAGAACCTAACCACTTTCTAACACAATGACATACTTCAAAAGATAAAGTTGTCTTATCACAGTAGATTGTATCCTCACATTCTTCCAGTTACTTGATCCAAAAACTTCCCAAATATATCCAGAACCTAACCACTTTCTAACACAATGACATACTTCAAAAGATAAAACATTACATTGGTGGTGTAATTTGAGAAATAAGTGTAATAGTACACAATTGTAATGTTCTTTTAACATTTTTGGTATCCAGTGCAACCTCATTTATCTGGCCTACCCATTTATTATCCCCGATAGACTAGGATATTTTGCTCAACTAGGAACATTTTGATCTTATCAGAAAAAGATTATCTAGCCCCTTGAAACTGAACCTATTGTAGAATTTGCCAGTTAGTACAGATACCGTTGCATATTTCCACCTTCTAGAAAAGCTCTCACGGCTCTGGGATACCAGTTTCCTGTGACCGGATGGCTGCGCCCTTACCTTTCCCTACTCTAATTAATGCTAGGCTCCTTCATGATTCCATGAGTGTTATTAAATTCTCTTTACACTCAAGGATTTAAGAGATGGGACCATGCTTCAGCTCAGAGCCTTCCAGCATCTTGCTGGCTGTACCTCCTTGAGGTCCATACCTTCAGCTTTATTATTCCTGCTTTGTGCAGTGGAAGAGCGTCAGTCAGTTACCCTGCTGCAGTGACCTCCTCTCTTTCTACATGCAGTCCTCCCAGGCCCATCTGCCTTATGTTCTAGGAATGAAGATTTCTCCATTCTTACCTTGACCATACAGAATCTACCTTCTCTTCATTATCTAATACCTGAGAAGCTTTAGTCCTAAAAAATGTGGCTGTCTCTTTTCCCTCCCTATTCTGTTATATAGGCCCAACTCCTTAAGTACTTCAACTCTTCCCTTTTTCAACAACAGAAAGCCTTATCTTTTGTCTCATTTACCCCGTTTGAAAGTTTCCATCTACTTATTCTTCAATTTGGCTCCTGCAGCCCTTTCTGTTGCCCTGGCTATCAACAGCCTAATTGGGCCCTTGCAAATCTTCCTTAAAATCTTTCACTACTTCTCCAATGCCTTCACGGGATAATAACAATAGTCATAGCTGACATCTGCTGAGTATTTACCATGTTCTAGATATTGTACTCTTAGGCCTGTATATACCTAAACTCTCTTAATCCTCATATAATCCAATAAGGTGGGTGATAATCGTTATCTCATGGTTTTTTTTTTTTAATTAGATGAGGGAACTGGAACATGCCTAAAGTGATATAGCTGGTCACAGAATGCTCATTCTAACTCCAGAGCTAGCTGTCATAACCATAGTCTACTTCTCTGTGGTTATCAATGGGTATTTGTTGAATAAATGGGAGGAGGGAAGAAAGAGAGAAGAAGAAGCAAATAGAGAAAATAAAGACTAAACAAGGAGTCCCTTTCTCCTCTTAGCCTGGGCAATCTCTTTCTGTGCAGTATCTCATGAAAGAAATTACAGCCCATGTGGAGTGCAAAAATAGCATCTCCTTGTATTAACTATTAAAGTCATCAAGTCCTCATTTTTACATGCACCCAATGGCTATACTAAAATATAAAGTAAAGCTTCCTATATTTGTAATTCCTCTGGAGAAGGGAGTGCATTTTTAATAAATGTGCTTCAAAACGTATTCAAGATATGTGTGATTATGAATTTTAAAGAAAATTACACAGAATAAACAGCTTCCTAATAATGTTTGCATTTGGCAGTGGTTTGCATTTGTCAATGTGCATTTATATTCAGAGAACACATTTAATTTTATCAACATTCTTTTTCTGGTAGATTTGTATTTCTTGGGGAAGATATCACACTGAAGTCATCAGTGGGAATATTTATAACCATGAACCCAGGATATGCTGGTCGAACAGAATTACCGGAAAATCTCAAAGCTCTTTTCAGGCAAGTGTGATGCTTTGCGGTTTAGCATCTGGAGCACTCATGCCACCTAACGTTGCTGATTTGCACTGTTATACGTTCATTTCTTTTTACTTGAGAATTCCTTTGGAAAACCCCTGATTCTTTGGGGCTGCTTTATGGAGAAAACTTCCACCATGATAAATTGACTCTTTTGAAATAGGAAACCAGAATCAAAATCATTACTTGAACATCACATGGTACATTTGAACATTGAATACTGACTCTTTTGTAATGATATTTTTATTATAAACATAATTTTCACAAATTATAGAATATTTGGAAAATATAGAAAAGAATGCAGATAAAATTACAACTTCACCACCCAGAAATAATGATTGTCATATTTTTTCTAGTCTCTTTTATAGTTCATATTTTATGGAGTTAAGGCAGTAGGTTAGGCATGATTTTTATTTAGTTCTTATTTAATATTTTGACATAAGTAGTTTATCATTATTGAATATTCTTTGGAAATGCCATTTGATGTTGCTCCAAAATAGTCTCTCACATGGCTTGTTCATAATTTTTTTAACCATTCCCCATTGTCTGACATATAAGATTAGAGTTTTTCTTTTAGTTTTTTTATGATCATAAAATAGTAGGCTATAAACATTTCTCCACTTGAAGAGTTATTCTTATTTCGGATTATTACCCAGAATATATTCCTTCATATAGAATTACTTGGTGAATGATTAAAATACTTATTGATGCCCTGCTTTCCAAAAATATTGTAGTAATATTTACACTTATTAGCAGTCTGTCAGAGAACCTGTGCTATTACATTTGAACCAGATATGTTTAACTCGTATTTTAAATCAACTTTGTTCAGGTATAGTTTCATACAATAAAATACACCCATTTAAGTGTGTAGTTGGTGGAAGCACTACAATAGTCAAGATATGGAATATTTCTGACACCCTTGGGGGTTCCTGTATACCTTTTTGAAGTTAAACCACCATTCCCCTGACGTGCTTTCTATGACTGTAGGTTAAATTTGTCTTTCCTTGAGTTCATGTAAATGAAACCATATGTACTCATTTGTGTTGTCTTCTTTCCTTGAAAGTTATGCTTTGGGGATTCTTCCAAGTTAGAGTATATCAGTAGTTCATTCTCTTTGTTGTTGATTGATATTCTGTTGTATGCACATACGGTTTGTTTATCCATTTACCAGTTGATGGACCTTTAGGTTGTTTCCAGTTTGGTGCAATTATGAGTAAAGCTGCTATGAACAGTCATGTATGATCTTTGTTTAAACATATGTTCTCTGTTGAGTAAATATCTGTGAATTGAATTGCTTAATCACATGGCAAATGTATATTTGACTTTATTAGAATTTGCCACTATGGTTTCCAAGATGATCTTATCATTTTACACCTTCACCATCAGTGCATGAGAATTCCACTTGTTCTGCATTCTTGTCAAAATGTGGTATTGTCAGTCTTTTTAGTTTTAGCCAATCTAGTAGATATATCCGTATGGGTTTAGTTTGCATTTCCATGATGGCTAATGATGTTAAACATCTTTTCATGTAACTTACTGGCCATTTCCATAATATCTTTTATGGAATGCAGTATTCAGTGTACAATTCCTTTATTAAACACATATATTGCAGATGTTTTTCTCTCAATTTATGGCTTGCATTTTAATTTTCTTAATGGTGTCTATCAAAGATAGAAGTCTTAAATTTGATGAATTACAATTTATTAATTTGTTTTATGTTTTTCTCATACCCTAGTTTAAGAATGTTTGATTTGCTCCAGGTTGCAAAAATTTTCAAATATGTTCCAGAAGTTTTATAGTTTTCATAAAATTTTCTTTTTTTCTGTTAATGTACTGAACTATATTGATTTTTCAAATGCTAAACAATTCAAATGCTAAGCAATTCAATATTGCATTTCTGGGATAAACTTCACTTGGTTAAGAGATATCATTTTTATAGGTATTAATAGATTCAATACGCTACTATTTTGTTAAGGATTTTTACATCTGTGCCATAAGGGATGTTGGTCTGTAGTGTCTTTTCTTATAATATCTTCATCTGGTTTTGGCATCAGGGTAATGATAACCTCATGAAATGGGTTGGCCAATGTTCCCTTCTTCTCTATTTTATTAAGAATTTGTGTAGGACTGGTATTATTTGCCCCTTAAATATATTCGATAAATCTGATTAGTAATGCCATCTAGGCCTAGATTTTTCTTTGTGAGAATCTTTTTAGTACTAAACTCAGTTTCTTTAATACATATGGAGTCACTCAGATTTTTAATTTTTTTAAAATTTCTTTTGATAATTTTTATTTTAAGGAATTTCTCCATGTTATCTAGATTGTTGAATTTATTTACATTATTCCCTTACGTGTCCATAGTGATGTCCTGAAGTCCATGTCTGATATGAGAAATGTGTGTCTTCTCACTCTTTGTATTTTTGATGAGATAAAGGCTTATCAGTTTTATTTTGTAGGAGTTCTTGAGTGTTCACAATATGTATCTTCACTGGCACTCTGCTTTCAAAATAATACACTGCTTCACATGTAATATAAGAATCTCTGTATTTTTCAGTGTGATTTCTTTCAATTGTTTTAAGCTTGAAATTTGCTTGTCCATCCATCTAGATATTTAACCATATTTCATGTATATTTTCTTCTGATTTTTATGGTGTTACTTTTTGAATGTACTTTATCTATTAAGGACTTATGAAATGAGCATTTAAGTAGAATTCTTTTTGCTAGTAGTCAATTATTTTAGCATCCTTTATTGAATATTTTATTTTCCTCATAGAGTAGCTTTTTCTAGCATAGCAATTTTGTTATGTCCATTTTTCTTGGAACAAAATTTTAGAGAATAACTATTCTAGAAATAAATGGAATAATTATAGAATATTTTCACTTGAAAACTATACGCCTTTACAAAATTTTTTGCATTTGTAACCCAAATTCAATTCATTCATATTATCATTTGGGTCTTAAAATTTGAAATTGTTTGCAAAGTTTTTATAAATTTGGTTTAACTAAGTACAGCATCAATTATGTTGGGGTGCTGGTACTTGAATCAGCAAAGTTTGAAGGCTAGTTTGGATGACAGAAGTAATATTCATGAGTGAAGGCAGTATGCATGATTCTACTACTTACCCACCATGTGGCGTAGGGCATGTGATTGAACTTCTCAGAACCTTAGTCTACACTTCTGTAAAATACAAATAAGAGTAGCTACCTCAATGACTTGTGAGAATTAAGTGAGAGAGCATGAAAAGCTTTTAGTATCCTATCTGGCAGGAAGAAAGTGCTCAGTAAGTATTAGTTGTCAATATTAATGCAAGTACCAATTAAGTAAATTTGCTAGCCTTGTCTCATATTTACTCTTCATCTTGACTACTTCTATCATGTGCTAAAGAGTAAAAAATGTGGGGAAAAAATGTGGAACCAGCTGAGAGAGAAGTATGTATTCAATAACATTGATCCAAAGAGACTCTGGGTAATATTTAGGATGAAAAATGAGATATGCCTGAAGCAGAAAAATTGTATTTACAAAAACAGATGGATAAATAGTTAGAATGTATACTTTATGAAGTCTAAAATAACGAGATCATTTACTTATTTATTCTGACTCCTCTTTTGCACTTCAGTTGAGTGGAACTTTTTCAGGTGTCGCTGTTACCAGCAGTTGTCTTTGGGGAGGACTTTTGGAAGTGCCCCTCTAAAAGAAAGGGGATTTGAAAGCTATGTTTTTATAAATTTTCACCTCAGAAGTCTGTGTAAGCTGGCCTCAGGCAGTGATGTACTAGAGACAGCTTGTAGGAGCTGACAGTTAAATTTTCATGGATTTAGTGAGGTGGGTTGTTAAGTACAGCCACAAAATTATATAAACTTTTGATTAAATAAATTGTATTAAAAACAAAGGTGATAAATACTCAAAACTGATCTCTTTCTAGGTAATGTCTTTTCCACATATTTATGCAATGAGGTTATCTATGTCTGGTATGCCGGTGTGGTGGTGTGCTGCCGTGCGGCTCTCCCCAGCTCCACGTTTTGTGTTCCTAAATAGACATCAGCCATGGTGGAAGTATTTATTCCATGGAAATCAGCAAACACTACACTCATGCTTCTCCCTTTTCCAGACTTTCCATCTTTGTCTATGTATCCAGTGGCTAGTGGACAGTTTTCAGTTGAAGTGAGGGGTCTGTGGATTGACAGAGGTAATTGTGACCTGCTTGGGAATGTTTAGAAGGCTTAGAATGAATTAAGTGCTTGATTTCAGCAATTTATACTTATTACCTTACCACATTTTTAAACTAAATTGTATATTTACTTTTCAGACCCTGTGCCATGGTAGCCCCTGACATTGAGCTAATTTGTGAAATCATGTTGGTCGCCGAAGGTTTCGTGGACGCACGCTCATTAGCCCGAAAGTTCATTACATTATACACGCTGTGCAGGGAGCTCCTCTCAAAGCAGGTGAGGAGTATTCTGTTACTTTTTCTTGGTTTTTACACCCCATTAAAACAGCTTTTGAAATATGGGTGCTGGGTAATTTATTATTCACATTTTAATTAGACACAGGAATAATTTTATATTTTCCATGCACTTTTGAAAAATCTATAATTTATAGTTCTTATTTTTTTTTCTGAAATTAAACTTGAGATATTTTAAGTCTCATGCTTAATTTGTACTTAATACAGGTTTTATCAACAGGCAATGTGGTTTTCTTTAAACTTGACCAATGTTATTACAAATGGAATTTTAAGATGCCTCCCTTTCTTTGTGAGAATATTATTATCTAGTGAGAGAAGGCTGGAATGTACATGAGTCAGGTAAAGTTCGTTTTCTGAAGACACAGTAAGAAATGTTAAACTGAACTTTTATCATTTGTTAGTAAT
Source organism: Macroglossus sobrinus (assembly GCA_004027375.1). Classification (NCBI taxonomy): domain Eukaryota; kingdom Metazoa; phylum Chordata; class Mammalia; order Chiroptera; family Pteropodidae; genus Macroglossus; species Macroglossus sobrinus. The sequence goes on along the minus strand of PVKZ01001134.1, from coordinate 356,446 downwards.
CCTTTATTTGAAAGTAGAATTTGCTTTTTTTTTTTTCAACTTTGCTCTACAATTCCTAGTCTCTGAAATGGGTCAAACTTAACTATTCTCTGTTTTCATTCATTAGCTTCTTGCAGTTTCACTTGCAGTTGCTGGTGTGCCACATAAATTACACATGTATCAGCATCATTATTTTTAAACTCAGTTTTTTAGCCACCTTTGACTTCGGTCCTTTGATGACCTTTCATTACTTCCCGCTGATGTTATTTTGCAGCTGTTCTAGGATGAAAGTATTAAAACACCACAGTTATAACCACACAGTTACATACATTGCCAGATGTACTCATTTTAAGTTATCCATTGCTATGGGAAGTTTGGAATATGAGAGAGAAATTCAAGTTGTCATTTTAATAACTGAGTTTAAATTCTTGGGGGAAACATATCAAATTTAATAATATGGAAGATATTTATGACAATGTTATATGCAAAAAAAAAAAAAACAGCATGCCAAACTGTGTGATCTATAATAGGCATGTGTTTCATATTATACTCTGTGTTTCAAACATACACACAAAGTGACTGGAAAATACATTGTGATTTTTAACATTTGTCTCTGGATAATAAAATTGTATTTTTATTTTTTTCCTTATTCTTATTTGTAATATCATTTTCAATGAACCCAATTTAATTTTATAATGGGGAAAAAGAAGAAAATAATATCATTGACCTTAGGAAAAATGGAGTTGCAACTATATCTATTCCTAGTAGTAAAATTTAAATATTTAGTGAGAATCTGCTGTATCCAAATAATGTTTATTTATGATGATGATAAAGAGGATAAGACTCAGTACAAATGAAACATTCAGATTTATGACTTCAAAGAATTTACTTAGGAAATTCAGTTTACGTGAAATAAAAATTGGAATAAAATGGAGAATGAAAAGATTATCCTATTAAAAAAAAAAAGGAAGCCAGTCTTTATTGAGCAGGTGCCATGTGTTATCTTTTGAAATCTTTACAAGAAGACCATAGATTTGCTATTATTAGTTTCGTCTTACAATTAGAATGAATTGACTTGTCCAACATCCACAGCTAACAAGAGCTGGGAACAAGATTTGAATTTAGTTCTTTCAAATTCTTTCTAGGACACCTATAGCCAATTATAATAGGAAGGTGTTGGGAGGAAAGGTAGAACAGGCGAAAAAAGAGTTCCTCAACCCAGAGAGATGTCATAAATGAGATGGTGGGGAGGAAATCTGGCCTGGCTAGAACTGCTGACGTGGGAACATAGTTTCCCGATGATTTTCTAAGCTGTGGGGGTGGATTAGAGAGGAATCAGTGAACATTGTTGACCAAAGGAATGACATAATGAAAATGGTGAGGACTGTTTGAGCAGTGGTTTGCAGTGTTTAAATGTTCAGAAGACTCATCAATCTGTGTTCAGAATTTCTTCTGCATCCCCTGTTTTAATATTGTGACTGCATTGACTTAGCCCCCTCCTTAGTCTCCCTGGCCTCCAGACTCTTGTTTGTACCCCCCTCCTTCCTTCTTCAGGCCTCAATCTACTTTTACATCAATGGTTTTCAAAACTCTTTTTCTGTTGAGACTCAGCACACACACACATATGCACAACCGAACCAAAAACTTTCACGAAACACTTCTCACCGTTATTTGCAATGCGTTCTGGTATTCTTCCATTCTCTTTTGTTTTATTACCAACTAAAATGATGGTTAAGACCCACTAAATCGACTTTATTATCCACTAATGGATTGAAGGGCATATTTTTATACATGTATATATTGTTTCACTGCCCATAAAGCATGAACTCATTTCACTCCTACAACAGTCTTGTAGAGTGGGTAGATACTTGTATCTGCCTTTTTATAGATGATGATGCTAAGGCTTGGAGAGGTTAAATGACTTTCTCGCAGGCACAGCTGAGAGATGTTTGAGAGAAGTCTTGTTAGTATGTGGATTGTAAAGGAAAGGCAGAGAAGGCCAGGTATATAATCAATCAGTTAATTCAGCTTACCTTTACTGAGCACCTTCCCAATGCAATGCATCCTGCAAGGACCTAGAAGACAGAGGCAAATAAGATACAAGTTCTGTTCTCCAGAAACTCAGAACCTGTGAGAACTATCTTCCTTAGAGATAATGTAGAAGTCTCAAAGAGGTACTGGTTGATAACTGAATTTTGTTTAATATGGTTTTGATTGTATTAAGTGCCAGTATCAGGGCTGCAGCATCCAAGAAAGTAAAGATGAATAATTAGGGCAATTCAAGATATAGGCCTGGGAGGGCATGGTATAGCAGGGCTGTTAAGTGGACAGCTGGAGGAATGTGCTTGTGGCTGGAGGTGAAAATGTGGAAGTGGCTGAACTCCCGAGTTAGCAGGTTTATTGAGAGAAGAGCAGGGAAGGTGGATGGAGCCTTGGGCAAATGTGGCAACTAAATGCTACTAGGAAGAAGAGATTTGCTGACAGAGGCAGAGAATCAGGTGAAAGAAGCAGGAAGACGCTGAAGGGACATGGATTTCACCATTTCAAATATAACTTGAGAAATATAACTTCACATCATTAAAGCATGTATTTATCTGAACTCCTAGCTTTTGGTTTTTGCTTCTGAAATGAGAACCATTCCCTCATAAAATTTTTGAGAACATATACCTGTGTTTTGATTTTAGGATCATTATGATTGGGGACTTCGAGCTATTAAATCTGTCTTGGTTGTAGCTGGCTCCCTGAAACGAGAAGATAAAAATAGACCTGAAGATCAGGTAATGCAGTGCTAATATGATTTCTGTGGCGAGAGTAGCTAGATGGCTTCATACAAATGTAAGTGTGTACCTGGATGATGGGTCATGCATAGCACAATTTTTTAAAAAACAACATCTATTTTAATGTAGAGTATTTTGAGGACTGGCATTTTTTATTGTTATAGAAGATCACCAGTATTCTTGAGTGAAAGAATATGGGTATGGGACAGAAAATTTGTAATTTTATAAGCATTTTTGAAATGTCAACCACAAAAAAATATTTTGGCAGTCATAATCAAATAATTCAGTAGTCACTATTTGATTTCTTCTGAAGAATGTTTCAAAAATCTGAGTCAGGTTATTAATCCTGAAAAAGTCAGTGGAAACATAATCTAATGGAAAAAAGTATGTCCATTGCATAGGATGTAAGATGCACATGAAGAATGGGACAGGAAAGTTGATGGCCTAAAACCAGGGAAATACTTAGTGGGCTTTTTAGAGCTTCTAAGGAATTATCCCTCCTAGGAAGAAACAGCCACATGTCCATTTTTCTGTTAAATTAGTGAGAGTAATGGCTATACAGATACAGCAGTATGTATACATGAAGTATGCTTAGATCTATTCCTGTGAGTTTCTTTTTGTGTAAAAGGATATTATGTGATTTTCTACTTTTCTGATCTTTGTCTTCCTCTCAGTCACAGTTCAGGATAGGATCAGGATTTTCTTGCACTTATTCTCCTGCTCTATTGTTGTTGGAATGCTTACCTTTCTGTTAAATTCATCCTGATGTTCAAGTTTCTGCTTTTAAAATTGAAAGCTCTCTTTGGTTTTCAGCCAATATCGAACAAAATTCCAAACTGAAAATAGTTATGTGTATTATTCTGAGATTCTCAGAGTATTTTGAACAAAACAATCTAGTGGGCCTGGCTAATTTATCTCCTGGCATTTGAGGATTAAGGAGAGAAGGGCCTCAGATCCTTTCTCAGGATCAAAGGAGGTGTTGGTAGGGAAGGAACAGGGCCTCCTTGATGACTTCGGTCTGTGGTTGTCCTGGTATCTGCAGAGCCTTCTCATGTTCTGATATGTGACCTTGTAAGCATTTAACCTCCCTATAGGGGAAGTCAATTAGATAGAATGCCATCCTAATTAGAGAGCGGTATCGATTCTCATGCTTTAAATGAGAGAATTAAAAATAACATCTTTAGCTGTTTAGGTGGTTGTTAGACCTCATTTAGACTTTTTTTTTTTAATAAAGTGTTGCCTTTTTTTCTGGTTTATTTTATTATATTTATTTAAATTTGTTTCAAGTACATAGTCTATTGGTTAGACATCTATATAATTCATAAAACGATCCCCCCAATTGCTCCCTCCCTCCCCTATTCTCTTTTCTAGGTGCTCATGAGAGCATTAAGGGACTTCAATATGCCTAAGATTGTGACAGACGACATCCCTGTGTTTCTGGGCCTGGTCGGTGACCTGTTTCCAGCCCTGGATGTGCCCCGGAGGAGGGCACCACACTTTGAACAGATGGTCAGGCAGTCCACCCTGGAGCTCCGCCTGCAGCCCGAGGAGAGCTTCATCCTCAAGGTAAACGGGGCATTTACTTGCCATGGCAGCCCTTGGGCTGCGCAGTGACAATAACTGTAGTTAAGTGATACTGAACCAAACATCAACTTATATATTACACTAACTGTAATATGATCTTCATATATACCTTATAGCATTCTAACATGGCAGTCTTCATGAAAGTAAATATAAATGTTTTGTAGTCCCATTCTGTGAGAAGGGGAACAGAGGTATGATTAAGTCACAGTTTTAAATGTAAGCAGACTTTTCGTTAGTTTATAAAACTTCCTGGTTCTTCTTGGTGACATGCACCACAAGTCAATTTTGCTCTTTTCACTCCAGTTTAGAGAAAATTGGAAATAAGATAATTAGTGCATGCTTTTAGTGGGGAGAAATTGCTACATGTATGACATCATCTGACTTATTAAAGGCATGTGCATATGTGTGCTCAATTTGGGTGTAGTGAATACATGGATGTTAAAATAGATATGCAGAGGATCTGTTTTAAATATTTTAGAGGATATAAGTTATTACTCAATCGTAGATGATGATTGGCCATATATTGCTTTGTTCAACACTTGGAGAAGTGTCACTGGTTTTATAAGTAACTCCTGCCAGGTACCCTGTACTATTATTTTTCAGTGATTCACAGCAGTGTGTTGTCTTCATTCTCACTTCTGTGTTCTATGTTGGAGAGCTAGGAAGAACTATGTTTAACCCTTGTCATCTATTTTAACTTTCCTGGAATATACTGTTGTCAGTGGGGCTGGCTTGGTTTGGTAAGGAAAGAGTTGGGCAAAAATGGATAGTGGGTTTTTGTTTTTGTTTTTTTAAATCACAAAGTCATGAAAGGAAACCAGTGACTGGCTGTTTGGTTTGCAGGTTGTCCAGCTGGAAGAACTGTTGGCCGTGCGGCACTCTGTCTTCGTGGTTGGAAATGCAGGCACAGGAAAGAGTAAGGTATAGTAAATTGTCTGTTAGCTTTCAGCTGTGGAAGGAACAATTTTGGGTGGGAGGGCGAGACTATTTTTAATTCTATTTAAAAGTTCTCTTCAGCGAAGTCCACCATAATTTTGCATTAGAATATGAGACTAATGTCATTCTTTGATCTGTTGACACTATTTTCCTCTATCTTGGAGAGAGGGAGAGAGAAACAAATAGGAAAGGTAAGCTGATATGAAGATCGGACTTTCCACATGAGATATTTAGCGTGCTATTCATGCATTTAGATGTATGCCATCCTATGTTATGCCTTTTACAATAATATAATTCTACCTGATTTTTTTTTTTATCTGAAGTTAACATATTGAAAGACTCTCGTGTACGATATGTGAGTTGCATGATTGGATTGGCCCTACCCACATTTTTCAAAACTACATTGTTATCTTTTCCAAGTTAGCCTAGATTTTCTTCCCCATATCGTTAAGAAAACCCAAATATTTTTTTTTTAAAACTCTCTCAGAATATGGCCCTATGTAGGGCCAAAACAAAACTTAAACTAAAAAAGGAGAGGCAGCAAAAAAAAAAAACATATTTTTGAGGTACCTATTGTGTGCTGTGCTAAGCGCCTCCTGTGTTTTTTTACTCTGCACGATAATGATGTGCTATGGGTATTATTATCCCCACTTTTAGTTCACTGCTTGATTTTGCTTGGTCTTACTGACAGTACGTACTGGCACTGTACTTATTTTCTTGGTTGGCAAACGGTATATGCATGCATTTTAATCCAGGGTGCTTGAGTATAAACATATTTAGTAGCCAATGACTAAAAATAATGAGTGGGCATGTGAGTCTTTAGAGCATGGGTGTATAGAGAATTTGCCAATATTTAGATCTGAACCCAAAGTGGAACAATTGTAAAGGGAGGCCCTGAATAGGGATCTTCCTAGTAGAAAATATGAGAATTGAAATATTAAAGTAGATAACTGATAGATCTGTAATTATTTTGTTAGAGTAAGTTTCATATGCAGGCCATAGTTTAAGGAAGGATAAAATTAAATTCTAGTAGATTAATGGTTTCTAAAAATGTAAGCTTAATATTACTAAGCCATTCAGTTTCTTTTATCTAGACTTCACTTGTTCTGTTCTATTCAACCTTTAGTTAAGTTGATAGAATTAGAGCACTTATTATTCCAAAGTATTTGGCAATTATTTATCAGTCCTCTAAACCCCTGAGAAGATCAGGATGATAAATATCTAAAAGCCCTGGCTTTTGGAGAAAGCAAAAAGGATACTTGAGGCAGATATTTGAGATAAAGTGTCAATTAAAAAGACATCTATTAAGCACCTATCCTGTGAATTCTTATCTTCAAGGCTTCTTTTCCTTAATTATCTAGATCAGGGTTTCTCAGCCTCAGCACTATCAACATTCTGGACCAGATAAGTCTTCGTCTTATGGCTGTCCTATGCATTGTCGGATGTTTAGCAGCATGCCTGGCCTCTGACCACTAGATGCCCAGTAGCATGCCCTCATCCCCCAAGTCAAGAAATCTGCTGCTAATAACTATTGCTGTAGGTCACTGGGTCTCAAAGCATGTCCAGACCAGCATCACAGGCATCATCTGGGACCTTAATGGAAGCGCCAGTCATCAGTCCCTCCCCAGACATACTGAATTGAATTTGTGATTGGGTCAAGCAATCTGGGGTTTAACATTCTATAAGGCTAAATTTAGAGAATGACTAAATAATACAGGTAGATTATATTTTAATAACATGAACAGAATTCTTATTTACTATAGTCCTTCACTTTCCACACATAGTTAAATATCTCAAATGAGAGTGATTTTCTCTAGTCTGCATTGTTCAAAGAATCAGGTGAACTGATCCTAAGGGATTATAGGATTAAATTTCCCAAGATGGTAATGAAAATGTGCACATGTAAATTATTTCCCACTCTCCATCTTAATACACACAGAATAGCTAGGAACATATAATAAATAAGGAACATCCTTTGAAATCTTTTGCTTCTCATTTGGCTTACATTAGTATTCATTTTCTTAGCTTTTTTCCTTTCTTCCCTTCAGATTTTGAGAACACTGAACCGAACATATGTTAACATGAAACAAAAACCCATTTGGAATGACTTAAACCCTAAAGCTGTGACAACAGATGAGCTCTTTGGTTTCATACATCACGCCACCCGAGAATGGAAAGATGGCAAGTAGTATTTCCCTTTTCGAAGTGCAAAAAATTTCTTGTTATCCAGGAAATCATCTCTCAATTCAAGCCAATTTTAGTCATAGCTGGAGATTTACTGTTTGTGTTGGCGTTATTGGAAATATAGCGTCTCACAACAGCATTTGTAACCTATAAATTAAAGCTAGATTTGAATGAATGGTCGATTTGCATCCAGTAGGTTTGTTCTCAGAGCTGTGGATTTTATTCCACATCAGTTATGCCAGGACTGTAAACCTGGAAGGAAGTCAACACGAATACCTCAGAACATTTGTAAAGTACCTAACACAAGACACTGACGAAGTTTCAGGCAGGCACTATTCTAGGTGCCAGGGACAAAGGCCAATGAGACATGTTTCTTGACCTGGAAGTATTTGTAGAAAAGCAAACTCCTTTGTTAAAATCTGTTATTCTTGTATCAGTAAATGCGCTAACCTTGGCATCATCCTTGAGTCTTTTCTCCCTTTCACACACTACATCCAACCTCACAGCAAATCCTATAGGCTCTACTTTTAAAATACATACTGTATTCTAGTATTTCTCTTCTTTGCAGCTGCCATGTTAGTCCAAGCCACCATAGCCTCTCGCTTTGTACTTCTGCAGTAGCTCCCTCATTGGTCTCCCTGCAGTTCATTTTCCATACAGCAGACAGAAGGTGATTTTCGATGTAAGTTCTCTGCTTGCAGTTTCTAGTGGTTTCCATCACCCTTGGAATGCAACCTTTGTCCAAGGCCTCCAAGGTTCTGTGTGATTAGGTCCTCCTCCCCCCTCTCTGACTTCATGTACTGTGCTCTGCCCTCCACTTACTGTTATCTGTACATTCTGGCCTCCTCGCACTTCCTTCAACATTCCCACTATCTTTCCAGCACAGGCCTTTGTGCTTGAAGTTCCACCATCTGCAACACTGCAGATACCTGCATGGCTTATTTCCTTATATTACTAAAGTGTCTGGTCTAATGTCACATCAGAGAAGACTTCCCTGGTGATCCTGTGTATGAAAGCCCACCTCGCCATTCTCTGTCCTCTTTTTAAGTATGCAATCTTTAATTTGTGAAACAGTCAAAATTTACTTTTATCTTTTTTTAAAAAACAATTGTGGCAGGAAAGGACAAATTTCAGTTTATGTTGAAAATCTGTGGAAGCCATTCAATCAATGATCATTAGAAAAGGTTACTGACTTTTATGAATCATGGTGGCAGGTTCTACTATGTACTGTCACTTATTTTTGCACAAAATACTTCACAGAGGAATAAAAATCTTCCACAAACTTGCAGCAAATAAATTTTTCTCACCATGGTACTTCAGTTTTGGAAAATCAGCAACTGTACACTATGTAACACACATAATATTCAGATATGTAGTAATAGCAAAAAGGGCTATGGATTTTAAATGTTTTTATCTATGTATCTTGTGAAGTAATGATAATATAATGCCAGTGACCAAATTTGTCAAAGAAATGATAGCACTTCTGAATGCTTTAGCTTTAGAATTATGTCCCTTGAATATTGTTAAAAAAAAATGAAGAAAGATGAAATAATATTTGGCCTAAAATAGATACTAAATGTATGTGCGTGAAAAAAGGATAATGTCTTCATTTGGTGTCAGTTTTGAGTTTCATGTGTGCTACCTTTTATAAATCTCCACAACTGTTCTTCAAGGAAGTACTATATTTGCCATATGCAGAAGCTCAGTCAGAGAAGCTAAGGAACCTCACAGAACTGAAACTTGCCCGCTGGCCTGGAGCCTAGGTTTAGCTTGAAAGACATTACACATTGCCCACCAGAGAGAGGCAGCAAATTTGCAGCAAATTTATTTATTTAATGAAAGAGCTTCCAGTAGAAATAATGCAAATTTATTGTATAAATAGCACTCTGTTATATAATGATTGTTTACTCTTAATTTATAGGTCTCTTCTCATCCATTCTGCGAGAACAAGCAAATCTTATGCATGATGGACCAAAATGGATGGTCTTGGATGGAGATATTGATCCCATGTGGATTGAATCACTAAATACTGTCATGGATGATAACAAGGTGAGTAATACCTCAGTGCTAAACCTTAAACATAATACCTGGACTGTATTGCATTCCATTTACTTGTTGATTTTAATACTAGTTCTTAATCATTAACCTGATGCTCTTTGTGTAGTTACTGTTTTGATTAAGTGGCACTTACCTGATCATTCTCTTAATTTCACGGTTAAAGAATACATTTTTCTTGTCTGTATAAATTTAACCACCTTCAAAAAAAGATGTGTATCCAAGAATTTAGTTCATACACATCTTACCCTTTTCTAAAGGCTGGGCATAGATTATTACATCTTATCTTTGATTAAGTATGGAATCCTTGGATAATAAAAGAATGAGTTTGTGCTTTATGTTAATTGGTGGAATTTAGCTATTGAAATGAAGTAGTTCCTATGGCTACCGATTGAGTATTAATGCATTCCTAAGCATTTTGCCATGGTTAATTTAGCATTCTCAGTGAAAACACAGGACGATGGTACAGGTCTGTGAGACACCACTTAAGCAACACAAGGTCTGTCGTTAGGGTCAGGAGAAAGAAATCAGTAATCATCATCACTCCAGAATAGAATTGGTAACCCCCTTCAGTTCACAGTAATTACTGCTTTCTGAACTAAGACATTGTTCATCATAAGATATAGGTCTTAGATCTTTATATTTGCATGGGTTTCTATAGGACAATGGATAATTGTGGTATTTCAGATTCTAAAGAAAGTTTATTTTTTTGTGGTATTCGGGCCTTTTCATGTAATCAGCTCTTCAAACAAATGTCTTATATGTAGTAATAATTAGCACAGTTATTTAAAGGTTGGCATGAAAGAGTCCGTGTTGGTGAAAGTGTTCAAGGGTCAGCGAGCTTCCCTTGGGGATGAACTGAGATCTTTATTCAGACTGTATGTGCTTCTAACTCGGGACAGTGAGCTCATAGCCTTTGGCACTTCTACTGGGGGAAGTACTTTGTGTTGTTATAGTAAATTGGCAGCCGTTGCCTTTGCTGTTCAACAACAGGGCCTCTTGTATGCTATGTTGCTCTGTCCAGGTGCTGACCTTGGCCAGCAATGAGCGTGTAGCCCTCACTCCCTCCATGAGGCTGCTCTTTGAGATTCATCACTTAAGGACAGCAACCCCGGCTACTGTTTCCAGAGCTGGTATTCTGTATGTGAACCCACAAGATTTGGGCTGGAATCCGTGAGTATTGCTTTTTAAAAAAAATTGTGGTAAAATAATGTGCAATAACACATGGATGGACCTAGAGGGTATTATGCTAAGTGAAATAAGTCAGACAGAGAAAGACAAATACCATATGAGCTCACTTATATATGGAATCTAAAGAACAAATAAATGAACAAACAAAACAGAAACAGATTCATAGATACAGAGAACAAACTGATGATTGCCAGATGGGATGGGGATAAGGAGCTGGGTGAAAAAAGTGAAGGGATTACTAAGTACAAAATCATGGTTTCAAAATAGTCATGGGATGTGGAGTCCAGCATAGGAAATATAGTCAATAATATTATAATAACTGTATAGTGTCAGATGGATACTAATCAGGGGGATCACTTTATAATTTATATAAATGTCTAACCACTATGCTGCTTGCTTGAAACTAATATAAAATATTGAATGTCAACTAATTGAAAAATAAATAAATAGAAATAATAAAAATTGGGGTGAAATATACATAATATAAAATTTATCATTTTAACCATTTTTAATTGTACAATTCAGTGTCACTAAGTACATTCACATTGTTGTACAACCATCACCACTGTATCTTCATAACTTTTTCAACTAAAAACTGAAGCCCCATCTCCTTTCAACAATAACTCCCCAGTTCTCCTTGCTCTAGCCCTTCTGCTCTCTATCTCTAGGAATTTGAATACTCCAGATACCTCTTAGACTCATACCATAATTGTCCTTTTGCGATGGGCTTATTTTACTTAGTGTAATGTCTTCAGAGTTCATCCATGTTATACCATGTGCCAGACCATCCTTCCTTCCTAAGGCTGATATTCCATTGTATGTACATACTGCATTTTGTTTATTCATTCATCCAATGATGGACACCGAGGCTGCTTCCAGATTTTGACTGTTGCAAGTAATGCTTCCAAAGAACACGGTCATACAAATACCTCTCTGAGTCCCCGCTTTCAAATATTTTGGGTATATACTTCAAGTGGAATTGCTAGATCAAATGGCAGGTCTGTTTTTAATTTTTAGAGGAGCCGCCATGCTGTTTTCCATAGTGGGCGCACCGTCGTCCATTCCCAGCAGCAGTGCCCAAGGGTTCCACTCTCCACATCTCCTCACCAACAGCTGTTGTTTTCTCCATTTTTTGATGATAGCCATCCTCATGAGTGCGAAATGGTATCATTCTGGTTTTGATCTGTGTTTCCCCAATGATTAATCATGTCAAGCATCTTTTCATGTGCTTATTGGCCATTCGTGTCATTTTTTTGGAGAAATGCCTATTTCAGTCCTTTGCCTCTTTCTAAATCTAGTTGTTTGGTTTTGTTGTGAATATTTCTTTTTCAAAAAAAAAGGTAAAAATGTATATGGTTATTTGAAAAAATATTAGCAATTAAATTTAAAGTCAATTGGGCTAATTTAAAGATAATTAAATTAGTACCTGGATGCCTTTGTCAATTTTTCTTTCATTGGTCATAATGCTTTTCACACCTTGTACACATTAAGAATTCAATATAAGTTGAATAAGTAAATAAATAATAATACTTTGCATTGAGCACTTAGATATATCATTTAATTAGCATATGTATATTTGTATGTATACATATAATATACATACATGAACAGTGGTAATGCTTTGATTGATTTAGAACAAGTTTATTGTGCCCACTTGCTTACTCTTCACATGCTCACATTTCCCGTAATTCATCTTGGTGGTCACTTGTCACCTCCTCTGGCATTACCGTTATTAGCTGTAAAAATGTCTGAGCTCTGCAAGTGACATGTACTTGTGTCTGATGTGTTTCTTGTGTCAGGTGGCTTCTGTTTAGCCCAGAGGCTCTCCTGGACCACATCAGTGGGCTCCTTGCCCTCTGGCTCCTGGTTGGTATGGCTAATGAGGAGCCCTGGCCAGGAAATGAGAGGGAGGGATGAGATGAGGTCAGGTTATTTACTCCCCTGCCTTCTCCCTGCAGGGTCACATTAGGATGACTGTGTCCCTCGACTGCAGCCCACAGCTCCTCTTAAAACTCGCCCCAAGGTTCTTGCCTTCCAGGTTCTGGTTGTTCTTCATTCTCTGGTCCTTGCAGGCGTAGGTGCAGTAATCATTCCTCATTCTTCATGGCACGGCACTCTCCCTGCCAGTGTCCCTGCTTCCCGCCCATACCTTTGTCAGTAGTCCTTTTATTGATCTCTTCTCACTATCCTGATTTGAGGATGACATCTCTTCCCTAACTAATCGTTCATCTTTTAGGCTGCTTTTTCTACATAGTGATTTGTTCACTACAAGTTTCATCTGTTAACTCTACAATGAAAGGAGAACCACGCCCAGGCTTTTGTGTTTAACAAAGCTTTATTAAATTTGCTGGGGAAGGAGTGATTTTTTAAAGTCTAAAATAGAGAGTTCTTCCTGTGTTACTAGCTCCTTTCCCCAACCAGGATTCAGACTATCTCCTGGGATGTTTCTATAGGTTGGGAGCTGGCTGAAGGCAAATCTCTAGTATCCCTCCACTACCCCATATGTGGAGCAGAGGCAGTCCTCATGCATTTCCTTCGGGGGACCCCTCACTCACACTTCTGAAGGTCTTTGTAAGTCAATCTCAGTAACATCAGATTTGTGCCAACAAAAGCTGTCTAAATCCCTGTTTAAAGAAGGACTTTTATCTAGTCACCCAATTTACACTCCTGAGAAAGTTAACTGAGTCGTTTTTGCCATTAGATTTTATTTTTATAGAGGTTTCTGTTTTATCCAAGATCCATGGGTAGGTTTTAATTTTAATGTATATGACCAAAAGTTCTATCCAGGTCATTGTCCAAGATAATGGGAATCTTCTCTAAAGGATATTTTTATGTTTTTACTTCCTACTGCCAGAAACTTTCAATAAACTACAAAAAAAAAGTAGCTATTTCTGATTGGCTGATATTTTTTTCACTTCATCTTTATTGGCTACTTTAGTACCTTCCTCAAATGTTATAATACTAATAAAGTGATAGCTTTGCATGTATTGACTCATTTAATCCTTAATTACCTTGAGATCGATATAATGATTAACGTCATTTCCCAAACCAAACTTGGTTCTCTATTTCCCTCAACTTTTAAACTTGGAAGTGTTAAAAATTATAGAAAAGTTGGAAAGATAGTAGTACAACCATATACTCTTTGCCTGCAGTCATCAGTTGTTACCGTTTTACTTTCTCTCGGGCTGTACACATATATTTTCTCCTTTTATTTTGCTAAATGATTTCAAAGTTAGTTGGAGACATTAAGCCACTTCATCTCTAAGTACGTCAGCATTTATCCTCTAAGTACGAAGACATTTTCTGCATGAACACCATCCAATTTACATACCTAAGAAATATATTCTTGGTACAATATTATCTGATTTTTTCCTAGTCATTTTCTTCAAAATTTCCCACTTACTCTAGTAATTTCCTCTGTAGCATTTTAAAAAATCAAGTGTCAAAACAAGGATCATGCATGGCATCTACTTTTCTCTAATATTATCTTTAATCTAAAATATTCCTGCACCTCTCTCTCTCATGACATTTATGGTTGAAGAAAACAGGCAGAAGTCTTGAAAAATGACCCATTGATGGTTGCAAAGAGGTGATTTTCTAATTCAGTTATTCTTTCTCTCTCTCTCTCTCTCCTCCTCTCTCTCTTAGGTGACATTTTTTTGTAAAGAATATTTCCTCTTCCTCCTTCCCTTCCTTTCTCTCTTTCCTCTCTCCTTTCTTTTTTGAGGAATATCATTTTCTATTTATGGTTTTTTTTCTTTAATTAAATAGGTAAAAATTCATTACTCACATTATTCTTTTATATGCTAATATTGTCACAAATCTTGCCCACCAGAGCCCCTTCATGCTGGCTCCTTTTGTGTTCTTTTCTACTTGTCCTTCTAAGTCTTTGATCACTTTGCTTTCTGGTTAAACAAGATACTTCTGGCTTATCTCAGACCTTCCTTACCCTGGCCCTGATCTAGCCATTTCTCCAAGGAGCCAAAAGAAACTACTTTTTATAGAAGGAGTAGGGTTTAGAATTCTGGATGGCGATGCCAGGTTTGCTCATTACCACTGGTATGTCATTGCTTCTAGACATTTTCAGTGAGCAAAATTAGGAAATAGATTTTCTTACTTCATATTGTGGGAATCGATAAGAGATTGTAGGTAGAAGAAATTAGGAAATACTGTGTTCACAGTATCTCTGTGGGATTCCATTTAAGGACTAAAGATTATGCCATGTCACTTAAGTTCCTTAAAATATTTTTGTTAAAATTCACTGAACTATTATAAAAAATAAATTTACATCTACACTTTACAAATATGGAGCATATCAGGTCAAACAATATCCTTAAAATCATAGAAGCATGTGTATAAATAAAATACTATTTTATTTTAATTCTGAATTTTAAGTAAGCTTACTGGAAGAAGCCTGGATAGTTGGCATATGTTTGTTGAGATTTTGAGAAGTAAAGACACAAGAATTAGAAGAAAATTTCTGAAATTATGATTAGCAAGAATTTTTTTTTCTTATGAAAATGCATAGAGAGGGAAAAACTTAGAGGCAAAGAATCATTTAAATTTATTTATAATTATTTAAATTAAAATTATTTACAGGGAGCATAACACTGAAAATGGGGCCTACCAAACTATATATTTCTTAGCTTGCAAATAATGATAACAAAAGGCAGGAATAGCTCTGGAATTTAATCGGATTCCAAAAGTGATTACTGGAAGATAACTTTTGGGAGCCACAACTTTGTTTTTTTAATTAAATTTATGGGGTGATGTTGGTTAATAACAAAGTCTAGTCCCCTTTTGTCACCATATATTTGACTCCCTTTACCCTCTTCATCCTCCCCCCTCCCCCTTTGCCCTCTTGGCAATCACCATTCTGAGTTTGTTTGTTTGTTTTGTTCATTTGTTGCTTTCTGTTTTATATCCTACATATCAGTGAAATCATTTGGTTCTTGTCCTTCACCTGATTTATTTTGCTTAGCATGATTATTTCAAGTCCATTTGTGTTATTGCAAATGGCAATATTTCATCTTTTCTTACAGCTGAGTAGTATTCCATTGTATGTATGTACCAATCTTCTTTATCCAACCACTCATCAAAAAACACTTAGGTTGTTTCCATGTCTTGTAAGAAATGATGTAAGAGTTTCTTGTAAACTCTTGTAAGAGTTTCTTATATGTCGTATATTAATCCAAGCACTTTATACATGAGAACACATTTAATCTTCAGAACAACCCTAAGAAGTCTATATTATCATCATTTTCATTGGCAGGTGAGAAACTTGAGGCACAGAGAGGTTAAGTAATTTGCCCAAGGTAACAAAGTTAAAAAATGGTGGGGGTGGTAAGCAGATCCAGGCAATCCGACTTTAGAGCTCCATCTCCCTAAACAACCTCCCCCACCCCACCCACCAGTAAGCTCTGATTCCACTTCTGGCAGCTGATGTGCAGTAAAATGAGTAGCTGAGGGGCATGTGTGACCTTCACGCCTTCGTCCCCAGTAACTAACACCTGTTTTCCATTATTCCCAGTGCCCTCTGTCACTACCACCCCAAGATGCTCTCTTGAGTCTTCAACTAAAAACTGTTCATCATGGACCTAAAAAAGCTTTGACAATTGACTGTTTTATAACTCTAACGATAGTGTAAAGGTAGTTGAATATTTAATAAAACCCTATGTGAAGCCTTGTGAAAATCAAAGGGAGCCTTTTATAAGATAATCATTTTGCCTTAATTTTTTCTGATATTGAAAATGTGAAATCTGATTTGCTTAAAGCAAGGTATAGCTGTTATTGGTCTGGTGCCACTGCTTCTCTGCTGGCAGCTAAATGTATTTATTACCACTGCTTCCTATTTGACAAGAACTTTTTGAGCAATTATTTTTCATTTAACATTATACAGTGTCTCCCCAGAGACTACTGTGGATGCTACTAAATCATGTTCCATTTTTTTTGGTAAGTGTTATTTCATTACTATGTTAGAGAGATTTGTTTATGAAACCTGATAACATTTTCTAGACTTCAGATTAATACACATGTACCCAAGCATGAGATACCATTTCAGAGCCACTTATTGGAAATACATTATCATCTATAAGGTAGCAGTACATTCAGTCCAGTGAAGAAAAAGAGGAACTTTGAAATAGCTTCTACAGAATTCACACCTTTTTGTTTGTAATCGATGTCTTATTACTAAATAATTAATGCCAAGATTAACCAAGAAAAATCCTAAGCTGTTTTTATAAATAAGTCCTACCCTATGAGGGTAGTTTCAGTCCTCTCAAAGATGACAAACCGTACTTCCTTATAAGGGCTCAGTAATGGTCTACTTACTTATATTCTATTGTGTTTGGCTTCAAAGTGCTATTAGGAGTTTCTTTTATGTTCTTTTCATTAAGGTAAAAATAGCCATTAAGACAAACTTTTAAAGGGTCATTTTAAAATATTTGCAGTTCAAGAAATTGAATGAACTCACTAAACATGCTCCTGAAGTATTACACCAAGCTGTGTGGAAGGGGGAAGCTTTGAGTTGGCGGAATTCTGTTTTCGAAGCCTAGCATTCAGTAAAAGCTTTTCTGCGTTCTGTTTCAGGTATGTGGCCAGTTGGATAGACAGAAGGCAGCATCAATCAGAAAAGGCCAACTTAACAATTCTTTTTGATAAATATGTTCCTGCATGCTTGGATAAGCTGAGAACAAGCTTTAAAACCATCACTTCAATTCCAGAGAACAGCCTGGTGCAGGTTTGTCTTTAGTTACACCGTGTAACATTCAAGTCCTGATGTGGCACTGTGTCTTCATCAAGACAACAGAAGATTTTGCTTGATCAAGAAGATGGAAAGATCTGGAGTTGTTAATTTATGCAACCCTTGTCCTCTGGTGTCTAGCACCCAGGTTCCCCAGTGCTTTATGTGGACCTCTGTCACACACCTGTCACATTTTATTATCATTTGGGCTTGAGGTCTCTTTCTTGAGATTGTGACCAAGAGGGCTGACACCACCTTTTATTCATTTTTATACCCTAAGAGATTTACAGTTTCGAGCACATAATAGATACCAAATATGTCTTTACTAAATCATGTGTTCCTCCCAAGTATATTTGAATAGAATAGGAAGAACAAAATTGTAACAGCCATATTTATTTTCCTCCGTCACCTAATAAAGTGGCCCAGAGAAGGCGCTCAGTATGTTTTTTGAATGCAGTAAATCTGTGCAATTAAAGATGCTGACCAACGAGTGAGGGAAAGCACCGAACCCTGCCACACAGGTGCCACCACTCCCAGACCTCGTCCCCGCTCCTCCCTTTCTTCCCTTCCCCTCCCCCCAGATATTCTTAAAGTCAGGTCAGTCTACATGGAGAGTTTATAATATTCCCAGGGTACATTTTTCCTTCAGATACTCATTGTGAGACAGCTGGTAAAAGTGAAGGGTATATATTATACGTTGTCATGGAAGCGAGTGAAAATAATTTATGGCACATAGAAATGAAGGTTGTGATCTCAGTCTCAGTGTGAAGAAACGCTGTCCCCAGCCCTTATAAGTATAAAACTTCACAAAATGTTTACAATTAGATAACTTTTTTTTTCTATAGGAGCAAAATTTGTTTCAAAGTACTATGTTACCATTAAGTTACTCTGTTACCAAATTTGTTTGAAGCTAAATTAGAAAGTCACAAGCATAAGAAGAAAAGAAAGTTCAGGTTTTTGGATAATTCACACACCAATTAAGTAAACGGTAGTCTTCAATGGTAATTATCTGAGGTATAATTTATTTCTGAAAGCAGGTCTGAATTTATTCATAATGAATTAATTATGTGGTTAGCCTAATTAGACTTCCTCTGGTGTAAAAAGTATGGTCGTGTTCTTTTCCAAGTTGACTTGTATATTTGTGCGATTCTCTGTGGTGTAAACTTTTTCATTCAAGAGTAGTGTGAAAATAGGTCAGTAGGAATTAATGTGACTTTCACTCTCACTTCTTCCTTTTGTAGTATTCAGAAATGGCATTTTATCTTCAGCTCCTTTTTTAACTGTTTTATACAACGGTCTCTCTCTTGTGATTACTTATAAGGATGGGACTTTGAGGCAAAAATGAGTATAAAAGAGAAGAGTTTAAAATGGCTGCTTTAAGAAATTAACCTACGAAGAAGTTTTCTAATGTATGAAACTTCTTTGCTTCTGTTTGGTAAGACGTATTAACTCTTTCAGGATATGTACCAAAGTATGATTTTATTAATTGCTGACAGCTCAAAATGTTTTCCAAGTACTGTGCTTGGGAGAAAATAGAAAAACCATACACATTTTTAGTGTATTCTAATCAGCAAATAACTTAAGACTGAGACCTTTCAGTCTTTGTTCTTCTGATTTGAACAGTTCCTTAGACCAACATAGCTTCTACTGAGAAATAGCAAAGCCTCAGTGTTGTATTATTTTCTTGATAAATTGGTGTTTCCTTCTATTAGAAGATGATTTTAAATTAGCAACTGTGGCACAATATAAAACACTAGATGGACATCAAGAGAGAAGACTGAAAAACATAATAGGTGCTCAACTATTTAAAAGCATTTCCAAACTATTTCCAGGACCCATCTCTCATGTTACCATGAATTTTCCCTCACTTTCATGGCTGAGAGGGAAGGGCATGCCACAGTCCTGATGTGTATCGATGTAGCTTCTTTGCTGTGCATGTGATGGTGATAAAAATCTGTTTCTGCCTGCAGAAACGGGGGGGGGGAGGGGAAGGGTATCAAAAGTTCTGAGGATCTGTGACAGTGCTAATTAATGACAACTATATTTTTTTCTTTTTAACATTTTTTTTCTCCCTCCCCTCAGGTAATTGCTAGTCCATCGTCCATGTGTCTCTGTTTGTTTGTCCTGTTCAATTGTTTATATCCCACATATAAATGATATCATGTGATTTTCAGCTTCTTCTGTCTGGCTTATTTCACTTAGCATGATTACCTCATGGTCCATCCATGTTGTCGCAGATGGCAGTATTTCATTTCTTCTTACAGCTGAATAATATTCCATTGTATATTAAGTACCACAGCTTCTTTAGCCAGTCATCTATCATAGGACATTTCGGTTGCTTCCATGTCTTGGCCACTGTGAATAATGCTGCTATGAACATGGTGTGCAAATGTCTTTTCAGATATGAATTTTCAAGTCTTTGGCGTAAAAACCCAGTAGAGGGATTGTTGGATCATATGGTAAATCAATTCTTAGTTTTTGGGGAAACCTCCACTGTTTCCCATAGTGGCTGTACCAACTTGCAGTCCCACCAGCAGTATATGAGGGTTCCCATTTCTCTACATCCTACCCAGCATTTCTTATTACCTGTCCTGTTGATTATAGCCATTCTAACAGGTGTGAGATGGTATCTCATTGTGGTTTTAATTTGCATTTCCCTAATAGCTAGCAATGTTGAGCATCTCTTCATATATTTGTTGGCATTTGTATATCTTCTAGGGAGAAGTGTAATGATGACTGTTTTTGTGCTGTAGGATTTAGCTCAAACACATGTTTATTACTGGTCATTATTTCATATGGGAAAGGTCTTCGTAGCAGCCACGTTCCCCTGGTCATTGAGAGCCCTGAGCTTCAGGTCTTGGTTTCAGACCAACAGAGCACATTGCCGTTTCACTAAGTGTACCAAGAACAAGTTCCTGAACAGCGTTTCTTCCAAGGCTAAATTTAGCCTGGTGTCCAAAAAAAAAAAATTCCACATGCTAAGGCTACCAGACTTTCTAAATTTATGACAACAGGTGGGAAAAATGGCTGCCAGAGCACTAAGGGAATGTGGGTTATCTAAATGTCCAGCAAGAGGGCAATAGTTAAATAAACCTTTCCATCCAGTGGTATCTTAGTCATTCATTCCCAGTGATATTGTAAGGCAACACTTGTTAAGATGTCTTCGGTTTGTCAGTGAGAAAGTTGGTTATAGGCTACTGTGAATAATCTGACTCCCTATTTATAGAAAGAACAGATATATCCCCATTTTTTGCTTATATGTATTTCAGTTTATGACAGTGATTATTAATTGGATAATTTATGACTTTACTTTTTTTTTATTAGTTTGCTTTACTTAGAAGATCAGTTGGTTAAAAGTGGCAAAGGTTTTCTACCTGACATAAAAACCCAAGGCAGTAAAATTTGTCTCTCCCAATACAGCAAATCACAGAGCTGGGAAAAATTATATAATATCGTTAGGATAAAGTGGATTTGTTAATACGTCCTATGAACGCATTCCACTATTTTAAAAAAAAATTGGTCCTAAATGAATGGCTGTTTCTTGTTCTGTAGACTATTTGTGCTCTCCTGGAATGTTTGCTGACTCCCGAAAATGTACCTTCTGACAGCCCGAAAGAAGTTTATGAAGTCTATTTTGTCTTTGCTTGTATCTGGGCATTTGGAGGCACTCTGCCACAAGATCAGGTATGTTTAGAAATAGTTCACAAAACCAGTGTCATTTTGAGGGGAATATATGTGATTCCTACATTTTTATTATCATAAATTTGTTCTACTTGCCCTGTTTTCTCTTACGCCGGTGCATTATCCAGGCACACTCATCCAGGCAGATTGTTCTAATCCCGGCTGGCAAATCGATAGCCTTCTATCAGCTCTCACTTCTGAGCTCAAGGTTCTGTTTCCACCTGCTCTGGACCAGGTGCTGCCAGCGAGCTGTTCCACAGGGGAGGCACTCAGGGTGCCTGACACAGGGTGCTTCATTGGCCCCCAGATTGGTTCTTCCTTTTCAGTTTTTCTTTTCTTCAGTGCTACTCACATTCCTTCCAGTTGCTCCCGTTTAAAACTTGGGGAGACATGACTCTTCCTTATTTGTATGTCTGATGGTCATCAGATCCTTTCAGTGTCAGTTACAAATTACCTGTTTAGTCTGTCTCTTTCTTTTCCGTCCCTATAGCCTTAATTCAGGAATGTTTTTAGATTGCCCTGGGCTCTCGTGTTGTCTTACCTTAGGCTGCCATAACTGAATAGCATATGCTTGGTGGCTTAAACAACAGAAATTTACTTTTCCTTCATTCTGGAGTCTGGAAGTCCAAGGTCAGGGTGCCAATATGGTCAAGTTCTGGCAAGGACCCTCTTCCTAGCCTGTGGGCAGCTGCCTTTTCACTGTGTTCTCACATGGCAGAGAGAGAAAGAGAAAAAGTTTTCCTACCTCTCTTCTTAGAAAGGCACTAATCCCATCCTGACAGCCCCACCTCAGGGCCTCATCTGCCCTAATTACTTCCCGAAGGCTCCACCTCCAAATACCATCCCATTGGGGATTAGGGTTTCAACGTATGAATCTGAGGGGAGAGACAATTCAGTCCATAGCCCATAATAACCTTCAAATTGTTTTACCTCTCTCTGGTCTCTCCTACCTCTAATCAGTCTCATGTATAGGACATGTTCCCCAGGGAACTAGTCCTATTCCTTTCCATTGATTTTTCCTTCAGCCTAAAGCAAAACTATCATGCCTGCATGGCGTTCCCCGTGTGTGGCTTCTGATTTATTGTGGGCTAACACTTGAGATAAGAACTTGCACAAGTGTGTGTATACACACTCATTGCATAGATTCACCAAAGTACAAAGTGTGAGTTTTCCAAATTTAGAAATTTGTACATCTAATCTCCACTGTGCACCTCATTATAGATTTTCTCATAAAATCTTTACAAGAATTCTTCAAGGTATTCTTATCATGCAAATAAAGTAAAAGCTCCGAGAGGTGAAGTAACTTGACCAACATTACACTGACAGGAAATTACGTCATTAGGATTCCGACCCATACGTGTCTCCAATGCCACACCTTCCAGGGCACCTCAGGACCTCTCATGGTCATAGTACTTCGGCAAGTACCCCAAAATTTTTGCATTAAATGTTGAGGGCACACACCTTCCAGGCTTCCCCAGATATTTCCAGATGTAAACAGGGAATTTAACTTGGAGGGCATCACAGTCAAGAGTGACCCATATTTCCGTTGGCTTACTCACTGTAGGTCCTAAAATACGTGGTTGCTATAACCTTTGACCCAGTTCTGCTTCTTGTCACTAGGTTACCATAAATCATATCTATAAATAAAGGTGGTATTCACTTGGTCTCCTAGGTCTTATTTCGACCTTTCTCAGAAGCCACATTTCCCTCCGTAATCTCCAAATGCTTTCTAAAGAATAACAACCCTTAGCTTTGAGCGAGAGTCAAATAGCAGTGTTGGGCACCTTCACATGGTTTTTCTCACAAGCATAATTGCACCTTGTGTAGATGGCTTCTTCATGGAGGCCACATACAGGATCTTCTCCTCTCCTCAGTGCCCTACAGTTTTCTTTTCAGTGTTCACCAAACAGTTTTTCCTTTCTCAGGACTGTAAAACTGGGGGAAATTGCATGTGTATGGTGTTGACAGCTGAGAACTTTCTGCTCCTGAGCATAACAGCTCACCTTCCTACTGGATGATTCTCTTTTCATCATTCCAGTTTCCAAACATGGTAGCCTTCAGGCTAGATGCCCAGCATCACAACAATTCCAGTCCACTTTCTCCCTAATAGTCAACTTCATCATCATCATCTTTAAATTTTCAAAAAGGATCTAACTGCGAAGCATTCAGAAGAGAGGCTATGAAGTCGGAAATGTGAATGAAATAGACACAAGTAGTATTTTTAAGATAGCCATTTATTCAACAAATTTTAGTGCCTATCATGTGCAAGGAATGTGCTTAGAGCTCTTAATAGGCTCTCTGAAACTTTTTAAGAAAAATCCTATATATATTAGTGCAACCACTGATCTTTTACAAAAAGGAACTGAAACTTAAATAAGTTAGCCTGCTGGAGGACACACAGCTAACTAAAATCTGAGCCAGGTTCAAACTGCAACAGACTGACTTAGGACTTCTGTTCTTAACCCAGGCCATTTCAGACGACTTCCAAAGTAGGTCTTCCGTCAGCTCTCCCGGAACGCCCAAAAACCGTCGTTATCATTTATTGCTTGGCTTCTGAAGTAACCTGGTCACTGTTCCACTCCTATACTTGCTCCCATAATCCTTTATCCACTCTTCCATTATTCAGCCAGATTGATTTTTTTAATGTAATTACAACGATATAATATACTCCAGAATTTAAAACACTTTAACGGATTCCTGTTAATTTTTAGATAAAGTTTAAAATTGTAATACCACTTAAAAGGCCTCTGGATCTTGCCCTGCCTATCTCTCCCTACCTCT
Source organism: Macroglossus sobrinus (assembly GCA_004027375.1). Lineage (NCBI taxonomy): Eukaryota > Metazoa > Chordata > Mammalia > Chiroptera > Pteropodidae > Macroglossus > Macroglossus sobrinus. The sequence continues at coordinate 332,536 of PVKZ01001134.1, read as the reverse complement.
TCCTCTCCCACTCCCCTCACCCCTAGCTGCACTGGCCAGTTTCTTGAATGCAGCAAATTATGTCACACCACAAGATCTTTGCACATGCTGCCCTTGGTCTGCTTCCTGGAGTGGTCTTCTCCCTAATCTGTGCCTGAACATCTAATTCAAATGATTCACTGCTGTCGTTCTCCCTCATAGCAAACTTCTCTTTCAAGGTACCTATTTATTTCTGCATTTATTTGCTTAAACTCCCCTACCACTATGTTTCTTCATGTCTCCCCCTCTATCTTCCCCATAAACTCTTTAAGGGCAGATACCCTATTAGTTTTCTTTTGCACTATAGAATAAATGCATTTTGGTTGGGTTAATTGATGAATCGAAAACTTCTCACTGAAATCAATTTGCTAGTGTAGTGGCTAAGTGAAGCTAATTTTGATATAGAGTAAAAGTCATATGTGTTCTGCCTATAGAGAATGGTGCCAGACAAGTAATACCTTCTGAACCAGCTTGATTTAAGACCAACTTTTGTAAAACACTAAAATGTCCTGTGCCACGAATCTGAAAATAATGTAAATGAGCTTCAACTCATTAACTCATTAGTGGCAGTATGTAAGAGTATGAACTTGTTTGGAGGGTGGGGTGAGCTCTCCCTGCTGAGTCTGATCTCCCCTCTCATACTCTGCTGTCCTCCAGGCATCTTGTCTGCCTCTACTTATGGGTGTGATCAGCCCAGTACAAAAAGTGGGCCATATATCGTCCAAAGGCATAAAGACGTTAAAGTAAGCAAGTTTAAGAATTTTGGGGGAGAAGCTGAGCGTTGAGGTCTTAGATAAGTGTGAGATTGCTGAATGCAGTGGATACATACAGTGTCTTTAGAGGTCATGAAAACTCACTCTGCTGGGTCATCCTGTGGATAGAAGGGTTTGTTAGTTGCTAGTATGCATTTGCCATTTTCCCTCTTCTACTTTCCAAACCCTAATCTAGCAGCAAAGGACTTGTACTTATCATCATATGAAAACAAGGACTTTCTAGCAAAGAGAGCCTATTTCCTACCACTGTAATTTTATCTGGAGGACAGGAGTTTGTCCCTCTGGAGTTTTCAGCTAGGCCACTCAGTGGTGCCCTGCTGGGAGAATAAGTCCATGCCTCTCTTTGTCTCTCCATCCCTCATGGCAGGGATTCCCAAATTTGGAATTTCAAAGATAAACAAAGTTTCAATAATGATTTGAAAGAACAAAATAGGGTTACTTTTTACTTCTCTAAATAAAGGCATTTATAAAATGACCATTTATTATCAGTTATCATAATTTTATAAAGGAAAGGATATTTTAACCCCAAAAGGTCGAGGAAACTCAAAGGGCAGTGTCAAAATCAAATAACATTACCAATTTTTAAAAGTATTCCTTTGTTCTTATTTTTCTCATTTACCATCAGTTGATGTGAATATTGGAAGAAATCAACATGCTAATATTTTATACCCACTGTCTTTTGGTACCTAGCATGTTGATTTGCATAACAGCTCCTTGTTAAATTGAATAACCCAAGAGTAATCTAAGGTTCACCTAAACTTACCTTGCCTTTTTAGTTAATAATTATTGCAGAAAATTTGTACCTGATGGATATATGGCAATTATAGCTTTCTGCCTCTCTAATATGATGACTTGTTATTACATATTTGTAGTTGTTCATTTTTCTTGGGTCAGTTGTTATTTAATCCATTTGTAATTATGATTCTGTACACTGCAAACACTGTGTGTTCAACAGGATTAGGAGGGGCTTTGTGTTCAGAATTACTTTTAAATCTGCAATAAGGATTTCTCTTGTTATTCTTAGATTTCTGCTTATCAGGCTGAATTCAGTCGGTGGTGGCATAAAGAGATGAAAGCAGTGAAATTTCCATCCCAGGGAACAATCTTCGATTATTACTTGGACCACAAAACTAAGAAGTTCTTGCCTTGGGCTGATAAAATCCCCAAATTTACAATGGATCCAGATATACCTCTGCAGGTAAGTGTGTGAAACATAGTAATTTTCAGACCATACTGTGCTTTGAGCCTTTTTTGCTTGTTTTTTAGTAATCTTTTCTTTCCAGATAGATAAATTATTGTTGGATAAATTACTGTTGATTTGGTCAGCATATACATATGGATAAATTACTGTTATATCAATTATTATTGATATGGTCAGCATATGCATATTTCCTGGGAAAGAAGAATTTCAGTTGTAAGAACACTTAGTGAAATGACTATTCTAATAGCTGCAACCTCTTATTTAAAATTTCAGCTTAATTTTGTGGTAACAGCTTTTTTATATTTTCCTAGAAACATTGTGAATTTTATTAAAAATTAGAGGCGTATATCTATAGTTCAGTGATTCTTATTTCTGACCTTATCGTGAATTTCTTAGACAGCAATTTTACATACAACTTCTTTCCTTTAACCCTTCTCCCCATGAGTAACCTCCTCAGTTCATGTGTTTCAAATTCACATGGCAGCTGACAAATCTAAATGAATCTCTTTTTTTTTATTGTTTCTCTTCATATCTTCTCCTACGTTTCTCTTAGGTCAATTTATTTTTTCATCATCTTATTCTGCCTCAATCCATTTTTTTCATTGTATTCTTTTCTCAAACTTGTGTTTTTCTGATTCATTTTGGAGCTGTTTTAAGTACTGCTATATGAATACAATATAGGTGATTTCTATGGCATTAATTAGGAGGCAGCTAGTGTTGAATGAAAAAACCCAATGAATTCATTTCCTGGAGCTCCTGTAACAGAGTACCACAAACTGGGTGGCTTAAACAACAGAAACTGCCTCATGGTTCTGGAGGCTAGAAGTTCAAAATGTCAGCAGAATTGGTTCCTTCTGAGGGCCATGAGTGAGCATCTGTTCCATGCCCCTCTCCTGGCTTCCAGTGGTTTGTTGGCCATCTCGGTGTTCCTTAGTGTTTGGCAGCTTAACTCCAATCTTCCAATGGCATTGTCTCTGCATTCGTGTCTCCGTATTCAAATTTTCCTTTTTCATAAGAACAGCAAGTCATATAGGATTAGGGGCCTACCTTGTTGGTGTAAGTATGCTAGGGCGGCCATAACAAAATACCACAGACTAGATGCTTGAACATTGGGAATTATCTCACAGTCCCGGAGGCTGGAGATCCCAAGGGTGAAGTGTCGGCAGGTTTGGTTTCTCATGAGAACTTTCTCCTTGGCCTGTGGATGGCCACCTCTTGCTGTGTCTTCTCATGGCCTTTTCTCTATGTGCATCACATCCCTGGACACTGTTTCCAATGGTGTCCCAGATTCCTCCTCTTGTAAGAACACCAGTCAGAATGGGGTAGGGCCCACCCTAACAGCCTCATTTTACTTTACTCGCCCTTTTAGAGACCCTATTTCTCAATACAGTCATACTCTGAGGTCTTGGGTGTTTGTGCTTCAACATAGGAACTTTGGGAAGACACAGTTCAACCAAGAACACCTAGGCATGAGGAAATTATTTCACAAACAAGAAATCCAGAGGTAGGATGGCTCCAAGGCTGGTTAATTCTGTGACTTGGTGATGTCACTGAGAATTCAGATCTTCCCACCTCTCTGCTCTTAACACCAGTCTCATTTGAAGACTGGTATCCCTCCCGGTCTCCAGAGTGGCCCAGGAGTTACCTGCAGAGGGAAAGGAGACTTTCTCACATCTTTTTATCAAGAGTGAGGAAACCTTTCCCAGAAGCCCTAGAGCAAACCATCTCCTGCATCTAATTCCCAGGGATGTCCTGTCAGCCCTAACCCAGTCCCAGGCTGGGGCGATGGGGTTTGACAAATCACACCAAGCTTTTCCTGAAGCACGTGGCTGTGGGGGAGAGGCATGGGGACTTGACACAGTGGTGGCTCTGACATGAAGCCATGCAGAAATGGATGCTGGGAGGCAGGAACAATGTCTGCTCCATCTCCCTCGTCTATTTTGAAATCTCTGTTTTTGCTCAGTCTACTTAGACCTCACCTTCCTAGCCAACATTATCTCGCAGGTTGAAAGGTGAGAATTCATCACTAACCAAAGACCAGAAACTGGTCTCACAAGGTTGATGCATGTGACCAGGGATATCTCTTATGCAGCAGAGAACCTATCAGGACTTTTACACACAGTTGTACCAAATACAGTTGTTGGATTAACAGTGTCTTTACATACTGGAAGAGAACCATACAGGCTCAGTAATAGCAACCAATACTAATGTTACATTCCTCTGTGTCAGGCCCTTTTTTACATCACATTACATAGATTAACTAATTGAATCCTTACAACTTTCTAAGTCATGGACAGTTGCTACCCTTTTTACATATAGGAAAAAAAGAGGTACCAAGAAGTTAATGTGTCTGCAGCCCATGTTGTCAAATGCATTCCATGTGGTAGGTAAGGCAGGGGTGAGGCTCTGGACAGACATGAGTTTAAATCCAAGTCCCATGACTTACTGGTTCACTGTGACCTTGGCGAAGTGGTTGATGTTCTCTAAGCTTTACTTTCATCATCTCTGAAATGAAAATAATAAGAAAACTCTCCTTATCGATTTGTTATGAGTATCATGTGGCATAAGCATATATAGTGCTTAGCGTAGTACCTGTCACATGTTCAGTTCTCAGTATTAATTATTGGTATTAATTTATAGAGAAAAGAGCTAATAGCCACATTAAAAGCAAAGATGACAACTAGCAACAAGAAAGGAGGGGAAAAACTGTAAAAACAACTCACATTTGAAAAGGGTCGATATAGAGGGCTGTTTAATGTAGCATAAAACAGTCGTACCTTTCAATAGGTATCACTGAATTAAAACAAAGCTCTAGAGTAAATGTTGATAATCATGAACATGATTCTGTATAATCTGTGAAGTATTTAGTTGTATTCAACATATGCTGTCCGTGTAAAGAACATTCTCCATTATAGAATTTGAGTTTGTCTTAGGAACAGTACAAATCTTGCAAGTCATTTTTTATCCTCTTTTTAATGTGGCCACGAAGAAATGCAACAAATTGTCAATTCTCTCTTAATTACTGTGTAGGACTCTGTTTCTGGCATATCTACATCTGCTACCCCTTTTTCTGATCTTATCTGTTAGTCTGAGTTACCTGAGACTGATTTTTTTTGTATCCTTTATTATATTCCTGTAAGCTACCTCAAATTTTTTGTGAATCGATGTAGTATCTAAATATCCAATTTTCAAAGCTGAAACAATGCATAAGTTTCAAATATGCTCTGGATTTGTGACTTTTCCACTCATAGCCGCTTTCCCTACACTGATCTCCCCACTGGCTGAAATCCTGTAGTGTGGACCATGCGGAATCATTTTGCCACTTAATCTTACTAGGCCAAAGCATTGCAGGCAACTTTTATTTATGCATGGCTTGACTTGTCACATGTTTTGTTAGCAACTGAAGAGTGGTGAACAGTTTCTTAAATGTTTACTATATTCTGTTGTGTGTCTGACACAAGGTTGGGCAGAGTGTAAGCATTCTGTAATATGGAGCCTTGAGTGCTGTTTCTTAATATAGAAAATATAAATCAGTGCCTTATGCGGTGGCACTTTGATGGCACTTTCCAGTGACTCTTCTTAAGCTATGATGTCTGAACTCTGACGATTGTAAATGGAAAAATTGAGATCTCCTACTAGTGTCAACTTTGACTAAGAATTCACTGGGTCTAAAGTAACTATGTTGATTCATATATAAAATTTCAAAATGCCTTTCTCTGATCTTTCTCTCATTCTGTTTCCGCCTTCCCACCCCCCAGAGAGTTCTGGTTCACACATCAGAGACAACTCGTCTTAGATATTTCATCAAGTTGTTGCTTGAAAAAGGACAACCACTGATGCTAGTAGGAAATGCTGGAGTGGGAAAAACCGTCTTTGTAGGTGACACGCTGGCAAGTCTCCCTGAGGATTACATAGTGTCCCGTGTGCCTTTCAACTACTACACAACTTCTGCAGCTCTGCAGAGTAAGTATTCCTCCTGCTTACATTCCAGAAATGAGATCACAGACCATCAGGGCCATCACGTGGAGCCCAGAGAGGTGATCGTCTTCTCTAGGTTTTAGACAAGACATTTTGTGTAGGTCTCAGGTGGATTTCTACTTATCACCATTCTTGTTAAATACGCTTTGTTCAATTACTGTCATTTTTATGTCACTCGTGGCTTTATTTGGGTTATTACTCTTTAGGATAGTAAAAATTTACATCAGTAAAAATGTACATTATTAGTGTTCATTGCTTTGCCTCTAAGCCATTGGGTTACTTTTAATCAATTTCATGGAGCCTTAGCAACATGAGAGTAGACTCAAGGAAGAGTCCCCTGGTTGTCTTTTCAAGTCAAGTATTGATTCAGGAAAAATTCACTCAAACTATTGATGAAATGACAGGCCATTCGCTGTTAATTAAGTCTTAGAAGAACTATATGAAGAATTTTAAACTGTTGAATAAATGCATCAATGTAATCAAAAGAACCACACCAATGTTGGCCATTCTGCATTAGGAAGGGCAAGTAAAGTAGACTTAGGTAGTAGAAGAGAAATAGTATAAAGAGTTGATATTTGTAGGTCTGTCACTTGGTCCAGCAGAATAGTGGGATTACATTGTAGGGGATGGAGGCAGCAAAACTACCTGTCCGGTAGTTTATTAAACCTGTCGGGTTACCCTGAATGTGGTTTCTGTGTTGTGAGTGTGCATGGGTGTGTGTTGTATTTTCTTAGCTCATATCAGTGGAGATAAATAATAAATTTTATTACTCACTGACATCATTAACTCAGACTAGAGTGATTTTTCTGTAATCTTTCTTAATCAAGTTTGTCTTCCCTGTCTTTGTGAATGAAGCTGCTTAGCAGTATTTCATTCATTTCTTTTAGCAAATATATATTACTTATCTACTTTTCCCAGGTATTGTGTTCAGTACACATTTTTCATTCAAAGACACAAAAGAAGGGATCACTTTATCACTTGTAAATGGAAGATTAGGGATGTAATTCAATAGTCGGACAAAGTACTTGACTGTGGTATGAGTTTATCATGCTAATTCCTGAGAGGGACACGGGCATGAATAAGATTTAGAGATTGCCTATTAGCATGAGGAATCTAAAGAGCCTTTCTTTTCTAAAGAGAGTTCGGATTTTAGACCTTTGAGTGGTATGCAGGCAAAAATGAGATTTGGGATAGAAGAATCAGCTTAAGCAAACACATGAAATTGAAAACTGTGGGACACATTCAATTAATTGAATCTCTAAGTTGACTGAAGCAGTGATGAGGTAGGAGTAGGGGGAAAGGCTGGAGTCGTGGGTTGGAGTTATACTACAGATTGAGTGCCCTTCTGTCAAGTTTGCCAGACTGAAGGGATGTCTTGGACTTAGGACTTTCAGTGCTGAAACTGGGATAGTCCCAGGCAACCACCCTGGGGTAGTTGGACACTTTAACTGTAGAGATAGAGAGCTGAGATGCGAGCTGAAGAGATTGTATTTCATTTGGTAGGAAACGGTGAGCCATGGATGGGGAACAAGAAACTGACAAGATGCAAGCTATACTTTGGGAAGAGAAGTCTGAAGTGGGGAGACCAGCCCCCCTGAGTAATGTACTAGATGAATATAATGTTGCTCTGAACTAGAAATGTGGAGGGAGACCAAAAGAGAGAGACATAAAGAACCATTTATAGGCTGTGGCCGAGCAGATCAGGGACCAGGAGAGACAGATTGTGTCGAGGTTTTGCATCTGGCTGACCGGGAGAGTGTCAATCCGATAAACAGGAGTGCAGAAGGCAAAAAGGAAAAGTTGCCTTTGAGTGGGGAAGAGGCATATTTGGTGTTGGCCAAACATCTAGGAACCAGTGGCTGATAGAAACTGACACCCAGCAAGCATTTGGAAATGCAGGTCGAGGCTTAAAAGAGGTGTTTGTTAATTTATTCATTATATTCTTCTTTGTTCATACATTCATTTGTTTATTTAACAAATTCCTTGTGGTTGTCATCAGGTGTACAGCAACATGATACAGTTCCTTGTCCTCAAGCTATTTATAGTTCGACAAGTAATTAGATACTATATCTCAGACACACATTCTTCAGGATTTTCTGCACTCATAGTTTTCTCTCAAACATATCAACCCGAAGTCATACAGGCACATGAAGAAATGTAAATTGATACGTTCGAAAGATAGTGTCTGCATACAGTATCTTCTTACACTTATGCACTCCGATGTCTCGAGCTGTCCCTGGATGCTCGTGCAAGGGCAGCACGGAAGGACTGGGAGGTCAGACTGTGCCTGGACGGGCAGCGGGCTGTGCATTGTGGTGGGTACAGGGAGGAAAGTGCTCAGATCAGCAGCGGGTTTTGTCTCAGATGGGATATCGGACTGCAGATGTTGACTGTGCAGGAAAGGACAGGCGAGGTGAGCTCTGGAAGCAGGAACGGGCTTGGCCAGAGAGCCTCACATGGAAGGAGGTGTCCAGAGAGACGGCCCTGGTATTAAACTGCAGAGGTGATAGTTGAAGCCAAAAAGTGGGTGAAATGGACAGCATATGAGGAAAAATAAGAAAGGACGCAGGACAGAAGGTTACATTTTACTTGACCGGTGGACAGAATTAATTATTTGTTTCAGGAATCCTTGAGAAACCTCTAGAGAAAAAAGCTGGTCGTAACTATGGTCCAGGAGGAAATAAAAAATTGGTCTATTTTATTGACGACATGAATATTCCCGAAGTGGACTTATATGGCACTGTTCAGCCCCACACTCTGATTCGTCAGCACATCGACTATGGACACTGGTAAGTGATTCTGTATATTTTATTCTCTATGAAATATTATTATCATCATCATTATTATTAATTATTGATAAACATTTAAAAGGTAGAGTAACCCAATTTCTTTCTCTTCTGAGGAACATTTTCTGTGATATCTTTGAGTTTCACTTTGCATTCTCTTTCATCATCTTAAATGGAATAGATTATATCTTGCAAAGAATTGGATTGAAAAGTTTCTTAGAAACATAAGCTGTCTAGTTTAAGTATTATATTCTTTAAGACATTAACTCACACTGAATTACTTAGAGAAGCTCGACCTGGGATGTGACCGTTTGGTAATACCTGGGCGCTGCAGTCTGCGAGCTCTGCCATTAGCTCGAGGGAGAACTCCTAGCCTTGCTGCGGGTAAGATTTAACCAGAAATAGAGTCACAGGAGAATCAACAAGCAGTAATATACGTATCGATTCGGCTCCAGTTGTTGATTCTGGCATCAAAGGAGCTATGTAGCCTTTGGTTCTGGGCTTTTATTTTTATACCTCTGAGACAAGGCTAACAAGCTTAACATCACAGAGTGATTTTAAAGATCAAAGGAGACAATGGGTGATGAAACCTTTTATGAACTGGTGGATTTTGTTGTGCTGTCAACTTCAGTTTTTGGATTTAAGGTTCTGTCTTCTCTCTTTCAGGTATGATAGGCAGAAGGTGATGCTTAAGGAAATCCGTAACTGTCAGTATGTGACCTGCATGAATCCAATGGTGGGCAGTTTCACAATCAATCCTAGACTACAGGTAGGGTGTTGAGTACTGCTCTCTCACAAGTGGCCCCTAAATATAATACTGAAATGTGGTAGGTTTTGATTCTTGGTGCTTTTAAGTACAGATTTGGGCTTCTGCTTGAAATTGTTTAAGCATGTAAGCTTTTTTTTTTTTTTAATCAATAGACTTTAGTTTTTAAGGCAGCTTTCGGTTTACAAACTGTTTCAGCAGCTTTAGCTGAAAGTACAGAGTTCGCATATACTCTCTCACTACCTGCCCTGCCTTATTTGACTCTATTATAAACAGATTGCATTAGTGGGCTGCATTTGTTACAGCTGATGAGCCAATATTTGGTAAGTTGTTATTAACCAAAGTCTAAAAGTTTACATTAGGGTTTATTCTTTGTGTTGTACATTCTACAGGGCTTGACAAATGAATAATGACAGGTATCAACCACGAAAGCATCATACAGAGTAGTTTCACTGCCCTAAGAATTCCCTGGGCTCCACCTATTCATCCCCCTCCCTACTCAATCCCTGGCAACCACTAATCCTTTTACTGTCTCCAAAGTTTTGCCTTTTGCAGAATGTCATATAGTTGGAATTATACAGTATGTAGCCTTGTCAGACTGGCTCCTTTCACTTTGCTTAAATATGCATTTAAGGTTCTTCTGTGTTTTTCCATGGCTTGATAGCTTATTTATTTATTTATTTAATCACTGAATCATAATCATTGTAGGCACCTATTGAAGGACACCTTGGTTGTTTCCACATTTTGACAGTTATATACTCCTATAAATATTTATGTGCAGGTTTTTGTGTGCATATAACTTTAAAAATAATAACCACCACCAACATCCATACAATAGCATGCAGTACTAAATGTCACTTACTCACCTGGAGTCAGCTGGGGGTTGGCTAGGTGACTAATGTAGGGTGGCTTTGGCTGGAGTTATTGGGACAGCCATGACTCTGCTTCATGGGTCTCTCATCCATTAGCAGTCTTGTAAAATTTACAGCAATGGTAGAACCTTAAGAGAGTGTGGAAACACTAAAGCCTCTGACAGTGACTGTCATATTGTCACTTCCATCTCATTTTGTTGGCTCAGACAATTCATACAGATGGGCCCAGAGTCAGAGTGGGTGGCACTAAAGAGTTACATGGCAATGGGTGTGGATACAGATAGAGATGGAAAAATAGGCCTTTTTCTTTCTTTCTTTCTTTCTTTCTTTCTTTCTTTCTTTCTTTCTTTCTTTCTTTCTTTCTTTCTTTCTTTCTTTTTTGCTATCTATTGATCTGGTATCATTACAATTCTTATTTTATGCAATTCTCATACTTGTTTTTCTTCTCAGAGACATTTCACAGTGTTTGCATTCAACTTTCCATCCTTGGATGCACTGAATACCATCTATAGCCAAATTCTCAGCTTCCATTTTCAGCAGCAACCGTTTAGTCCATCGGTTCTCAGGAACGGCCCCACGCTGATTCAGGCAACAATCGCGTTCCACCAGATGATGACACAGAGCTTTTTACCCACAGCTATTAAGTTCCACTACCTCTTCAATCTGAGAGACCTGTCGAACATCTTCCAGGTACTTTGATGGGCCTCTGTTCTGAGTCTTGGGCTTGGGCGGAGGAGCGACTCTAGTAATAGTATGGCATTCAATTAGAGAGCTTAGTTCAAAACTGTGCTACATACTTGGCGTGTGTTCTTTTGTTTTATAACATAAACTTCCCTATGAACTGAGTATGGCAGGTTTGTTATTCTCGTGTTACCAATAAGAGTAGTACTTCCTGTCAGGTTGCTTAGAGACTTAGCAACAGAAGCAGGGAAGCCTGGACTCTCTGTTTCATTTATTCCATGTAAATATTTGGGTGCTTTGTTTTATGCCAAGTAAGAGGGATAATTTGCCTTTTTTTTCATATTTATGTGATAAGATTTTTAGACACACATCAAAAGAAGTTAAAATTCCTTAAATTGCTAGACTATTTTAGTTTGACATTGACACTTACCTTGGTTACCTGGTGAAAGGACTGTGTGTGTGTATTTGATTTAGAAAAGAAACTCCAAAGAGGCAATTTAAAACCTGGAATTATTTAAAAGTCCAACTAATATTTTCTATGCTGTACAGTAAAAGTAGTTGGAAAGTTATTTAAAGTTCTTTTATAAGAGAGGTGGAAAACTTCATGGGATTTCTTTATTTATATTTGGAGGTTTTTGTTTCTTTATATTTTTATGACAACTGCCTCAAAACCATAACACTGCATTAGACAATAGCTTCCTGAGAATGCAGATCATTCCTTTTCATCTTTATATTTCTAGCCCCTGCTTGAAAGACTGTGCTCAATAAAGTGTTGTTTAAAAGCAGATTTTCGATCTTAGAAGAAAAAGAAAGGGAGGCTGTAGCTGATGTGGGCGAGAGACCTGTCTGCTCACCATTCATATCGTCTGTCACGAGCACCTGACGTTCTCAGATGAGCAACTAATTCTTTACAACTCCCTGATGTTCTGAGTCCAGAGCAAGCTGACCCTCTCCATGAGGAGTGGGTTGGTATGACTACAAGACATCGAAGTGCTGTATTGAGGGAGAGTCAGAGTCAAAACGTTTTGGTGCTAGTACTCACAAAGTGCGAATTCAGGCAGTTTACTTTGGGCATCATATACGCCATCTGTGAAATGAAAGAGGTGAACTGATATCAAAAAATTTTCAAATTAAAAAAAAATTATCCTGTGACTTTCATGTTAGCTGTTTGTACTCTGGCTTTGAAAAATTAATCTGTTGGAAAACTTAATAGACCCAAATTCTCAGGTGCAGTATTTAGTTCCTGGGCTGACTCTTGAAATAGGTTTACCTACATTCCTAAAAATGAGTATAATGATAATAAATGTTTTAAATGTTGCTTATTGGAGGGTAAAACTACTAATGTATATGTACAACTATTTATAATATTTCTTTAAATTCAATAAATTGCAAAATTTAGTACACAGTTAAAGACGATGTTAAAAGAAAAAATTATCTTGGAATGTCATTAACTTCTGAATTTTTAATGTTTCCTATTCTTGCTTTGAAGGGAATTTTATTTGCTTCTCCTGAATGTTTAAAGGGTTCAAATGACTTAATACGCTTATGGCTTCATGAATCTTCTCGTGTTTATGGAGATAAGCTGATAGACACAAAGGATTGTGATTTGTTTCAGAAAAAATTGCTGGAAACTGCTTACAAATATTTCGAAGTAAGTTTTGAATGTTAGAGGTTGCCGTTTGCTCTGGCATTAATTATGTAGGGGCAGAAGTTAGATATGGGTGTGAATAAATTGTGCAGATGCTTAGCTTGCTCAAACAGCTGTGATTCCAGAATGTACTTGGTCTGTACTTGGGAAGATTCCATCCAGGTACCGTGGATGGATCTGCAAGCTTTATCTGTGACAGGCCACTCTGCCCCTAAATGAATCGTCCTGGAGGGTTGACATGACCATATTTTTTCCTTTCTCTTCCTGCAGGGCGTGGACAGTCATGTACTACTTCAACAGCCCCTCATCTATTGCCACTTCACTAATGGTGGGGAAGACCCATGTTATATGCCAGTAAAGGATTGGAAGGTGCTGAAGACAGTGCTTACAGAGACATTAGACAACTACAATGAACTAAACGCTGCTATGCACCTAGTTTTATTTGAAGATGCTATGCAACATGTGTGAGTTGGCTAGTCATGATCCTTTTTTACAAAGTAGAAATGGCTAGGTATCTATCTACGATTGTTGTTGTTAAATAGACTGTACTAAGCACCCTGAACTATCAGTTCTTATCTATTGTTTGCCCTACAATATAAAACAATAGTGTCTCTATTAATTATGCCGCAATCTTAATGTCTTGCATAGGTACGTGTCTTTCCGAAATTTCATCACAGTCATAATTCAATTTCCCTGTACCCCTGTTAGGTGAGAATATTAAGAAAGACGGTAGGTGACTCATTCAATGATATAAAGTCGTAAGTGGCAGAGACCAGAAGGACTCAAACTGATTTTCATGGATTCAGCATGTTTATTAAGTGCCTACTGAGTCCTCAACAGGAACTTTACCAGCCTATTCAATACTTTTATGCAAATTAGGAAAGAGGGAGGAGTATGTTTTCTCAGCAGACAGTTAGAAAAAGACCCCGTTCTGATATAGAGTTCGGCTGACAAGGCTGTCACTCACCCAACCGGTTAGGACTTCGATATATGAATTTGAAGAGACACCATTCAATTAGTAACACCAGCCTTTTTACTAAGTGACATTTGGTCAAAGTAAAATAATGGAATCATGATTAAAAATAAGTCCAGAGAGAAAGGCGTTATGTGAGGAAGGAAATCCAAACAGATGAAAAAATGTGGGGAATTGAGTTTTTAAGAGAGTTACTCTGTAAAATATTTAGCCCAACTGTCTTAAGACAAACTTTAGAGGCCTCTTTGTTATCAATTATAAGCGTGTTAAGTATTTTATTGATACCTTTGCAGTCGCGACCTTCTGATTACGCAAGTTTCAGTTAGAATCGACAACCACGGTGTTAAGTGAATATCAGGAACACTGATTTTGGCTGGGTCAGTGTACGCTGTGTGTGAGTGTCACAGCTTGGCTGAAAGAGCCCTCCCATTGCCTGCCACAGAGGGAAGGCGCCTCCCGTATAATCCTTCATTCAACATGGAGTTCTCAGTGGCCTGAAAAGCAAGGCTGTTCTTTGATCAGGGATTATGAGCTAGAAGCTGATTTCCTCTGTGTTAGAGACGATTTCAGAGAGTGTCCTGGAGGGCTGTGGAAAGGGACTTTGCCGCTTAAAGAATCTTGAGGGCTGTGGAAAGGGACTTTGCTGCTTAGAGAATCTCGTGAGGTTACAGACCTCAGAGCATACATTGAGATGAGATGAAAACCCTACTTTGTAACGTGAGGTTTCACTTGTGCCAGAGTAATTGTATGGCTTTTCCCAAGGTGCTTTTGTTGTGTGATTCTGTAAAGTAAAATTTAACAAGTTGGCTGAGCTTGTAAAAATAACTTATCTTTTTCAGTCATTGCAGGTTTTCAGGAAATGCTCGCACCCACTGGTCTTAGTATAAGTGACCTCAAATTCAGTTGTCCAAGAAGTGCTTTCTGAAAGCCATCTAGGAGGATCATTCAGGGCCTGAAGTTTAAATTCATTTCAGAAAAGCAACCCAGAAAAGCAAACACAATGCTGTCCAATACTTTGTTTTACATTTGGGCCTCCATATGCTTACATTTGGTTACTTTTCTTAATATTTAGAACATAATAATGAAATATTTCTTCAGTCAAACCCATATTTTGATTGTGTTAAAGCCAACTTATTCCTAACTATAAAGCGCAGGAATAATATTAACTGCACAAGCATTCAGAATCTCTTCGATAGCATAGAACAAGGAATGATTTCACGAGATTGTCTAGAGTGCTTGAGGCCCAGAGAAAGCTTCAGTGTGAAGGAAGTAAGAATCAGACAAAGAGGTAGGTGCTTAATCTGCATGAAGTAAATCCCATGTGAGATGTTTGATGGTCTGTGCAGATCCAGTCTTGCCAGCATATTTCTACAGCAAAGGGTTCTGGCACAAAGACACTCTTCCTTTACTATCGTACATGGGTGCCGATGTAAAGTTGGGCTCTTTTCTTGCTAATCAAAAAACTCGAAGCTTAGATAAAAGGCCTTAGACGTGTCTTCTTTCTTGAGTTTTGGTAGAGAGTAATAAAGTAATAAGAGAGTCCACGATGTTATTAGAACAAGACAGTTTGTTAGGCAAATGAACTGTATCTGCAGAGGCAGACACGGGCAGCATCTTTGATGGGAAGCCGAGGAGCAAAGACTAAAGGTCTGAAATAAAAACTGGAATTGAGTATCTGTCTGAAAGATGGAACAGCTGTAGTCCCAGGGCTCATGCTGCAGCGGGCGCATCTTCTCTCACCAGGTGCCGCATCAGCCGAATCCTCCAGTCCCCTCAGGGTTATGCCCTCTTGATCGGAGTGGGCGGCAGTGGCAAGCAGAGCTTGTCCCGGCTGGCAGCGTACATTTGCAGCCTCGAGGTCTTCCAGATTACTCTGACGGAAAGCTTTGGAATCCAGGAACTGCAGGTAAGTAAAGGTGACTGGCCCTCCTCCTCGCATTCCGCCTGACAGGTCGGTAATGCGCACACGTCAGCTCTGTCTCTCGGATGTGGCTAAGGCCTCCCCAGCCACAGGGAGGATTTAGTTACGTTCCACTGCTGCTCCTTCATGATCAAATCAGTAATAATAAATTTCTATAAATACTTATAGGGATATAAGCCTCTAAGCCTATAGTCCTGGCTTAGAAAATACTTTATGAAATACTTGCTTACACAGATTATGTTTCTTCCTTTGCACTGACCACACCTAATATTCAACACCATTAGTATTCCTATATGATAGTGAGAACAAAGATTCTGCCTTAACAAGTGCAAATAGATTCCTTCTGCTTTGGATAAGATTACGAAAACAAGAAACTCGTGTGTTTTTAAACTTTTGCTTTTTAATCATAACAGTACTTACTAAATAGTAAGAGTTTGTGGCAAGTGCTGTTTTAAACCAGAAATTAAAACAAAAAACAAAAAACACAGGATTTCAGTATTACTAAACAAAACCAAATAAGTACCCAAACAGTGTTTTCAATGAAGTAGTTGTTTAAAGGAGCAGAAACTTCTTTTTACTGCATCGTTTGCCAGAGGCATCACCAAATTAATTTTCACTCTATTAGAAGGGAGTTCGTTGTTCAGCAGCTGCCCGTTTTCATCCCTGTGCTCCATTACACCACAGACACAGCACTCATCCTTCTGTGCCAGAAATGGTAGTGATGTCATGCTGCCAGCCCCTATCACGGGGTCACTGGGAGAAAAGAATATGTACACAGACGGCGAGAATGCTATGCAGCTCTCACGTTACAGCTACTTGGTTCCCGCCAGCACTCGCATGCTTATGCCCAACATCGCATCAGCATTTTAACAAAGCATGAATGATGGCCTCCTTTCCTTACAGGTAGATCTTGCCAACTTGTACATCAGAACTGGAGCCAAGAACATGCCCACTGTGTTCCTGCTGACAGATGCCCAGGTTCTAGATGAGAGCTTTCTCGTGCTGATTAATGACTTGCTGGCATCAGGTGATTAAACCAGCACAGTTCTTGAAATATCTTCCCCAAAGACAAATTATCTGTAGTTTCAGTGAACTTTAAGGAGGGATAATTTGTCTTTGAGATGTTTGCTGGGGCAGTCTTTGGGAAGGAACCTATAAACCCAACTAATTTGAGGTGTATTGCTTTCTTAGTCAGCTTATGGATGTGAGGTGATTTGGAAGGGCGTTCAGTGAAGTAAATGTTATTCCTGCGTGCACAAGTTTAGTGGGTGTGTTCATCATACTTGTCCTCCATGTGCTGTGTGTCTTGTAAGTGCAAAAAAAAAAGAAAAATGGCATTTCTGATTTCAAAGTCTTGCTTTATATTTAAGCAGAACTTTGTATTGTAAAGCATTTCAAGCACTGGGTCATATCTAAAACTTAAATTTGTGAGGTCTTGCAGTAATTCTCCTCATTCCTTTGGGGGCAGGAGAAATCCTGGATCTCTTCAGTGATGAAGATGTAGACAAGATAATTTCTGGAATTCGCAATGAAGTTCGTGCTCTGGGCATGGTGGACTCCAGAGAAAATTGTTGGCAATTGTTTTTGGACAGAGTGCGACTACAGTTCAAAGTAAGAAATGCTTGCTGCATATTATTTAAAACCTGCTCTTGGAATGATGATATGGTTCTATTTTGGGATTTATATCACAAGTTTGAATTTCAGGAAATGAATTATGTCAGCACTTCGGGGTGAGTAACTTAGGTGTATTACTCACTTGATCTGAGGCTTAACCACAGGTTTTTCTCCTTAGACTACCCTCGGCTTTGATGTAGCTGATAGGAATAGAACATAACCAATAACAGCAGCCGTAGAGATCAAGTATCATAACAAAACAAGAAACACCTCCAAACTCATGGCAGGATGCCAATTTAAGGAAAATTTAGGCTTCTTAGAATAAAAATGGTTAGTATCCTAGTAAAGTTACTGCTTTACTACTTCTGGTATTCCATACCTATCAAGTTAGTAATAGGCTCTGGGGCTCTGAAAGATTCAACCTGAAGTACGCAGGAAAGGGGATGGGGCGGTGACATTAGTCGTGAATATGCCTCTGCTTGGATGTATAGAGTAATTGTAAGGTTCTCCTCCACCCTAGAATGTCAGGTTCCGCATCAATCTTACTGAGCAATTCCAGGCTGAGGTTCGAAGATCAGAATTTATGATTCAGTTTCCCAAAGAGTTTTCTTCCCATCAAAAATGTGATTAAAAAAATGTTTGCCAGGTTGTAACAAGACCAGGGATTTCTCCCTGTTCCATTGTGATATATTTGGATCAAATTTTCTTTATGAAATGGATAAACAAGTACAAGATAAGATTTGAGGTGGTAATGTTATAAATCACTGACTGTCAAAGTCTGTTTCTCAGAGCAACAAAATCAACATCACCCAGAAATTTTTTTAAATGCAGATTCTTCGGTTCCACCCTAGACCACTTGAAGCAGAAACTCTGAGTGGGACCCAGCAATCTCAGTTTTAACAAGGTCTTCAGGTGATTCTGAGACATGCTGAAAGTTTGAGATCTGTTGTTGAAAATGACGCTAAAATAAACATTCTTTACGTATATATTTTATACACGACTTTGCTTGCTTCTGTAGGATAAGTTCCTAGAAGAATTGCTAGGTTCAACAGTTAGAGCTTATAGTGGTTTTAAAATATGCTTGCCAATTCTTTGATATTCGTCTTACTCACAGGTGGGTCTGGGTCTGGGTCCGGGCCCAGTCCCCTTGAATCTGGGTGGGCTCACAACTGCTGCAGCTGTTAGAGTACAGCATGGCAGAATTGATGCTGGGTTTCTGAGGCCAAGTCAAAAAGGATCCACTTTTCATTGAATTTTGTACATGGTTTTGTTTATAAGTGGAGTATGTATATTAAGCAATGAGTCTTATATATGTCTCATATGTTTTCTGTCCTGTCATTTGTCTTTTAAATGTACGGATGGTATATGTTTGTTTATAATTTTAAAGGTTTTAAAGTTTTTATGTTAGATTGATCAGCATTTTCCTTTATAGATTTGAGGTTTCTTATAATTTAGTGTTTTTCTCCCTAAGGTTATAAAACTCTTCACTAGAAGCAGAGGCAGGTGGGATTCAACTGGGCAAAAAATAAGGATATCTAAGAACAGTTCCTTAAAGCCTCCCACATCACTGAGTCCAGACTAGCTCAATAATCCCCTTATAGGTCCTGCTGTGCAGTCTCCCTTCTGCCAGCATACATCCTAATGCTGCTGCCTCATAACCACAAGATGAGTGCTGAGGAGTCTGTATCTCAGGCAGAACAAAGACTTGGGGATCTCTGTATCAGGGAACCGAAGCTTCCCCCCAAACCCCTACGTTGATGTCCTAATGGCCACAAGTGTGTCATATGCTACCTCTACCTACCAGGGAGACTGGGGAAGTGAATGTTTGATCTTGTCACATGGCCTTTATGAATAAAATTGAAAGCAGATTTCAGAATACTATCAGTCATTCCAGACCTGTGTGCTTTCACACTATATGTTTAAAACTTTAGTACCTCTGGAATATATTTTTATAGATGGTAAAGAGTGAGCTGAGAAGTTTCAAGTTATTTTTTTTCCAGGAAGATATCTTTTTTACCTTAACGCCGTGTATTTCTGTCTCACTAATTTGAGGTACCATTATTATGTACTGTATGCCAAATAGCCATATTAATTGGGTCTATGTCTAGATCCTCTATTTTCTTTTCTAATAAGTCTCTTTACTACTGATCTCAGCCTTGTACTATGTAAATTATTAAAGTTTCATCGTGCATTTTTATATCCAATATCTAATTGCTCTGTCTTGTCTAGTTTTTCTTTGTTCCCAAATGTTTATATATCCAGATAAACATCAGAATTATTTTGTCAAATTTTAAACATATTGCCTTTTAATTTTGATTGAAATCATTCTGAGTGCTAATTTTATATTTCAGAGAATTTAATTTTTAATATATAAAGATTTTTCTTGCTTTTGTAGAAGGAATATTTCTTTCATAAGGTTTTCTGATGGTGGATTATTTGTAGATAGGAGAGCTACTGATTTTTAATTTTATAACCAGCAACCTTACTGCCTCCCTGATAGTTTCTGTTAGTTGGTTGATATCATAGAGCCTGCAGATAACATTCTATCTTTTCTAATATTCTACTTACCTGCCCTTCTCCTTTACTGCATTGGTAAGTCTTCACAAGAATATTAAATAATTAATGGTAATATTGGGGATTCTGATTTTTACATTAACAAAGATGTTTCTCACGTTCATTCAGTCTTATGTTGGCTTTCAATTCAGGATATAGATCTTGTTAAGAAAATCTCTACCTGTTAAATTCCTTTCAGCATCTATTGAGATAATTGTATGGTTTTTCTCCTAGAATTTACTGATAGTCATAGAGTACAGATTGACGTACAAAAGTTTTACATTTTTAAATTGTTAAATCCATCAGTTGTTACCTGCATATGTTTCCTTTGATCTGTGCTTAGACAGGTTTTTTGCTTTGCTTTGCTTTGCTCTTTTAATGTTAAGGAAAAGATAATATCTCTCTCAACTATTTCTGATTCTTCTTGGCCTTGACACTTAGTTTGCTGCATCATGAGAAAAGTTAGTGGCCAGCATAGGATGTTAATCGTGTGTAGGTCAGAACACCTGTCATCTGATTTCATTGTTAAACAAGTTTACAGGTTGCTGCTGTAATTTTATATGTGAGTCTTGAAGAGCTTAAGGCCACAGAGCCAGTGAGATTGGGGTTTGAACCCAGATCTGTATCACTCTAAAGTCCACAGAGAAATAATATGGCATAAAAATGGGTCATTTTTTAGCTAGAATATGGCGGCTTCTTTCTCTTCAGTCTATGTATATTATCCTCAAATCCCTCAAATTTTTAAAGAATTCAGGTTTGCTTTGTGTTAGTTTCGTACATCACGATGTTCACCAGCATGTACTAAATACTCGGAATTTCTGACCAGCTGATACTTCCTCTGTGTATGTTCCTAGCTGGGCAACATGGGAAGCTAAATGTGTTACGAGGGTTGGTGAGCACACCTGGCAGGTCAAGCTAAATGAAGTGAAGTTGCCACCCCATTACCCATGCTCACCTCCCAAAGCCAGTGAGTACCTGTTGGCATGCAAAATGTGACCTGTGACTCTCATTGGGCAGTTCCCACTAATGATGATCAGATGTGTGTCCTTGGTTGCCTGAAAGTAAATCAGTGAATAAAGCCAAATGCCTTCTCTACTTCACATTTGTATATGTGCATCTTTTCCTAATGTAATTTTCATCTTGCAGCTAGCACTTTCATCTCTCCTTCTGACTTTAGTTAACCCCAAAACTTTCTTTCTTGCCTTCTTTCCTGGCCATATGATATCATAAGGAAAAGAATACTTGTTGTATGTAGCAGCCCCTGATTCTTTCCCAAGATTTGAGATATCTGTTTGTTTTCATATATATCTATCTATTTAGGTCTGTCTGTCTGTCTGTCTGTCTTTCTTTCTCTATCATCTGAGAGAGCCATTTCTGATAATGCAAGAAGTATATGTTCATTGTAGAGAAATTAAAAAAAAACAGAACCATATAAAGAAAATAAAAACTATATTTAGCTATATTATACCTAGAGATGACTACTGAAGTATGTCCTTATATTTCCTAACTGTTTTCTATGGGTATAAAATGACATAAAAAGTACAAATTGAGAATTTAATTTTTTTCACATCTCACTATTTTCTTTATCACTCTGCTTTTTTAATTAGAAGTCTCCCACAGAAAAAAAATATCAGATGAGTCCAAGAATTTGGTGTATAGAGTGAACTATTTAACTCAAATGTGCTTTATTCTAACCTATTGGTATAAAACCTTTATCCATTTTTATACCCTTAGCCAAATTTCCTGTTGGTTTGTTATAATTTTTTATTGATTTATAAGAGCTCTTAATCTGATAATACTCCTATGTCTATAATGTCCTCGTCCACTTTACATGTTGCCAGGTTTTCTCAAAGTTCACCATAATTCTGCTATTTTTTTTTTTACAATGACCCCTGTTTTACATTTATATATATTAAAATGTGTCTGACTTTTCCTTTATGGCTTTTGCATGTTAAAACTTTTTAAGAAGCATTTCTATACTGCATGATTATGAAAATATTATAAATTTTCTTTAAACTTATAACATCTTTAATGTTTAGTTCTGGATTGTGTTGGAAAGTATACAGTAGCTTTTCTATTTTTTCCCCCAAATTATTTCAACACCATTTACTACATGATCCTTCTTTTTACCACCATTTTGAAATGCTACTTACCTCATATATTAAATGCCTAATGTATGAGTTTGTGTTTTTGGACTCTATTATGTTCTATAAATCTGTTCATTCATGCTTGCATGAACACCACACTACTTTCTTGTAGCTCTATAGTGTATTCTGGAATCTGGTAGAGCAATTTTCTGTTTCTTTTCTACATTTTTTAAGGCTATTTTTAATTGCAGTAGACATACAATATTATATTCGGTTCAGGTGTACAAAATAGTGATGAGATGTTTATATACTTTATGAAGTTATCACCCTGATAAGTGCAGTACTTATCTGACACCATACATAGTTATTACAATGTTATTTACTATATTTCCTATGTTTACATCTCTGTGACTATTTTCATAACTGGCAATTTGTACTTTCTAAGTGGTTATGGTGTATGTATAAGAAAGCCACTGGATGGAGGGAGGTGGGATGGATGGACATTGGCTTGTTTATTTTACCAGCCAGTTCATTGAATGCTCATTAATTCCAGTAGGTTTTGCATTTTGTTCTTTGGGCATTGCTGAGTAGACAGATTGTCTTTGAATTTTTACTTCTTCCTTCCAATAAGTGTCTTTTCTGTGTCTTATGATAACCGTAACCTTCTTAACACCATTTAAAATCTTTAAGTAATAATCTTGGCATCTTTGTCTTATTTTTTATTTTAATGGGAATATGTTTAGCTTTCCATTATTAAGTATTAGATGAAACGTTGGCTTAAGTTTTTTGGAATATTTTTAGGACTAGGAATTGTATTTTATCTTATGTGTTCTTATATGAATTTCTTTTTTTATCTTCTTCCTTCATCTTGGCCTATTCTCTTATCATGGATTTCTAGAATTTTCTTTCCCTCTAACCTTCAGAGAGTGCGAAGCAAGTTTTCCTTCAAGTTCTTACATTAAATTAACTTCAGCAAAATTATCTTCCTTTTAATCTGCTGGGTACTTTTTTATTTTTCTTGGTTTTATAGTATTTTTTCCTCAGGCCCCATTTAGGCTTTTCTTCTTATTATTATTCTTCCTTCTTGGATGAAAGAGAGAGCAATTTGTATTTGGGGTATAGCAGCAGACAGTGTGCGTTTTTGCTCTTGGCTCGTACTAGAGAACCTGACAGTCTCAACCGAGATACTGAGCAACACTTATATCTAAGTGTCAGATTAGCACAGGAGCACCCAGCATAAACCAAAGCAGTACTCACACAAGTAATTTCCACAATATACTTTTGATCTAATATAAAAAGCTCAAATACTCACCTGTCCAGCAGAAAGTCAGATGTTACAAAACCTTACCTTTACACAACTATAAAGTCAAGCCTCTTCAGATCTGCATCTCATTGACAGGCAGGGCACCTGGCTTCATCTCACTTCTGTGGATGGCCATCTAGGATGGCTTCATCATTGCTTGCTGCCACCTTCTTTCCCTCCTGCCCTGCATTCTGACACTTGCATTGATGGAGAACAAGAAACACTCCAAAGGCGAAGTTGCCTGGTGCCAGTTCCAGGCTCTGTCAGTCTCTCTGCCCTGCCAACAGTGTTTTGCTTGACAGGACCACACCGCTCTGAATGCAGTGCTCTAGCTCCTGCCTTGTGCTTTCTGATATTATTTGACAGAAGCATAATGAAAGGAACTTCAGAGAGACATGAAGGGTACAATCTTGCATTCTGTATCTGAGGTTCACTGTCTTTAAAGCTTTATAAAACAGCAAAACCTTTAAAAAAATTAGGATGTAGGTATCAATATGTTATTTTTCCCAGAAGGATTTTTTAAACTGCCATCTGTTAACTCATTCGGCTACCCACCCATTCAGCATTCAGCAAAAAGTTATCAAATGCCTGCGATGCACTGGGCCATGGTGGTGTGTTAGTAAGAGCTGGCATCTGCCCACCCAGAGCCCAGCCCACTGTTGGGAAGACAAGCATCAACCCCCAAATAGCACAAACAAGTATCAAATCACAATTACAACTAAGCATATGACAGGTAAGGGGCATGTAAGATAATAGAAGACAGGACAGCAGTTTTTGTTGAAGGAAAAATGATTAGGAAGTGTCTCAAAGAGTGAGTAGAAGCCATCTCCCTATTTTGTATTATAAAAGAAAAAAATGTTAACACCAGTAATAAAGGGTTGAATCCCAGAAAAAGGACATCCTTTTAAATGGAATAAAATTTGCACTTTGAAAAGTATGTTTATGCTCTTCCCATTTTGCTTACACTTGGATGTGGGCTTTGCCAGCACAGTCGGGGGCTTGTTTTTGCAACTGCACACGTGTGTAGAGTTGCCACATAGTGTCCTATTCAGTAGATAATCATGCATCTGGTTTTCTGTTTAAAAACAAAAAGACAGAAACACTAAAACACTGTTAACATGCAGTGATGGAGTGATAGGCAGGGCTGCTGAGATGAAGAAACACACTGCTCACATAGATGGGAATATAGACTAGGGCATAACTCCCACCGCCTTTACTCTGTGGGTTTGGATTTGCTCCCTGCTACCTATTAGGATTCCACATACAATTTCTTTATGAATTAAAGTTTTTTTGTTTTTGTTTTTGCTTAAAAAAAAAAAAAAAGAACTGAACCTCTCCAGTGTAAAATACTACCTCTTGAAAAAATCTGTACTGTATTTACAAGTAAAGGATCATGGGAATAATTTCATTGTATGTTACCCAAAAAGTAATATTAAAAAAATGTATTGAATGTGTATATATTGAAGGTACTGTTGGATCACATAAAAATAATTGAAATTAAAAGTTTATTAGATGGCAGGTTGACACAGGAAGATAAAAGGTTGATAAATGGTAAGTATTTTTTGTGCTAAACCTTCATTCCTATGAGGATTCTCTTGATAAGATTTAGATCTTATCATTCTTGAAAAATATTGAGACTTTTGAGGATAAATACAAGCACAAGTTATGGATAGAAGCTTCTGAAGTACATATGTGGGAAGGTTACTTCTGAGAATAAGCCATATCAACTGGAAAAAAAAAATACAGAACGATGGTAGCAATTCAAATTTCCATTACAAGAGGAAATGGACTGAGGCCTGTTAGTGATATACAAATAAATATGTTCTTACAACGGGATCTTATCTAAAAGGAATTAAAACATATTACAAAGCACAGTGAAAAGTGGGTTATTGCAAATGAGTCATAACACCTGTGTAGGGGAAAAAAGGAATAGAAAATTCTATGGTATGGATTCCAAAAGCACGTTCCTGACATCCAAATGTTAGAGCTGTAGGAAATACATAGATGATGATTTCAGGGTTTGCTTTTTACTTGTGAGAATTTACTTTTAGGAAAGAGCACAGCTGTCTGAGGCATTTTTAACTTTATTCTCTTAGCTGACTTTTCTTTCCAGTCCACTGCTGGGAACTAACTTAAGCCAATTTGGTCATTTGCAATTGTCAGGAACTATTTGGGAGTATATTTCACTGACTTTCAAGACTTAGATGGTACCTGTTCAAGCGAAGGGGGGCTCTTCTCCCCAAATCTCCCCACTCAAAGTGTGCTTCAAAGAAAGGAAGTCTCAGACTGAACTCTGCTACACATGGTTAATGTGTAATGCATAATTTAAAAATAAGTCTTAAAACCTGCTCAGAGCTTGTTGCAGTCCAGCTCTGTCCTCTTAGAAACCTGACTAGCCCCTATTAGAAGGGTCCTGTGGGGCAGATAATAGCAATATCTGATGGTAGGATTCAGTTGATCTCATTAGAATCACATGAAAAGATATATTCTTTCCATAAGCTATTTACCATAAGACTGGTTAAAATCCAAAGTCTAAATACTCAAAGGGATAGTTACTGGCATCCGTCTATATTTAGATTTCCTATTTTGTTCATATAACAGTGGAGGTGCAATTATAATATATTTTGTTCAGATATATTGAACACTACTCATTCCATCAGTGAAAAATTATATCCAAAATCCAACTAACCAACTATTTATGTTGATGAGAGAAGTTAGCTAAGAGCTCAGGTAGCTGACTTTGCAGTGTGGGCTTGCATTAGAGTATGAGAACTTCTAGTTAAGCATCCCTAGCCTGTGTAGCCTCTATTGGTGTCCTTCAGATATTAACTAATGTCATAAAATGAGTTTTCACATGCATAGCATACTAGACTGAAGTATTTCCAAAATAAATTGTATATTACTAGGTGGCTTCACTGGTGAATGTTACTAAGTATTTAAAAAGGACTAATACTAATCCTTCTCAAACTATTTCAAAAAATAGAAGAGGAGGGAACATTTCTGATACCAAAGCCAGACAAGGATACCACAAGAAAAGAAAACTACAGGAAGATATTCCTGATACATAGATACAAAAGCTTTCAACAAAATATTACCAAACTAAAATCAACAGCACATTAAAAGGATCATACACCAGGATCAAGTGGGATTTTTTCCAGGGATGCAAAGATGGTTCAGTACCTGCAAATGAATCAATATGATATACATATTAACAAAATGAAGGATAAAAGTCATATGATCAACTCAGTAGATGTAGAAAAGCATTTGATAGAATCCAACATCTGTTTAAGATAAAAACTCTCAACAAAGTGGTATTAAGGGAACTTACCTCAACATAATGAAGGCCATAAGTGGCAAGCTCACAGCTAACATGATACTCAGTGGTGAAAAGCTAGAAGCTTTTCTTCTAAGATCAGGAAAAAGACAAGGGTACCCACTCTCACCACTTTTATTATCTATAGCACTAAATGTTCCAGCCAAAAAAAAAAAAGTAAAAAGAAAAAGAGATTTTTCAAAAAAGAAAGGATATCTGAATTGGAAAGGAAGAAGTAAAATTGTCTCTGTTTGCAGATAGTGTGATCTTAGTATGCAAAACCCTCAAGACTCCATGAAAAAAAAACTGTTAGAACTAATAAATGAATTCAGCAATATTACAAGATACAAAATAAGTACACAAAAGTTTTTTGCTTTTCTAATAAACCAATAAACTATCAGAAAGAGAAATTAAGAAAATAATCTCATTTACAGTATCATCAAGAAGAATAAAATACTTAGGAATAAATTTAACTAAGGAGATGAAAGACCAAACACTGAAGACTATAAGACATTGATGAAAGAAATTGAAGAGACAAAAAAATATAAAGATATCCCACGTTCATGGATTACAAGAATTAATCTTGTTAAAAATTTCCATACTAAACAAAATGATCAACAGAGTCAATGCAATTCGATCAAAATTCCCATAATGTCTTTTACAGAAGTAGAAAAAACAATCCTAAAATTTGTATGAAATCAAAAAAGACTCTGTATAGCCAAAGCAATCTTGAGAAAGACAAAGCTAGAGGCATCAAACTTTCTGATTTCAAACTATATTGTAAAGCTGTAGTAATAAAATCAGTACAGTATTGGTATAAAAAAGGACACAGATTGGTGGAACAGAATAGAGAGCCCAGAAATCTATGCAGATATTGTCAATTAATTTTTAACAAATGAGCCAGAAATATACAATGAGGAAAGGATAGTCTCAATAAATCATGCTGGGAAAACTGGACATATATGAAAGAATGAAACTGGACCTATATTTTACAGCATAGCAAAAAATCATCTCACATGGATCAAAGACTTGGATGTAAGACTCAAAACCATAAAAATCCTAGAAGAAAACGTAAGGGTAAGCTCCTTGACATCGGAATTTGAGTGATGATTTTTTTTTTGGATTCAATACCAAAAGCAAAGGCAGCAAAAGCAAAAATAAGCAAGAGGGACTATTTCAAACTAAAACGCTTATGCTCGGCAAAAGAAATCAACAAAATGCAATCAACCTGTGTAACGTGAGAAAATATTTTCAAACCTCGTATTCAATAAGGAATTAGTATCCAAAATATACAAGGAACTCATACAGCTCAATAGCAAAACAAATAATCCAATTGAAAAATAGGCAAAGAGCCTGAATACACATTTTTTCCAAAGAAGACATACAGATGGCCAACAGGTACATGAGAAGGTTCTCACATCACTAATCAGAGAAATGCAAATCAAAACCACAGTGAAACATCACATCACACCTTTTGACCCATATCAAAAGACAAGATATAGCAAATGCTGGTGGGGATATGGAGAGTAGGGGGGCATTGTACACTGTTGATGAGAATGTAAACTAGTATAGACACTATGGAAAACAGTATGGAGGTTCCCCCAAAACTTAAAAATAGTAATACTATGTGATCTATATAGTAATACTGTACTATATAGTAATACTATATAGTAATACTATACAGATCCAGTAATACTATACAGATCCAGTAATACTATATGATCTGATTATGCACTGAAAAGAAATGAAACCATTATCTCAAAGTCATATCTGTGTTCCATACTCATAGCACATGGTATGAAAACAATCTGTGTTCTTCAATACAGTGGAATATTATTCAGCCTTAAAGAAAGAGAATCTGTGATTTGCAACAATGTGGATAAACCTTGAGGGCATTATGCTTAGTGAAGTCAGCAAGACAGAGACAAATACTACATGGTATCACTTATATGTGGAATCTAAAAAGTAAAAAAGTCGAATTCATAGAAACAGTAGAAAAGTGGTTGCCAGGGGGTGAAGAGTGGGAAAAATAGGGAGAGATTGGTAAAAAGCTTATGAAATTTCAATTATAAAATAAATAAGGCCTGAGGACCTAGTGTATAACATGGTGACTATAGTTGATAACATCGTCTTGTATATTTGAAATTTGCCAAAGGTAGAGCTGAAGTGTTCTTGCACCTGAAAAGGTAAATACGTTGGGGGGATGAATGTGCTAATTGGGTAGGAGGAAACCTTCTACAACGTATAAAACATGTATAAAATATATAGATTCCTACATTTATAAAATCACATTGCACACTGTAAATCTTACAATTTTAGGTTTATTATACCTTAATAAAGCTGAAAGGTAAATTATAAATCACATAACACCCCTTTTACAATCATTTGTCTTATTTTTAAAGATTTAAAAATTTTTTGCTATGTTAATCTCTCACGAAATTCAGGGAAATGTATTGGGAAATATATGTAGGATGATTTTCTCCCCACAGTAATGTTCCCTGAGACAACTTGCGTTTCCACTGAGATATCCATGAAGCTGTGGAAACTGCCTTAGAAAAGAACAGAACTGACATTTTCCAGACATTAGCATGAATTCTCAAAAGAAATCTTACCTAAGACCACTACCAAGGAAACTGGAGGGCAGGAGACATTTTGTGCTGGATTTCCAGCAAAACTAAAAATCAAGTCAAGAGTTGTACTCCTGAAGGCTGGTGTGATACTATCCTTTCCCTTAGGAAGTTCTAATACACAGGTGTTTTTCTGTAATTTAGTTCCCAGGGTATATTTTAGATGCTAGAAGTTACTTTATTAATGATTATCTGATTTATTTTAAATTCCCTGAATGTTTTATCTCACTCTGTATGTAGGTAGATACTTAGATTCTATGAGAAATTTTACCAACTGCAGAAACATTGAAAATGTAAATGTTTTATTTAAGTATTTCCATAGAAACTTTAAAATTATTATTTTGTAGTTGTGAGTGACAGAATCATGTGGAGGACTTATTGAAAACAAACTGGCAAGCCCCATCCAGAGTTTCTGATTCCTTATGTCTGGAGTGGGTCCAATAATTTGCAATTTTAACCAGCTCCTAACAATCCTTTGAGAACCACTGGTCTCTGGCCACCCTCCCTCCATGGGAAATTTAGGTGGCACTGTGAGGATTCTTATTTAAGCCATAAGAAATAACAGAAAAAAGTCTTCAACTGTAAAATTGTAGAAAAGAAAAATAATCCTTTAAATGAGCATTCTATATTATTTTTTAAATAAATAATCAAGGCATATCATTAACTCAAAGTATTTTTCCTGAAACTAAACACACATGGTTCAGATACTTTGTTTTCTAACACATTTTTAAGACCTGACAGTGTAGAAATGTGAAAGTGGTGGAATTATTTAGAATCTCAAGTAAAGGATGCTTTATTTCCCCCTCTGCCTTTGCTACAATTATGTAGAAGTTTTTTTTTTTTTTAAATCGTCATAAATGATAGATAAGTTGGGTATGGAAAACCATCTGTATAACAGAAAGGAGAAATATTAAATATGGGGAAGAAAAGGCTGATAGAACGCTAAGAACTGAGATGTAAGTGAAATTATGCATCATGACTGAGGCTCAGGCTCGTTAACTTAGCACATGCAATGTTAGAGCAGTTCAATCACTTTGTAACCAGACTCTTGAACTTAATGAATAAATGATCAGTCAGCTTATACATTATTAAAAAACATTTTAGATCTTAGAATTTATCTCTCTCGAGTGAAGAGCCATAGTATATAAAATATAGTGAAGACATCTGTTAAATGAGATATTTTATGGCTTCATATATCTTGGCAGTTTTTATAATGTGAATTTTTAAAAATACTATAGAAAAAAAGTCCTTTGAAAGAATGTGGAAACATATTCAGACTTACATTAACTCTTAAATTTTAAATACCTAAATGAAACTTTATATTTAAACCAGAAACATAAATTGAATTTTTTACTCCTTTAAAAATGTGAAGAACTCAAGCGAATATATCTTATTTTAAATGAAAACATTCAATATTATAAAACATTGTTTTGTTTTTTTAAAATATATTACACAGTTTTATTGAGCCTGATGAATTACAGAATGGAAGGAGACACAAAAAGAAAGTATTGGCATTGTTTTGCTGTGGTGATTTGGTTTTTATTTTTTATTATAAAGTTACTTATGTAATATAAAGGAATAAATTTTCCACTACAATTGATGATCATCAAAAATGTTTTAAAAGGAGAGGAACACATTTTAAGGAAAGTACAGAGCAGCGTTTCTGTATGTTCGATGGGGGCAGGTTTACCCTTTGATTAGCGAGGAGGTTCATGTTGCTTTCAACTCAGTAGTGCTTTAGGATAGTTTAATGTCACGGTTGGCTGCACTTCTTTCTTTCATTGTCTAGGATTGCAGTGTAATGCTTTGCTCACTCATCACCCTCCTGTCTCTGCCCTGCCCCCATGTCTCCACAGATCATTTTGTGTTTCTCTCCAGTTGGTCACACGCTGAGAATTAGAGCTCGGAAGTTCCCAGCCATAGTTAACTGCACGGCTATTGACTGGTTTCATGCGTGGCCGCAGGAGGCTCTGGTCTCAGTCAGCAGGAGGTTCATTGAGGAAACCAAGGGAATTGAGGTATGTGCCATGTCAGCCTCTGAATATTACACACACACACACACTCACACTCACACACACACACTCACACACACACACACACACACACTCACACACACACACACACACACATACACACCCTCTCTCCATCTCTCCTTCTGCCTGTCTTTCTTTCTCTCCCTCACCTTCCAACCAAAAGTCCTCAATAAATAATTTTCAAAATACAGCTCCTATCAGAAAGTTGTCCTTGCTCGTTGAAGATCTTCTTCAGTAGTTGACATTCTATGGAATATGATGGCTGATCTTTTAGCACCAGGTTGAAATGTGTGTGTGCATGCGTGAGTGCACTCACTCACTCACTCACTCACTCACTCACTCACTCACTCACGTAGCACGGGAGCATGTTCTGATCATGCTCTGACTCACCAGAAGGCCAGGATCTTTACTTCCTTGAATCATAACAGGGCTTACAGAATATAAATGCTTTAAATCCACACTAAAAACCCAAACAAAAATGTAGCCACCCGTAGCCATGCAATGCTTGATCTTCGCAAAGGAAGGCAATTAGTTGGGATTTTTTTTTATTATGAAAAATCAGGCCCCCTAAATGCAACAGTCACTATGGCACATATGAATCTACTTTGTTTTGTAGGTTATGCTTATCATTTGATCATGATGAAATTTGCACCTTCTATTACATTTTAAAATAGTTACATGGAACAGAAACACTTCAAATACTCAGATTTAAAGGGAAAGAGGAATATAAATATGAAAGTATCATTTAGACCTCTTAGAAATTAAATTTTGTATGTATCTAGTGCCTTTCCCATTAGTTTGGAAGGGTGGTGATCGCAAACATTTCCCAGGGAGGTTTGTCTTCTGATTCCCCTGTGAGATAAAGCGAAAAGGTGCCTGGAGTAGGCCGGACATTGAAAGCGATTCTCACAGCCGAAAATAGAATTGGGGGTATGCAAGGAAAGATGTCTGCTTCCAGCTGAAACTTTGATTGTGTACAGGGACAGTCCCCTGTGGCCTCCCTTACTCCCAAAGGCATCACTGCTGCTTTTCCAAAGCAATTCTTTAACATTTTGTTGACTGTTGTCTCTTTTAGTGGCCAGATGGTTAGAAATCCAAGCATATTTACATATTTAATTATTTACATGCAGCAAACTTTGTTGCTTATTTCTTATTTTTATATATTATATATATATATATATATATTGCTTTATTGTGTATGATTTATCGTCTTTTCCTAAAATGTTTATTAATCTAATTATTTAGTGCTGGATTAGCAGGGAAGCGCTGTCACACAACATCTAAAGCCTATATATGGTAAAGACTTTGTGGCATTTAAATACCTCCTCTCTCCTTTTCTTTGCACCCATGCTTTAAAAACATTTTTAAAATTAAGTGGGGGAAAAATCTGTCTATTTCATTGTGTTTTTCTATATACAGAGAGTTCTCTTGCCTGTCCCTATAGTCAACCTTAACGTTGAACACATCTGGACCTTTCAAACAACAACTGAGTTTCTGGATAAAGAGCGAATAATATTAATTTGTGGTTCTGTTGTTTTTAAGTGATTTTCATTTTTTCCCACTGGTCATGGCGCAAAACAGAGTACTTATACTTAGGGAAATACATGTAAATTTGTTCTCATGAACAGATGACTTGGGAGACACTCACAGGAGAGATGAATTTCTGTCTGAAACACAGCTTTCCCCATTGTCGTCTTCCTGAAGAGTCAAAGGAAGCCCATAACACTAGCATTGGATAAAAGTCTGCCAGAAATATTTCATACTTTAAAATCTGGGAAAACATTAAGTATGACAAATAAAGGTCACAACTATCTGCACACATGTCTTAGGTTATCTCAAGGTTCACTGCATTACTGGAATTATCTAGGGAATTATTTTGTCTTTTAATAATTCCAAGAAGGGTTCATAAAACCACTTCATAAGGAGTGAGTCAGTATGTATCTTTTAGTAGCACTGTTATGTTTTATCTCGTTCATGTTTTCATGTTACGAGGCTGGTTTGGTAAGGAAAAGACCAGTGCACTTTGTTTCAATGTTCATTTCTCAAATGGGAGGAAACCAGAGCTCATAGCCTGGTTTAAGTTAGTGTCCCGCACAGCGCTTTTTTAAGTTCTTGCCTTTGCTGCTCTGGCGCAGGCTTAGGCTTTCTCCCGTGGAAGTAGGTGCCACTTGGAAAACAGTTACTTCTGAAGAAGCTTTGATATGCCAGTGACCATTGACATCTGCTGGATGAGGCAGGACTTGCATCATTTTAAGTCCAGAGGGCTCCTGTCAAGTGCTAAGCTCTATCTGGTGGTATCATGACGCCTCCTATAGGATGCTAAGCGCCACGTAGGAATTTAAAAAGCACTTTACCATTCCTACAGAGCTGAATCATGCCTGGAAACAAATTAGCCAGGTAATTTCATTTCAGGGCAGTAGGCTTATTTAACTTTCCCACCTTCCTAATTCGTTGCTCAGGAGCAGTAAATTATAATTATAATTCAGAGTGCCACACATCCATGTTCTCCTAAAAATGTGTGGTCCCTTTTCTATAGAGGTCAAAGATAGCTTTTAAATTTTTTGAATGAGCACTAATTTGATCACTTTCTTAGTTTTAATTTCCATTATTAAAACTGAAAGGTATCAGCATAATTTGGGCACTTCTTAATTATTGACCTCATTGGCTCAGTGTAAGGTACTTAAACAGGTACGCTGTTAGCCACAGAGAAAGGATTCATTACAGGCAAGCAGTTTTGTGTGTGTTGGTGTATAATTTTCAATTGGTACACACATAGCACCCAGGGGTGAGGGCTGACGGCGTCTAAGTAAATGTGCTGCTTTTCTGTTACCTGGTATTGAACTAAATGACAGCTGACAGAATGACCGAAATAGTCTGACACTTCAGTACTATTTGCCTGAAGATTGTGTTAGTACATACCCCTCCTCATAGGAGATTTGGAAATGGAGATGGGAGGGTGCAGTGTAAGGAGGGAGAAAGGGAAAGGCCTTTGGGTGCCCCTGGGAGTGAGGTTCCAAATAGTAAATGGGAGGAAACCTTTCTGAGAAGTGCATGGGTCCCAGTTAGTAACATATAAGAAAAAAAGGAGGGAGAAACAGGTGTTAGAAGACAAGCTATGGTTTTGCTTTCAAAGCACAAAGAATAATAGACATACTTGAAAGCAGGGCCCGATGAAAGGAGAGATTATTGAACGGAAAGGTGAGCTCTCTGGCTGAGGAGTGAGATTTGTGTTGGGAGGGGTAGGGATAAAGATCTGAGCAAGATGGAGGAGCCCATCTTTTTCAGGCATGTCAACCAACTGGCAAGTGAAAATTCTCCATCCTTTTGATGTGCTCCAACTTAAAAATAATTACACAAGCTCAGTATCATTGGCATTTTCAGTGCAATTGCTTTATTCCGTGTGTAGCTACCTCAATCCAGACTGTGTTGCTGGATTTGGTAACATATGGATGGCGTATGTTACTGCCATTTTCCAAATGAATTGTGAAACATGTCCACTCAATGAGGACATTTTACTGCGATAGTTATTTTACTGCTATATTAAAAGACTGATTTCTTCCGAATTTTCTAATTTCTTTTTAAAATGTCTGAAGAGAAGTAAACAACATTTTGTTAGTAGAGGTATGTTGCAGTGTTTCTGTTGATGATTTATACCATAGTTTTTTTTCCTTGAAATATAAATGAGGATTATTTGGTAGGAATTTACAAAGTAGAAAGATAAACTTGCGCAATAGAAATTCTATGAATTTGGGGGAAATATCCTCTTTCTGAGGAACACTGAAGTCATTTTCATGGATCAGAACAAAAACAAATGCAATCAAATTGATCTCGAATCTGCCTAAATCTCATACTTGCTTAAGCCTATATTCAGATAGATGAGAAAAAGCCTGGTGGTTAATATCCTTCCTCATTCTTCAGCCCTCTTTCTCCTTCACATGTGCATGGCAACATACAGTCCATCATCTATTTCTTGCTCCGTGCATGTTCATCACATTTAGAATAGAATTGGGAAAGCAGTAGATGCTGCTTCCCAGGGTTTTGTAATTATGTAAACTTTAGGAATTCTATCTCAGAAGTAGAGTCCAGTTTTGACAGCTGCCCAGCATCCTAGACATGATGTTAAGCGGGAAGTTTAGCTCAGTCAGATACACCACTACCTCCAGGTTGCAGTTCTGTGGCTTTCCTGTAGTGCTGGCCTCATCAGAACCAGCTATGCCACCTCCTGCCTCGTCCACTTGCTGCAAAAGTAGCTCGGTTCCATTTTACCTGCTCACACCCTCAGTCCTCAGTCGCTTGCTTTAATGTTCTGTCAGAGGGCCATTGAAGCTACCTCTTTCAATGACCGGAAACTCATTTGGAAGATTGCTGGCTTTTGCTGGACGTGATCTTGCCTTTGACCCAGCCTTGGTTCCTAAAATTAAAGATTGGTAGATGATAGATAGATAGATAGATAGATAGATAGATAGATAGATAGATAGATAGATAGATAAAAGCATGAACAAAACTAACAACAAAATGCATTCACCAGACAAAGTAACAAATAAAACTAAAACAAAAAAATATGAGCGTATGACTCAGAAAACTGTGTATGGTGCTGCATTTAACACTTGTGGCTGCTTTGTCTGGTGGCAGTTAGTTTGCCAGGACTGCTGTTGGTGTGTTGGTGTACTGTTACCATCACCAATAACAGAAGAAAAACTGCCCTGCATTTGCATTGCTTGCCACTGCCAATCACCAGCCTTGCAAGGAGGGCCACTCTTTTCCCTGTTGCACAGATGAGAGGATGGAGGCCATGAACACAGCTCAGCAGGTAAGGGGCCCATCAGCACCTTGACACCAGAGCCCATAGTTTTAAATCCTGCTCTTGACTACTGCACAAATGTTTCTTCTGAAAGGGGAATAAAAGAAAAGAAGCAGGATAAAGAGGAATGGAAAAAGTTTAAGCTTTGATTTTGTAGGGGGAAGTATAGGGAATGTAATAATTTGCCCAAATGTACAGAACTGGAAATCTAACCCAGGTCCTAGGGTGCAAACCCTGCATCCCTGCCTGCCTGCAGAATCTTTTTTTCTGGGAGTTAATCCATACTGTGAAGAGCTTAGGAGGGATGCTCAAATGCAATACTGCTTGCGTTATGCATTATTAAATTTTCTTTTTTTTACATAAACCAACCTGACAGCCACAAGTATCTAATTAATATATTCTCTTACCAGCCCCAAAACAGGCTAAAAAAATACAAATAATAGATTTTGAAACTCAGCAGTTTGGAATTATTAAAAATTAATACAGATACTAAGGATGTGCTGGGGGTTTTTTTGTATGTCAATTATACTTCAATAAAGCTGTAAAATATTAACAGACATAATTTCTGAGAAAACTTTCAATATGGACAGTAGGTATATGACATTATATGTTACAAAATTATCCCAAGCTAAAGTTAAAAAGAAAGTAGTTTTCCTTTCATCTGCCCTTCCTCTTTTGCCTCTCCCACATTCCTTCCTTAAACACAATACTTTCAAAAGTTCAAATTTAAAAGTACACACCAGTACAGTCTTCTTTGCTGGTCTTGGGAAGGTATAACATCTTGTATTACAGGATATTTTATTTAGTTTTGGCCTCTGGGTGTTGGTCTTCATTTGAATTTTTCTGTCATTTTTAACAGCAGAGACATACTGGGCATTTACTTTAAGAATCAGGTCTCTGGGGTATTTGGTGTGGCGCAACTGCCACCACCCAAGAACCGTCACAGCAAGTAGCAGAGATTTGTATATGGTTTTGTGTTTATAGTGAGCCAACCAAGAGAGTAGAAGTTAAACACTTTGTCTTAATATGAGTAAAAGGAGTTCCATCTTTGCATTTGATTGTGCTTTGGATACAGCATCTTCATGGAGAAATCTGGAGTTTATAACCACTTGATAGTGGCACTTCGCTTATTTTTATTTTTGCCTTCGCTCTGATTGGCTGCTAAATGACGACAGAATGGTATCAACTGGTTTTCATTAGAGGTCAAATGTGGCAGGAACGACGTTCTTCGTTCTCCTGTCTAAAAAGTGAAAAATATAGCATTGCATTGCCATCACTGCAGCAGCCCCAGCAGCCACCTCCTCCCTGCCACCCCCCACCCCCAAAGAAAACTGGAGATAAATGAATGGCAGAATAAATAATTTATGCTAATGAAATTACTGCAATTAGTAGTTCTACAATGACCCTTTTAAAAGCCACAGCTGTTAATGTCAGGAAGTGCTGTCACTACTGACCTTATCATAAGAGAAAGTGACAAATTGAGAATGCAGGGAAGACCAGTCATCAAAGAGGTCTGTTCTGGAACGATTAGAGTTTTCTGAAAAACAGTGTGAATTGCAACCAGCTGCTCCCTGGCTCTGCAAGTCTCCCATGCTGTGCCATTTTGTTAAGCCTGATAACAATAGTTATTTTGCCCCATTGAGACAAGTTGTCTCGGGCCACTTCCAGCTCTACCGGAAACCACTTCTTCCATCGCCGATTTACAAATGAAACTGTTGTTAAAGAGAGCTTTTCAGGGCCTCCTCATAAGGGTCATGGTTGGGCGGAGGCCAGGGTCTGTTGTTTTTCTTTTTTCTCCCAGTAAGGAGATTGCACTTGGCTGGGGAAGTATTTATCTGTATTGAAGAAAGATATGTGCACATTTGGGGTTCACATGAAAACAAGACAGGGCAGGAGTAAATTTCCGCCCATGATCATATTGCAGTCAGGTTCTTTTAAAAAATAAAATCCCAGAGGGGATACGATGTACGTGGAGTTTATTTAACTTCCTTCTAAATTGATATACCTGAGTCCACTGTAAGGTAATATACACACATCTCAGGTCTACTAGGAATGAAGGATTTACAGTCTAAATATAACTTTTGCTTTAAAAACATGTTAGTTACCGGCAAAATGGATTTTTAGCATACAAAACAATCTAGTACGTACGTATTTTAAACCCACTCGGGAATTTTCTCTGTGTGGGAACACTAAGCATTTAGATGATGCTCAGTAGCCGCTGCTTTTCACCTGCAAGCATCGCTCTGTCTCTCCTCGCACTCCTGGCTCTAATATTAATGGTGCAGGTTTGAAACGTTTAACTGCATCGCCAGCCACTTGTGCACAATTTCCCCCAAAGATGTCTGTGCGTTATTGACAACACTTTGGTAAATTATGTGTGACTTTCCTAAGAGTTGGTGTAGCTCATTTAATTCATATTAATTGATTTTTAGGCTTCCCTTGATTAATTGAACCTGGTTCATCTTGTACAGAATGCAATAAATAATCATTAAAATGAGGGAGATGTGACTCCACAAATTAAAAAGTTAACTACTTCAGAAGTCATAGAGGACACAGTGAAAAGAATGGATAGTGGGATGGGGGGATTTCTTCTGTAAATCTTTAAAGGAGAGTTATTTGTTCCCCATGAAAATAGAAATGATCATGATCTTTTTCTGCCAGAAGCAGTGACTTTTTTACCTTACCATCCAGTTTGTTTTCACATAGGTTCTTTAAACACTGTGCATTTCTCAATTTTCAGCTGTTTTTTTTTTTTTTCAGTGACTGCAGGGTTGTTGGTTTATTTTGCCCAAAGTTCAGCTTAAAAGCAACACCAAAAGTACACCTCAGAGTAGTGTGTCTCAGTTTCTCCATTTTCTATTTCCCATACTTGACAGATAAAAATCAAGCTGTGAAAAGCAGTGCTTGTGTTATATGGCGGCCTTGGGGTTTGGTGTGCAGAGCACATAAAAATCCTTTGCCCACTTGTACTTGGCAAGAAGAAGTTAGAAAAGCCAAATGCTTTTTTGTCATCTCTAATCCTGTGGGTATCTCTTAAAGTCTAATGAAGCGTTCATAAATTCTACCATAATTTGTTCTGGTTTTAGAAAAAAATATTGTATGATTTTGCTTATTTTCCCTTTTAATTGCATTTTTTTGTTTTGACTTGAGAGACTTTCACATGAATTGCAATGTTTGTTTTCAGCCACTGGACAAAGATTCTATTAGCTTATTCATGGCCCACGTTCACACCAGTGTAAATGAAATGAGTACCAGGTATTACCAAAATGAGAGAAGATATAACTATACCACCCCAAAGAGTTTTCTAGAACAAATATCACTATTTAAGAACTTGTTGAAGAAGAAACAAAAAGAGGTATCCCAGAAGAAAGAGCACTTGGTGAATGGCATCCAGAAGCTCAAAACCACAGCAACTCAGGTATGACCAGGGTGTATTCCTACTGAATGAAATCTATGCTCTTAAATTTTTTTTTAATTTTTCTGTTTTTGAAGCAACATCTCAACTCATTTAAATAAGATGCCTGGTGCTAAAATGTTACAGCTTAAGGACACAACGCGCTGTTTTTGTTTTGCTAAGCCTAGAAAGGGCTCAGCCAGTTACTCCATCACAGCTGGTTTGGAGAGAGACCTCTTGGCCTGACTCATTATAGAGCAGTGAAGTCAAAGGAAATGGGCACTGCTGGTTCCTGTCACTTGTCTCTGACTGCTTCAGTGTTCTGGGATTATTGTCAGAAGTTGTGTCACCTGGGGATGAAACTAGGATCCCTTTGGTCTTGGATTCTCAGCCCCCAGTGAGGGTATCACTTCCTGGTTGATGAAGGGGTGAGGGTTGTTGTGATTGGGGTTCCTAAGTCTAGAAGTTTTCTCTGTCCTTGGGATCTGGTCCCCTTTTCACCACCATCTCTCTTAAAGTGTACCAGTGTTTGTTGCCTTTGTCCATAGTCCTAAGGCCCCTATTCCCTTGAAGGACCATACCTCTAGCCTCCAGGACTAAATCAGGAAAGAATTCGCATAGGGTATTAAGCATGTGTAGGTCTGAACACCTGTCATCTGATTTCATTGTTAAACAAGTTTATGAAGTAGAGATTGCTGCTGTAATTTTATATGTGAGGCTTAAAGAGCTTAAGGCTATGGAGCCAGTGAGGTTGGGGTTTGAACCCAGTTCTGTACCCCTCTAATGCCCTCGGATTGTCCATGATGCCATGCTGCCTCTCTGTGGCTGGTCAAAAGAATTAGGATGAGAGAATGTGGAGACTTTGGAGAATGGCCCCGCTTTTCTCTGGGCCACCTAGAGGTGGAGGAAAAGTCAGTTGTCACTGGGGGTGACTGCAAGGCCAGAAATTCTGGTGGGCTACGTCAGAGTTTAATCATCAGGTCATACATACTCTTGCCTTTCAAGAGACTGGGCCAGTTTTCCCCCCAGGAGCTCAGCTGGCCCATCTGTGCCCGGGCTTGAAGTAACCTGGCTGGGGAAGCATATGCTGGCAGCTTTCACTCTGAAGGCCTCTCTCGCCACGTCCTTCATGCACCCCATAGGGCCAACCCACCATTTACCTCTTTCCCTCTGTGTTTCATATACCAGGAATGTCTCTTTGGTGAAACACTGTGATATGTACTAAGCAATGAGTAGCTAGGCCACAAGTGGGAAAGAAAAACCAGAGTGAGGAGGTTTCCGGCATTGGAAGATGTAAAGAGTAGTCCCTGGGAAGTTTCCCAAAGAGTATGTCCACATTTGTGAATCTTTTCATTCCCTTTCAAAAAAGTGTCTTCCTTTTCTCTTCCTTTTTATGCACATTTTATTTTGCTCTTTTTCTCTTTGCCTTCTTTCCTTTTTTTTTCTCTATGTACCTCTCCAATTCTATCTCACTTAAATCAAGACCCTTCTTCCCAGAAAAGGTTTTCCTAGGAGTCCTGTTGAGCTGAAAGGAGGTGAGCAGTTTTCTAATAATCATTCGATTATGTGTTGGAGGCAGGAGTGTGAGGGAGAGGGAAAAAAAAGGACTTGGCAATTCATTGTCTGCCAAGTGCAGGGCTGCTTGGGGTTCTCCTGCCTCACCTCGGAAAGAAACAATAGGCAGAAAGTCTGAGAGGAAGTATACACAGCCTTGATTGAAGGACTGCTGGTGATTTCTTTTCATTAGGCATTTGTACGTGTAATGCTCTTAATATCAAAAGAGTGGTTGGGATATTTACTAGCTCATTGAGTTGTTTATTATTATTATTAATTATTATTATTAGTAGTAGTTATTGGTTTATTAGAGAAAATAAGCATAGTTTCCTATGTGGAAAGCTTTTTATAGCCACATGTCTCCTCTCTAGATGTCAGCTTCGGTCATTGCAAATAGACTTAGTGACTTTTCTTCATAGATAAGGCCTATATCCCAGGGCTCGAAGTCACTTTGCATATTTCAGACCTAACAGCTTCCTCAGAAAGTGAACTTAGGGTTTGTAATAACAGTTCCTTCCTAGTCTCTTGGATGATTCTTTCGGTGATGGCCTCACATACATCAAGAGGAAAGAAGCAAATGTCGCCATGCCGGGTTACCCTGAGTTCATAGAAAGGATAAAAAGTTTTAACTTTAATGGTATAGGTAGCAGTTGTAGTAATAATCACACCTTTCAGGTAGAGTATAAATAAGCTGTTGAAATGGGGGTTCCCAGAGTCCTCGGATGTGGTAGTGAGATGTTGTTCCACAAGGTGAAACCACTGAAGTGACTAGCAAGTGAATCAAAATGTATGATTATGATTGTTTTTTGCTTCTATGGTAAAAAAAAAAATAGTTATATACTTCTGGACAATGAGTGGACTAGGTGGTAGTTATCATGAATGTGTAAGGCTGCTCTCCTGTGTTTCTGAGATTCATATAACGTGTTTCTCTAGCATTTCACGTCTGCTTTTATTTACACAGTGCTCAATTATAGAAACCCAGTGTTCCCTTCTGAACCTCGTGAAATCCCAACTTCAAAAGTGGGCAGAACCCTTCTTTAGGGCAGAGGAATTTGTCAATGCCTCAGCAAGGCTGAGTCCCACGAGAGCAGAGTGAGGTTATTTAGCGCCCTTCCCCTGTGATGGTCCACGTCTAGGACACCCACCCAGCTTCTGACCACACCAAACTGATCTCCATAAAACACTTATGGTTTGCTCTTCTTAGCGTAGTTATTAAGGTGAAAGTCGGTATGTGGTGAAAAAAAATCAAGACGGCTGTTTCCTGTTTTGTGGGAAGAGATAAGAGCTGTGGGTCTTATCGAAGTAAGCAACCGATTAAGTAAACTGATAAAATCCAAAGAGTATTGATGTCTTGAACGTATCTGAAGCCTCCGGCAATGTTCTGTTGGAGAATGAAAGCGCGTTTCTTCTAGCTTCTCATCAAGCAAGTCCTCTCATGGCCTGTGCTGCCATGAGCCCGTGCTGCATAGGTCCAACAGAGAGGGTGCAGGTGGTGTGGGCTCTGACAGGGACCACTGTTGGTGCTTCTCTGACTACACAGAGTGAGTTGACAAGGTACACTTCTAGTTGGTGCTGACATAAATTAATGATATGTTACACAAAATCATTGGAGAACATTAGTCCTATATAGCAAAAAAAAAAAAAAACGGGGTTGTGTTTTCACACATTGGACTAGGGATCCTTGAATTCATTTTAAAAACTAATCTGTATCTGGTATTTGTCATTACCAGCGCAAGCTCCTTCAAAATAATGACTTTTCCTTCAGGTGGGCGATCTAAAAGCCAGACTTGCCTCTCAAGAAGCCGAGTTGCAACTGAGAAATCACGATGCCGAAGCTCTGATTACAAAGATCGGGCTTCAGACAGAGAAAGTGAGCCGGGAAAAGGCCGTCGCCGATGCAGAGGAGCGAAAGGTCAGGCTAATTCTACCATTTAGAGTGCTGAGCTATATTTAGCACAAAATAAACCTTTGTAGGTGAACAATTTTGAACAACTTCCTCTCCAGGGAGCATAAAATCTAAAGAATTATTATAGTTACACATGTAACAGCATTTCACACCATGATTACCACTTGACCTTTCTTTACATTATGCATTTTCCCAACCTTTTAACTCTTTTAATGATATGAAAGAACAATAAATACTGAGCTCATTCAAGCATATAATGGATGTGGATCTTGAACATCAGGCCTATTTGTAATACAGTAAAGGTCAGGAAGTCATCGCTGAGGTTTCTAAAGGTTTTCAGTTTTTAGGCAAATTGAACAACTCAATTGTTAACAAAGCCCATTCCGTCACTTTGCAAAATGGTTTTCAAATTTTGCATTTTAATAATACAACTTGGGTTTATTATTAAATCCTAAAGTAAATTTGTTCTTTTTGATTCTCTCGAGGCCCTGGCATTCTGTATTATGTTTCATCATTGGAAACAATTACATTTAAGATTATATAGGTTCTGCTTTTTTTGCATTGAGGTTTTCAGCAATTCTGAAATAAATATAACTGCTTTGTCTTCTTTCACCAAAACTTCAGCTTCATATGGAAGGGATTTTTTTCTGTATCTTATTTACCAAAAGAAATATCACAGTCAATAATTAATATTTATTTAAATGAAAGTGTATGTGTAAGGTAAATTATCTTATTTTAGACAAAAAAAATATAATCAGGGCTTACTT
Source organism: Macroglossus sobrinus (assembly GCA_004027375.1). Taxonomy (NCBI): domain Eukaryota; kingdom Metazoa; phylum Chordata; class Mammalia; order Chiroptera; family Pteropodidae; genus Macroglossus; species Macroglossus sobrinus. The sequence goes on along the minus strand of PVKZ01001134.1, from coordinate 288,967 downwards.
AGTTTATAAAAAATTGTAAATTGCTAACACTCTCATAACCATTGAATCAGTAGCCATTATGCCATTATCCTTGAATTTTATGATACCAGAAAATATTTGAGTTTTCCAGTAGTGTGGCTGTTTATTCATAGACAATTGAGTTGTTTTTCTTTTGTTCTAATGTATGTTGAGTATATTTGCCTTTAGTTTGCACAACTTAAAAACTCGGCAAAGCTATTGAAAATAAAAACTCTAAATACACTTAAATAACATTTTGAAGTGGAAGATAAGGCACATATGGCATGGCCAATAAGCACATAATTTCTAATTCTGGTAATAAATGTTTCCAGTGAGTATCTGATAGGTGGACTATGTCTTTAAGAGTATATTGTTATTTTAAGCAATTAGGCACCACTCATGGTCTGATTGTCATAAACTAATTCTACCTATGGGAGATTTTTCAGGCATTGCACAAATATGTGATGTTCAAGTAATTATTATAACCCATTTCTACAGATATATTTTTGACATCTTAAAATATAACTGTACTCTGGAGGTATTTTCGCATTTTTGCATGTGAATCCTTAGGCAAAATTATTCTTCCAAGGGAGAAAAATGTTTTAGCAAATTAGAACTCATCTGACAGGTTGTTCTGTGAAGTTCTTCAAACTCAAAAAGAACATGTACTTTTTTATAACTAATGTATTCCAAGAAATAAGATGATGTTTACAAATATTTCCATTTTATGCATGAGGCTTAATTTAATTATAATTAACTAATATTAACTGAGCTCCTGGTTTTTGCCTGGTGCTGTTCTAGGCTCTGGAGGATATATGACATACAAGGTGCCCTCATCTGTCTTACACTGTAGTAGAAAAGACTGACAAGAGACATGTGACACATTGATATCTTGAGTTAGTGAAAATGGCTCTGATGAAAATCAAATAGATTCCGTGGTGGAAGAACTACTTTAAAAATTGGGCAATCACGGAAAGAAAGTCTATTTGTAATGACTCCACATAGAGGCAAGGAATCAACACCTCATATGTTCTGTGGGCTCACATTTGTCATATGTTCAGCAACGTGCCAGAATCTATGTGAGCCTCAGAAACTGGGATCTCAAGGCTAATACAAGAGAAGTAATGAAAATTTAATATAAATACATTGCTACATTTAATATAACTAAACAAATATTGAGGTTTAAACACTGCCTTGTGTGTGCATCTGGACAACCCATATAAAGAAGCAAATTGAAATGGTTGCTTCAAATTCATAAAATATTCAAGGGCTGTTCAAGCCGCTGGCATTGCCAGCGGTGATTTCAAGTAACACAGGCACGACTAAACCTGTAAAAATTAGTTCTTCCATCTTGACTGATCAGCTCCAAATTCTTAGGATCCTGTGATCTCTTTCAAACTGCTTCCTTTGTTGAGTAGAGTGAAAAAGTCTCCTCCAAATTGTAAGGCCAAATTATAATCTCTTCCTTGATTTTGAATGGCCTTCTTTTCTAAATGTGGGTGGAGCTAGATTTTGGAGGACTGTCAGGAATTCCTTATAAACTTCTTTTACCTGACTCCAGGTAAAAGTTTGCTAGGGCTTGCTAGCAAAAAGTTTCGCTAGTTTGCTAGGGCTTCCATGACAAATCCCACAGACTGGGAGGCTTGAACAAAAGAAATGTATTTTCTCACAATTGTGGAGGATAGATGGCCAAGATCAAAGTGTTGGCAGGCTCGGTTTCTCCTCAAGGAAGGGCCTCTTCCCTTGGCTTGCGGATAGCCACCTTTTCTCTGTGTCCTCACATGGTCTTCCTCCCTGTGCACACCCCTGGGTATCTTTTACACTTATCCAGATCTCCTCCTGTTTCAGGGACACCAGTCAGATGAGATTAGGCCTCACCCACACAAGCTTATTTTAACTTAATCACATTTTCAAGGCCTTATCTCCAAATACAATCACCTTCTGAGCTCCTGGGCTTAGGGCTTTGATGTGAATGTTGTGTGAACACAGAACAGTCCAGTCTTTAACAAAGAGTTATTGTAACTTATTCTCTCCTTGTGACCACTAAATTTCATGAACCATTGCAGGGAGCTTTGAACTCATAAAGGGCAGAAAAGTTCTGATGTACCCAAGAATGGGACTACTTTCAAATCTCAGCTTTTAATGACAGTGGTAAAGGGAAACCACACTTCTGGGATCTGTGTAGCTCCTGCCCCTTCTCCAGGTTGGGACTTGCTGGCCACTTCCGGGCGGCCACAGGCAGAGGAAGTTGCACACCAGGGCTTCCCACCACTGAGGTGCACAGCGGCTCCACTACGCTAGTGTCCTTGCACCTTAGGGTGAGAGCTATTGGGAGTGAGAAATAAGTTGACCAAACTAGAGTACTTCTTTATTTGCATTTGTTGGTTTTTACTTATCTAATGTTTAGGATTGCTCTGTTTATAAAAATTACCCAGTGTAATAACACTCCATTAACAGGAAAGAAGTTAGAAAGAGTAGAGTGCAAACTCCCAGCCTCATGAAAAATAGCACTTAAAGAAATATTCTTCAAGATTTCTTCCAGTACTATACATCTCTGCTCCTGAGTCCAGTTTAAAATGATGCCATCATAAATAGTAACTAACAGCATTTAAAGATTCATTATATTCTTATGGAAAAGGAATAAACCCGAGATGATAACTCACCCAAATCACATTCTCTTTTTTCTGTTCTGGTATTCTCTAGCATACTAAAAATGTATTCTAAGAATTTTTATGGTCCATTCCTGGCAGTTTTGAGGACTGTGGGTTTGGAGCATTCTCAGTAAGCACAAAGAGTTTTCTTATTTACATTAACGGTAGCTATGTATGTATTGGCAGGAGATCACATATCTACCCTGAACCAATTATGTTCATAAAAGGTGCAGTATACAGCAAAATAATGGTTAATCAGGAGAAGGGTAATTACTGCTAATAAAGCTGTAGTAGACAACATAATTTGTTGTGAGCAATGTTTAATTTTATGGTATAGTTAAACCTGTGAGTTCCAAACATCTGAAGGAAGGCACTTTTGTTCACCCTTTATATTCCACAAATCACCATCACCGCGAGAGCGGTCCCCCATGGTGACTGGATCCTGGTGCCCAGTGCCACAGCTTTGAAGTTCCAAATCTGCCAAGGACTAAATATGTATTCTTCCTGCCATTCGAATTCTGTAGGTGTCCTGAGAGTAGGAGGATAAAAACTCCAAAGCTTCTTACTTTGATTTGGTTCAAGTTTACCCCCATCATTTCCCTGTGTTCATATTACATGTCACTAGGCTGATACAGAACTCTTCTTACTATGTGAAGACTGTCACTGGACACTCAAAAGCAGAGTGGACATCAGTGTTATTCATCTATTGCCAAAGACAGAACTGGTCTATGTCAGCTGTACTTCCTTACCAGGTCCTTAGAGAAACCAGTCATGAGTCCTTATAAAAATTCTATCTATGGTTAAAGCATGCACAGCATGGAACAGCATTTTCTAGCCAGTTGAATGAGAAAGCTTTACATATATTTCTAAAGAAAAGCCAACATGGCTTTTAGGCAAATATTAACACAAATTAGGGAATTCTAGCAAGAATATTTTGTGGTCTAAGTTACTGAGCTTTGATTTTCACTTGTCCAGGACTTGAAGAAAATTGAAGAACAAAGAAACCACTTTATCTTGCCTTTCTTATTATTGGCACCCTACAGTTAAATTAGTCAAGGCCCTTCTTGGAGCATTTTGATACCTGAATCCATTTGTGTTGGCATTTGTCATTGTGTATTTTGTGCATATACCAAACATTGTATATATAGTATGCCTTAGGGAAGTTAGTCTTCAGACAAAATCCTCACCTATTCAAATTGTAGACAAATGAATTATTGAACAATCCATTTGACTTAACCTACACTTTTCAATAGAGATATCTAAGATAATAATTCGTGGCTTTTGTGCTTTCCCTCTCTGATTAGGTGACAGACATTCAGACCAAAGTGTCCCAGAAACAGAAGGAGTGTGAGGCTGACTTGCTCAAGGCTGAGCCTGCACTGGTGGCTGCAACAGCTGCACTCAATACACTCAACAGGGTAAAAATGGTTACTAGGTTCATGGGGTTCCCCAAAATAGTATTTAGAGGTTATTGCAGTTTGAGTAACTGAGCTGAGAGTAAAGTCCATGCATCCAAGTTTTTAAAAAAGGTATTAAAGTTGAAACAAATCTTTGAGGTCATCATCACAGTTCAACTTTCTTTCCCATCCAGGAGAGTGTCCTGCCACACCCAACAAGCAGTTTCCTTGTGAATACTTTTAGCAGCGTGGAGTTTATACTCTCATGAAAGGCAGTTCTGTTTTTAGCAACTGGATTTGATCTAAATCCAGTGTTTCTAGTTTGTTTTGCTTTAAGAATGAAGTAGGTGATTCTGCATTGCCTAGGAATATCAAAAGTAGCAATAATGAGAGATGCTCAAGAAAAGAAGAATGGGTGGGAACAAAGGTACCTAGGTTTGGCCCACACCATTTTCCTCAGTGAGTAAAACTTCACTGAGTATTTGAATTCTCATAAGAGAAAATAATCTGTGTTTGGCAGAGGACTGTGTAAGGAAAATGGAATTGTGGGCCATGTTATTTGAAGAGCCAGCAGCTAGTCTTGGCCTCAGGTTCTACTAGGGCCTCATGGGAGAATCCCATGGACCCTCAGTCCTGAGGTTCTGGAGATTCAACTTTGAAGGTAGAGGACCCAGACTCTCATTGCTCTTGAAAGAAATGTTTAATTCATTTTTCTAAGCATTTTTGGGGGGAGAAAATAATTTTGACAGTGCGCAGAATTATCTTCATGAATGTTTCTTATAGTATTTCTGAAAATACCGTAAAACAGAAAAACATAAGAGCATAGGTATACTATGAGCGAAGATTGATTTTATGCATTCATATTCTGCTATTTAATATTCTGCTATTAAAACAATATTGAATAGTTAGCAACATGAGAAAATTTTTATGATATATTAAGTGAATAAAGCAGACTATAAAACAGGATATATGACCATTGTTTTGGTAAGAACATGCATGCATAGAAAAAAGATTGGAAAAAATAAAAGATACTAGTAACTGATTATCTCTGAGTAATAGAATTTTGTATTTGTTAATTTCTGAGCAACACTTTGTGCCTCTCTACATTTGCAGCTTTTTCTCTGAATATATTATTTACTCAGACAAAATAAATGTCACTTAAATATAAAGCTGAGTATATTTATAAATGATGATATTTATAAATGTAGAAGAATACTGGTTAGCCAGCTCTGTTACCATCAGCATATTTTAAGTCTTTGCTTTTGTTGTTATTTTCATACCCTTTCTGTTCTTTGTAATCATTTCCCAAAGAAATAGGCAGTTTATGCTGCTGGAGCAGAATCAAGTTCAACATTTGATCTGAGTATATTATGTAGCTCATGAAATATTACATGAAGTACTTGTTTTTTAAATCATGTATCATGAACCTACATGTATTTCTTATGGGTACCAATGCCCCAAAGTAAATCATTGATTTACCCAATGATTTACATCTATTGGGTAAATCGAGTCTGACATGAAGAGATTAAGGAGTAGTGCAGAAGCAGGTTCAGCCTTTATGGGCTTCTTCCCAGTGGAAAGTCATCATAATGGGATGTTTCCTTTTTCTTGTGCATAGAAAGCAGAAAAACACAACTAAGAGACACGAAACTTAGGAATTATGTTTCTGGGAGAACTTGGTTAAAATGCAGATATGTTATACAGATGGAATAGAACCTGTGAATACCTTAAAACTGATATGTTGATAAAATTTCCTGGCTCAGTGAGCAGGGCTCTGCAGGGCTGGTATACCAGATGAATCATTTTTCTTGGAGGCAGAATGTGACCAGCAGGAACTAAACTTCTAAGGGTCCCAACGTGGAATTCCTGGGTGGGAGGAAAAGAAGAATTTCCATATGGAGAGTAGTGTGGAAAGAAGAGGTAGGAGGCCGCTAAAGACCAGCCTGACAATGTCCCAGCTGTTCTCCAGACCTCCTCTGGTCTTGAGTGTGTGTGTTGCTTTTCTTCAGGTCAATCTCACTGAGCTGAAAGTCTTTCCCAACCCTCCAAATGCAGTTACCAATGTTACTGCGGCTGTGATGGTCCTTCTGGCTCCCCGGGGCAGAGTGCCAAAAGACCGAAGTTGGAAGGCAGCTAAAGTCTTCATGGGAAAGGTATCAGACAGCCTGGCAAGATGAAAATCTCAATTTCTATATTCAGTTCTATGGTTATGCTTGACAGCAAAAGGTGTTCAGAACAAAAGAAATTACATTTGTATTCACTGAGTATCATGGGTTGTATGTTCTTTAGACTTAGAATTTTTGCTTGCCAAGTTAGAATTCTCGTTTGCCAAGTTAGCGTGGGGGGTAGAGCATGTTACACCTAAGTCAACATCAGCAGCAATTGGAAAGTTGCTAATTATGTGCAAAATTATGAAAGCAGTTAAGTGTAGGAGGAAGAAAATTATATGGATTTCTTGTGCTGGAAAAATGTTACTAATGTACAAGAAGGTGAAGCAAAGGGGCTTTGGGGTATGTGTTTTTCTTTTTTATTTCTGTCTTTCTTCTCTTTAAAATGTGAATGCCTCCTGTGTAGGGACTGAATATTTTACCCTGGGATAGAAGAGGTTTTAAAAGTGTCCATTGCTAATTCTAACTTTATACACTATAGCCTGAAAAAGTCAAACAGTAGGATAAATGCAGCTTGCCAATTTTGCCTTTGTAATGTGAGTCCTAAAAGCTGATTTTAACTTTTGATCTTGGAATTTTCTCTGCAGCCAAACTGGGTTCATTGCAATAAGTCTTTCTGCTTTACAGGTTGATGATTTTTTGCAAGCGTTAATTAACTATGACAAGGAGCACATTCCAGAGAACTGTCTAAAAGTGGTCAATGAACAGTATTTGAAAGACCCAGAGTTCAATCCAAACCTGATTCAGACCAAATCTTTTGCAGCAGCTGGTCTCTGTGCCTGGGTCATCAACATCGTTAAATTCTATGAGGTATCGGTTATAATCAGATGGTTTACAGGTGTTAGTCACAAAGGCCCATAAATATCTTGAATTATAAACCAGCAAAAAAAATGTAATTTGCTATTTAATTATCTGAGTATGATCAAGTTCTAAGAATGAGACATGAAAGCGTCAGATTAAACAGAATTCTGTACAGGAAGATACTTGAAAAGTTGGAAACTATCTTTTTTTCAGGGTGGAATGATTAGGTACTTCAGATCAAATAGCAGCAATTAATATGATTTGATTAAATGAAAACTTGTTGCATACATTAATTATGTTTATGTTAAAATACTAATTTCATCTTGATTTGGAACAACTGAGAGTCTGAATTCATATTTAATTAATCCCTGCTCTCTAAGCAAAAATTCACACCACCTTTATTGTAGACTTAGAAAGATGAGGAAATAACCTTCCTAGTATTTCAATGAAAAATAGATTTTTGCCTGTATATGGTCTAATATAAAGTTCATACTTTGGGAAGTATAGGGATAGATGATCATTTTATTTAGTCATTTATTTATCAAATACTAATTGTCTGCTAACTATGTTCCAAGTACCTTGCAGAGTACTGCATGTAAGAAGAAAATAATGCCTGGCTCTTAACTGTGAAGAGCTGTCTCATTTTTGACTTGGGATGTTGTATGTTATATTCAAAAATGGAATAACTGAGGACCTGCCAAGTACAGTCAGTGTTGTTCCCAGAACGTTTTTTATAAAACTGTTATGTCCTTTGTGCTGGGCATCCACAGGAATCGGGCCCTGATCATCTGTCTCTCTCTTGAGTAGAAGCCCGTATAGAGAAAGAGTTTAGACAGATTGCAGGTGACATATGGCCTCTCTCCACAATCAGACTCCTGACTGCTGTGCTCTCCTTGCACCACCAGCGAAAAGACGAGCATAGAGGTAGACTGGCTGTGTTCTGTGTTGTTTTGCTATAAAACAGGAAATAAAATTTAATTTCCTTCCTCTTTCCCCAACAGGAGGAAAATTGATCCACATATATTCTCAGTAACACATACTTACGGTGTCCAGGAACTGAGAAAAGAAAGAAAAAGTGTGGTTAATATTGTGTGAGGATAGCTCCCACTTTCCTTTCTGGCTCCAGAGAATTCTTCCACACTCATTTTCTGCCTTAAAGTCAGGACTTGATTCCAACTTTAGCTATAGTTCCTATACACAGCAATTTCTAGTGATACGAGAATTGTCTCCAAATTTTATGACAAGCTAATTTTAGTATCTTAATGGTATTTGATGTATAAAGCATTTAATGCAAGTACTTGGAACTTTAATATCCAGAATAAATGCGTAAATAGTAGACAAGTGGAGAGAACTTAGAAAGCTATGTAGATATTTGCTCAGCCATTAGGTAGAACTATTGCTAAGAAATAAACAACCAGTTGCTAAGTGAATTTGAGATTTTAATTGTAAAAGTCCAGCAAGTGTAGTATTGAGTGATTACATGTCCTCTTTGCATTGTTCTTACCTCATGAATTAAATCCCATATGGATTTTCAGGTCTACTGCGATGTGGAGCCAAAGCGCCAAGCATTAGCCCAGGCAAACTTAGAACTGGCTGCAGCTACTGAAAAACTAGAAGGTATCAGGAAAAAGCTTGAGGTAAGTGCAAACTATCACCCTGAGCAAGTTCCCAAAGATAGTATCTTCTCCCCGCATGTCCCCGCTTCAGACTGGGTCACATCTGAGCCCTTCCAACCAGAAAGAAATTTGATCTTTCATTAATGTCTTCTTTTACCTGATGCTTTAGTAGATATTCCTTATCTGCTGTATGCTAGACAATGAACTAGAAAAGTGGAGACTTTCATAGTTTCTGCTCTTGTGAAATTTGCATGGTCCAGTAGGAGAAGGATGAGTGTAGCTCACAGTGATTGAAAGCAAGGATTCTGGAGCTAGCCTGTCTGGGGTTTGTATCCTGGCTCTAGTATTTACTGTTTCACCCTGTGCAGGTTAGTTCACCTCTCTGAGCCTCTATTTTCTCATCTGTGAAGTAGTGATCATAACAGCTACCTCTCGAGGTGGGCACTTACTGGTTTTGGTCACCCAGAATCCAGATTTATATTTAGGGAATTATCTTCCATGTTGTATATATTCAGGTGGGTGTCAGAGCGTGCCCTTTGCTTTCCTAGCTGAAGAGTAGATATATTATCCAAGCTTTGCCAATTTGACTGCCCGCCCCCAGCCCCAACCCCAATCTCTAAATATGAATCATGAGCAAAAGAATAAGACTGAAAACAGAGTTTATGGCATTCTAGGGACAGTGTCCAGGTGAGACTTTCAAGTACTCAGCTCTTGGTGTCTATATGTAGTTGTCTGCTTTTCTTTTCCTCCTAACAGCCCCCTTCTCCACATTTCCTTCCAGTAAATTCCCTTCAGCTAAAATTAGCTTAAATCTGTCACTTCCCACCTGTGAATCCGGATGTATCAAAATGCTATTTGTTGTGAAGTACACAGCCAATGCTTCATAAATATTAGTTCTCATTCTCTTTGTGTAACAAACCCACATGTTAGGTGTTCAGGGGTCAGAACTGGAGTTTGAGAGACGAGTCTGGCTCAGGAATATGGATTTGGGAATCGTTGGTGTGAAGACCATGTGTACAGATTGCCTGGTGGGAGTGTGACAAATAAGGAATGATGGGAGCTGGGGGTAGAGCTCAGAGAGGATGTTCCCATCCCAGAGGGAATCCTGCCAGGGCCCCCTAGGCAGGTGAATTCAGCAACCACAGCAGCCTGGATTCTGGTGCTCAGAGTGGCCAGGCCCAGCTTCTTATGGAACAAGACTCAAGCTAGGTCTTTTTATATCTGGGGCCACTACTTGTTAATATGGCCAAAAAAAAAAAAAAAAAAAAGGACATTTTCAAACAGATAGTGCCTCCTAGATTTTCAGAGCGGGCTCTCTAAAGAAGAAGAGTGAGATCATCTTTCCAGAGCAGAGTCCAAGGCAATGACCCCTCAAATACATTAGGAAGGGATTAAATCATAGTCTCATTCTATTATTCAATAATTATAAGGTATCTTTTTATGATAATTATTTTTATTAAGATGGTTGATAACCCCAGAAGTTTGCTCCTTAAGACATAGAAAATTTCAGCACCTCTCATAGTGACACCCCTGTATCTTTCAAGACTGCTTCCTCTAATAGGACTTCTTGGCTATCATCCTCTGCCCAGGTGACTTGACCATCCCCTTGTTTCTGTTCAGTCAGTACATATTCTTCATATAGCACCAAGCATACTATTGAATAAATACTTGGTGGCTAATGAAAGAAAAATGAGCCAAAAAACCCAGCTGATTTAGACAAATTTAGGATAAACATATTAATTTTATAAAAGTTATCTTCATTTGTCAAAACTGTCACCTTGACTAAAATATTTAGAAAAATGTCATCTATTGTCTATGGCTTTATGCACAATTTGATGTGCATAGAAAAAGTGATGAAGATGCTCAAGACAGCCATGTGTGACCCTAAAGTTAAGACTTTCTATGATTGCAGAGTTACTAGTACTTTGGACATAGCCTGCAACTAGCTGAAAAGAATTGTTCATGTCATTTGTTTTCAATTGTGTAAGCAGACGTTCATATATCAGTAAGCCTTAGAACTGCTTGCAAACACAGAGAAAAGGCAAAGTAATAATCAAAATGCCTTTTTAAAGAATGGGCTCCTTCCATCTCCCTGCCAGGAATGGATTTCTAGAGAGCAGACCAAGGTTCAGTTCTTTATGGCCCCCACAGGGGGCCATGCCAAAGACAAAGTACCTCTGCGTAGCTTGGCCTGTGGGCACACAGACGGATCAAGGTTTGAGTCCCAGTGAAATTACGATTTTTGCTAACTTCACCTTTGTGTCCTCCGGCCTCTCTTTCTCCTCCCTGCTGGGCTTTCCTGTCTCCTGATCTTATGCTTCCTGTTGTCTTCTTGCCTAGAAAAGCAGAGATGTGTCTGATATAAGCTTGTTCTTTCAAGTCTTTCATCTCTAGTTTCAGACTGGAAAATGGCCTCATATTTAAGGTTGAAAAAAAATGCTGAGCTGGCAAAGAAAGTCCATTATCTCCTTTAAATATACAGGGCCTATGGATGGCCATAAAGAAAATCCAAATTCAGTCTCTTTAGGACAGTAATTTTCAAAGTGTGTTTCCTAGACCAGCAGCAACATCAGTGTCACCTGGGACCTTGTTAGAAATGCAAACTCGCAGACCTCACCCTAGACCTACTGAATGGGGAACTCTGGAGGGGAGCCCAGGAATCTGAGTTTCATCAAGCCCTCCAGGTGGTCCCAGGACACCACTGGCTTATAGTGTCTGGTGGGCTGGGTTCCTAAGGTAAATCCCTCCTTCCTCACTCTGTTTACATTTATAACCTGAGAGACCAGGGTCTGTTGAGAACTGTGAATGGACCAAGATTTTGCCCTGCTCACAAGCTAACAAGTCAGTCTGCCATAGTTTCATAGATGCTGGGAAAAGACATGAGACTTGTGGATCGGAGACCAAAGGACTCGATTACTCACAACACAGCATGCAGCATAAGCTTCATGCATACATCAGTTCCTTTGTCCTCCAGTTCCCACAGGGGTAATTCACTGTGGACCAGCTGACATACACGGTGGGTCTGTGTCACCGCTGAGAAATCCCAAACTTAGGAAACCCCCAATATAAAGAAGGCTACAAGTAAATCTACCCAACCTTTGCCCCAAATGGAAACATATCTTTATTATTCTGGTCAGGAAACAAATCTGTTTCTGTCTCAAGAGAAACAGTCTCTATCTTCCAAGCCTATTTGCTATGCACATGTCCTGGGACAGATAGTCCAGAACAAAGGCTGTCTGTGCCTCTACACAAGAGGCATAGAAACAAATGCAAGACACTGGTCTCTCAATACCCAGCTCCCCTTTCCAACCTTGTGAAAAGAACTGAAATGTCATCTTATGCCTTAGTTCTGTGTATATTTAGGTCAAACCTATGAATTGAGTAACATTATTTCCAATTTTTAGACGATGAAACAGGCATAGAGGGGTTAAGTAACCAGTATATCTGGATGCTGCTGCTTAGCTAGTAGCAGAGTCCAGATATGAACTTAGATCTGATACAAGAGCTTACGAAAGCAACATTATAATCTTATTTAGGGTTGTAGAATTTGCAGGTAGCAAGACGCCATAGTAAGGAGTCTTTGATATCTTAGTGAAGGCTTTTTTGGTTGTAAGAAATAAAAATCCACTTAGAAACCCTTACGCCAAAAAGACCAGGGTGACTCATGTAACTCAGGAAAAATGCACGACTAGGTCTCAGGGGGGAAGGAGTCCAGGAAATGGAAAGCTGCCATGAACATCTTTTATTGTCTCTCTAGGGCCTTGTGACTTTTCATCTTCCCTTTCATCCTTTCTCTGTCTCCAGAGTGGTTCCCCCTACTTTCCTGTGCCCCTGATGGTAGATGGTCTCCCCTCTAAATGAGGCCTTCCACGGTTTACACATTTTTCTCAGGTCGTTTGATGCTAAGGATAATGACATACCTCTGAGTTTCAATCCCAAGTTGCCAGAAGAGAAAATCTACTGACCAAGCTGGGTCACGTTGCTGAGGTCTGAGGTCTCAATCATTAGCACCCCTCTTTACTGCCTGAGTGATGAACCACATAGGAAAGTTAGAGTCAGTAAGTGGAAAACCAGAAAAATGACCCTATCATTTAAAAAGCTGGATCTGGAAGATGAAGCTTAGGCACAAGAGAAGGGACAGTGCACCAGAGTGTGTTTGAGTCTTCAGGGCAGGTCCGCTGACCCCAGTCACTGCCTGCCCTCTGCCCAGTGCAGAAGGAAGGCCAGACGACCTCATGGTGCGCTGGCGATCTCTGCTGGCACTGATGCATTTATTATCATTATGTTCTCTTCTTCTTCCCTGACGTTTGTATGCTACATGGGCAAAGGTCAAAGGAGGAGCAGAGGTTTATTTCATTTACCTTAAGGTAATAGATGTTTTAAAATGATTATACTATTTCTGTTTTATCTAAAAATGGCTCAAAAGTTATTTTTTACTCTTATTCAGGATCTGGATCGAAATCTGAGCAGACTCACAGCTTCATTTGAAAAAGCCATAGCCAAGAAAGTTCAGTGTCAAGAAGAGGTGAACCAAACAAACAAAACCATTGAACTAGCCAACAGACTTGTCAAGGAACTTGAGGCAAGTTAACCTTTTCTTTCAAAATTTTAACTAAAATATACATGTCAGCTTTTTAAAAAATTTTATCTTCTTTATTTGCTGTCAATAGTAACTAAATAGACATGGAATCATCAATAAAGAAGATTTAATCATTCATACTGTAGCTCTAACTTACCCAGAGTAAGAAGTGATAGATTCTCTACATTTTTTAGTATATAGCCGTGAACTCAGTAGTTTTCTAGATATGTTATAAACTCAGGACAGCTGCTAGGTGACCGTGGTATTGAACTGTTGTCTGCGTCTTTTTAATATACATTTATGATCGAATTCTACCATTAGAACATTACTTCAAGCTAAGCCTGTTTGATTAATTTTCTTCTTAGAGGTGACTAACATGTTAATGTTAACAATTTCTCCATTAAATTTAAAGATTTTCTTTGTACAATTTTTATTAACTTCCTCCTGTTTGAGTGATAGAAAACATATAGCCTTTGACCTCACTAAGTCACTGATTTTATTTGCTTTCCCACGTGTAATATATTCATACAATGGAATATTATAACCATAAAAATGATTAAAGTAGTGACACATGCTACGACATGGATGAACCTTGAAAATTTCATGCTAAGTGAATGAAGACAGACACAAAAGGCCACATATTATATGATTCCATGTGCATGAAATGCCCAGAGTGGGGAAATCTGTAGAGACAGAAAGTAGATGAGCAGTTGCCAGGCTGAACAAGGGGTCAGGAATATGGGAAAGACTCTATAGGTACAGAGTTTCTCTTGTGTGTGAGGAAAACATCCTAAAATTAGATAGTGGGATGATTGCACAGGTCTGTGACTGTACTAAAAAACACTCAATTGTGTACTTTAAAGGCTAAATTTCATGATACGTGAATTAAATGAGAATAAAGCTATTGTTTTTCTATTAAGTGCTACCTAAAAATATATAACTGTATTATTAGAAATGCATTTAGCTGAAAGTGACAGAAAAGTTGATTTATAGTGGCTTAACCAAATGAGAGTTTATTTTTTACATATTACAAAAAAATTTATGACTAGACCATCGTCTGTGTTGATTCAGGTAATTAGTGATCAGACGCCCAATCTCGCTGTACTCTTCTGCTTCTGCAAACCTAGCAGGTGGTCAATCAACCTCATGCATTTTGCATCATGGTTACAGATGGCTGATACATGTTCAGATTCAGTCAGGAGAGAGAATTATTAGAGGACTTTTTTTACTTTTTAAAGAAAAACAAGTTTTCCTTGGAACTGCTTTGGCAGACTGCCACTTAAGTTTTTTTTTAGTCAGAACTAGACTGAGCAAACCTAGCTGCAAAGAAGGCCTGGAAAGTGGGAAACCTGGTTATCAGGATTGCTCAGAGCTCATCTAATGGGACTGGATTCACTATCACTTCACATTCAGAGTTCTCTGAGGAAGGGAAAAGGGAAAAACGTGTTAGCGTGGGTTGAGCTGGGTGATAGCCTAACTCCTTATTAATATAGGAGATTTTAAGAAATCTAATTTATAAAAAAGCTACAAATTTAAACCTATCATCCCTCTGAAACTCATTGTTCATTATACACTTAATTTCTTCTGCAAAATCTACTCTCTCCATTTTATCTCAAAAATTGCAATTCTTTTTCTCCAGTTGGAATTACCCTTGACTTTTTGCTCTCTGTCTCACAACCCATATCCAATCCATCAGGATATGTATTATATCGGCTCTACCTCCCACATCTTTTCTCACCATGGTCACCTCACCATGTTGGTCCAAGCAACCAGCATTTCTGTCCTAGTCTCCACCATTATCCCTCAAAATCTACTCCCTTCATTGCAGCTGAGTGTTGTTTTAAAAAATAGGTCCATTTATGTCACCACTCTCCGAATTCCCCCATAACTAATCATCTAACTCAAAGTACAGCCCAAAGGTTCTCCCTGGCCTATAAGACCCTACATGATCTGGCTTCTAGATACTTCCTGCCCTCACTCCAGCCACCTTCCCTCCTGCTCCATCTTCACTGGCCTTTCTCTTCCTCATACAGCCAGTCCTTCTCCTACTTTGTGTCCTTTGTCTTTTTCCTCCACATGGCTTATATTTTCTCTGATAATGACATCACTGGCTCCCTGACTTCTTTCAGGTCTCTGCTGCTAAAAGTTCTCCTTATTATGTGGTTTTCTCTGATCTCCCTTCATTAAAAAGCATGTCCCTTGTTCCCTGCACACACCCACATACCCCACTGGATAGCTCTTACTCTGCTTTATTTTTTTATAGCATTTGTCAGCACATAATACAGAGAGAGAGAGAGGAGAGACAAGAGAGAGAGAGAAAGAAAGAACACGAACAAACAGGAATTTCATCTCTTTTCTTCACTGCTTGCTCCCAAGCACATAGAATAGTCCCTGGCACATCATAGGCATCAATAGATACTTGTCGAATAAAAGATTGAGCGAGCTTTGGGTCCTCCTATGATAAAAAAATTCTGGGGCCCTTTGAGGACTCATTTTTCTTAGGTCAGTTGAGAAATGCTACCACTTCTCATGGAGTTTACAACTTCCCCCATTTAAAGTGGTAAGATTTAAGCAGTTTGAAATGTTGACCACATGTGAAGTACCCAAGGAAAAGAAAAAGTATCATATAATTGGACTGTTTCCCTGAAGTAGTTATAGAATGCCTATAACTACTAGTTTTATGAAGGGAAAACAGGCTCTACCACGTGTCTCTAACACACACAGCAGTGTCCTCCAAACTCATTACTCATGACGATTTAGACAAGGAGAGGAAAAAAGGTTGAATAGCATTAACCAGCAAATAAACACACACACACACACACACACACACACACACACACACACACACGTATACACACACACATATATATACACATACACACATTTATATATACACACATATATTTGTATGTATATATAACATGTGTGTGTATTTTTAAAGGATTAATTGAAGATGTCACACCTTTTCCTTTGAGAATAAATTCTTTCTGGCTAGAACAGGAGACAGTTAACTTCTGAAAAGCATCAAGACTGATGATTTTGTCTATATAGCATTGACCTGGAAGCTCAACCATTCAGACTAATAAATCAGGCAATTTATATTTAATCATTAACTAACTCCTGAGCTGAACAGCTGTTCAAAATTAGAAATGGGTCACCCCAGCCAGGATGACATTACAGGCAATCTATAATGCATTAGAATAAAATTATAGCGATTTTTAACTGTCTAGAAATTTATTACAGGACATGTTCCAACTCTTAAACCCTTGTTAGCCAGTGTCAGTAATGATTTATGTTGTGTGGGTGGCATAGTGAAATTATTGACGATTTCAATAGCCAATAAGTCTATGTTTAGTAAATCTTCAGATTTCAAAGCTGTTTTGGAGAATGAGGTGGGTGCACTTTATTGTTTATCATTTACTAACCAAAGACAACAAAGATGGAGGGAAGGCAAATGAAAGATTTCTCTTCAAAATTAATGGATATATTATCTGTAGCTGAGGAGGGAAAGTAATGAATTCTATAAAGATGGTAGAGTTCCTTAGTGTTTAATTCTATAATGTGAGGTGATCTTTATCAAGCAAAGCAAGGAGACTATCTTTAAAACAACTTTGATAACCATTTTCACCTGCTAATTTCATGACCTCGGTGTTGTCATGTTTGGGATGGTTTGCAGGCTACTGGCACTCCAGTCTATTCTGACATATTTCATTCTTGTTTTCTATGGTCTCTCTTTTTTCATGAGAAAAACTAAGTTCCACAGGATTCTTCTTTACTTGTACTATCAAACTGCTGATTTTTTTTTCAGGTCCTGTTCATTTGCATGTGTTTAGAATGTTGTATTAATTTTTAGCATGCTTTGAAACAAAGTGAATTTATGAACTACCCTGTACTTTAATCAATCCATAGATATTTATTGCAGTTTTACTCAAATCTAATAGGACTCCTCATACTTAACCTGAAAATCCGATTTTAAATAGCCATCCAGCGATATATAAGAACTTCAGCAGCATTCTTTGAGTGTATTATATTCAAGGCTGGTGAAGTCCTACTGATTTCCATGTTTTTACATAAGTTATAGGTTCTGGCACTGATCAAGTGACTTTATTAGAAAAACAACCTGAGTTTAGTAACCATCAGCACTGTTTTTCAATTAATAGAATCTAGGATAGGTGGCTCTATAAGCTTTATGTTGTAATTAACTAATGTGAGTGTTATTTGTCATTATCCTCTTTAATGATATACCCATAGCCAGGATGTTAAAAAAAAAATGTCTAAAGCAGTGTAATACCATTGCTGAAAAGCAGGAGGTGTGGAGAGCAGCCAAGCTGCCATTAAAAATCCTAACATCACTCAGTTTCAGCCATAGCTCTTGGTCCTCCACTCCCAGAGGAACAGGAGAGTCACTGTCAGCCTTTCAAGAGGGCTTTGTCCCATTGTCATAAACTCCACTGAAAAGAATATGAGAGCTCCTTCAGAGTGATGAGTTTTCAGCGTATGAAAGATTATAACAGTCATGCCAACCACGTATGTTCTGTTCCTTCTAAAGACTATGCAGAAGGACATAGACTTAAACTGTGCTCCAAGATAACTATATTGAACATTTGTTGTGTTGATGCTTACCCTGCAATTACAGCATAGTGATTTTATCTTTCAGTCAGAGAAGGTTCGCTGGGGTCAGTCTATTAAATCCTTCGAAGCTCAAGAGAAGACACTCTGTGGAGACGTTCTCCTTACGGCAGCCTTTGTGTCTTATGTGGGATCCTTTACACAGCAGTACCGCCAGGAACTGGTAGACTGCAAGTGGATTCCCTTTCTTCAGCAGAAGGTAAGCTCCTTTCTTTACCTTATCAACATTTGGAAGCATCATATTGAAATTTCAGCAGTAAAAACTGTATATATACCAGGTTCTTTATACCTCTGTAATAATAACTGACCGAAAGTTCTGGTGTGAAGGAAATGTCTCCTGTGTCTTTCTTATTTTAATGATGGCTAAACAGAGAGAGATGAAAAACATGAAAAGTAATGATATAAATTATAGAGATGTAGTTGTAGCTTTTAACGAAACATAACACATCAAATTTGGATTATTATAGCATGAAACTTTATTTTCTTACTAATATGACAAATTATTTGTTAAAGACTTTTTATGACTACTTTCAGATTAAAAAATATAGCGTTTTGTACTAATTATAAAAATAGTTTACCCTAAATTTGAAAATTCAAACCCATAAGCAAAGTGAATCATAGATTTGAACGATTTGGAATTATCTAGTTTAAAATCCTCCTTATAGAGAAGACTGAGACATGGAAGTTTAAATGTCTTGACTAAGGTCAGATAGAACAGGAAATCTGATTTCTGACTTTCAGGCCACTGTTACCTAAGCAACACTGTGTTATCTCAGTTGACTAAAGCAGGTTCTTAGTTTATATATCCAGCCCTCAAGATATCCTGAATCTCTCTGTATATTAATGTTCTACATTGGTGATTCTTCCTCTACTTTCACAGTACAGTTGCCTCTTGAACAACAGGTTCAGACTACACTGGTCTATTTATATGTGGACTTTTAAAAATAAATATACAGTCAGCCCTCCATATCCTCAGGTTTTCCATCCATGGATTCAACTGTGGATCAAAAACAGTATTTTTGAACCACAGTTGGGAATTTGAGGATGTGGAGAGCTGAATCTATGTATTGTTCTATGCCATTTTATATAAGGGACTTTGAGCATCTTCAGATTTTGGTATCTATATAAGGTCCTTGAACCAGCCCCACCTTTGGTACTGAGCAATGGCTACAGTCTTTATGACATAAATACACGCCAATGGAATTTTTGCAATTTAAACAAAATTAAATGTTTTGGAGAAAGCTCATTGTTGAAAGCATCCCCCCATAATTATTTTCTTAAAATTTTGTAACTAAATTATGTAATGTATCTGTAATATCAAGCCATGTCTTTATACGGCAAATTTTTAAAAAGAGGTTATCTGTATCACTCCCTGGAAGTTCAAGGTTCTTCTTTAATTATGCCATAACATATGCTTTTATATAAGAGGATGAAGCCTTCTGCTGATTTTGTCCACTTCTAATTGGATTGTGAGTTTCAAAGTCTTAGTGGTCTAATTTTTTTTCTATCTCGTCTCCAAACTTTAATTTCTGTACAGATGTCTTTGCATGGATTGCCCTGTGATGACTTCAGTTTGATAGTGTTCTCTTTTGTGGTCTTCTCTACATTCTCAGTCATAAAGTTTTCTCATTCTTTCCAAAATTATAAGGAAATACACTTACTTCATAATGTCTAAACTATTGAATTTTGCATTGTCTTCTTATTGTTATAATTATGCCTTACTCTGGGAAGTGTAATACTATTGACAGTATGAACTTATACTACTAGTCATTTTACATTTTTTTAAATTGGAAATAATTTTAATTTTAAAGTTAATTTGGAAAAATTCTCAAATTTAATTTTAAAATTGGTCTTTAACTACTGGTATAGCATTGTTTAGTGTATGTGTTTCTGGGAAGTTTCCTGTCAATCAATTTGCATTTTCCCATTTACTTAAAATTCCAAACATGGGGTTCCAAGGAAAGAAAATTGATTGACTTATCCAAAATGTCTTAACATTCTACACATATAACCAAGACAAAGTGATTATTTTCCGATGATATATGCTAAACACACGTTCGTTTTAACTGCGGGCCTGTGTTTTCCTATAGCCCCACAGTTCTCCACAGAAAACCCCATGTCTGTTTTCAGTCATCACAATGCTCTCTTCTTTTTGTCTTGAAAGCATTCGGTACCATGCAGACTGTGAAACAGACCCTAAAACACGACCGGCTGACTCTCCCACTCATCTCTGGCCATAGTGATACTAAAGAAGACAGTGATTCCAAGTTCTATAAATGACATCATTTTGGAAGAGACTTTTCTGTCCCTAAGATGCCTGGCAGAAAGTGCTACATAAAACATGACAAATGCTTGTCCTTATGGAATAGAGCTTTCCAGTTTCTGATCTACTTTTCTTCTACTACTTCTAGATTCAATCACAGCAAAGTGGGAGGGCAATTGCATCTATACGAACATATGCCAGGGCCCCAAGTAGAGCTGAAATTGTTTACCAATGCTAATTTTTTATTAATTTTCATTTGACAGTGTTCGCTCATCTTGCCCTTCCAAGAAGCAGCTCCTCTTAATTCTCTTCAGTATACAGAGTGTCTTCTAGGGCTCTGTTTGTCTGTAGGTGACTGTCTCCTAAGTATCTCTGCCTTGTCAGTTTGGCCTGAGTACCCTGGGGATTCTAATGGTTTGAAAATTAACAGTCAACATGTGTGACTGTGATTTCTATGATTCTTAAATCTTTAAACCAAACATGTCATTTACTGATGATCATCCATTCCCTCCAATTTAGCAAATACATTTTACTAAGTTCAAGCCAAAACTCCAAGGGGAATTGTATTTTCACTTGAACCAGTGATTCTAAAGTTTGTTGAAAGAATATGTTTTTAAGAACTTCAAGATAATTTTGTAATAGGACAGTAAGAGGGTACTTGTCCTTTAAGGTATTAAAATATATTCTAAGGCTACAGTAATTACAATGAAGTGGTTCTGCGTAGGGAAGTAGAAAACTAGAATACAATAGAATTCAGAAGCATTCAAAGATGTAGAGAGATACTTGATATATTTAGTATATGATAATGTATAAACTTTCATAAATTACCAAAATCTCTGCTCAGATATGGTCTTCCTTCCTAATGCTATAAGATGCACAATTGACAGTTTTTATCTAAGACCAACCATTTGGGTGTATACTAGTTTCTGTCCCCTTGCCCTTCCTCAAGGACAATTCTAGAGAAATTCTCCCCTCTCTGTCATCAATTTTTCCCTCTACTAAATCATTATTAAATCATTCCCTTCAGCGTTCAAATATGTAGTTATTGCTCACATTAGAAAAATAGATACAGAGAAGAAACTGATGGTTGCCACATAGGACAAGGCTTGAGAGGCTGGCTGAAAAAGTTGAAGGAATAAGAAGTATAAATAGGTAGTTACAAAGTAGTCACAGAGATGTAAAGTACAGCATAGGGAATATAGTCAGTGATATTCTAATAACTATGTATGGTGTCAGGAGGATACTAGACCTACTGGGAGAACTATATTGTAACTTATGTAAATGTCTAACACTATGCTGTACACCTGAAACTAATATAATATTGAATATCCACTGTAATTGAAAAAAAAATGAAACATACCAACAAATTTCTCGACCCTCCTTGGTCCTCCAGCTACTCCTCCATTTCCCTGCTCTCATTTACAGTCAGTCATCACTTCAGAAGAGTAATCTATATTCACAGTCTCCAAATCCTTCCTTCTTTTTTCTGAGTCACCCCAGACAGGCTTTTGTCCCCACCACTCCACAAAAACTCTTACTGGATTTTGCTTCCATATTACCAAGTCTAGTGGTTTGTTTTTCATTCTCATCATACTTGATTATTGGCTGTGTTTGATACAGTTGATCACTTCATCCTCCATCAGTACTTCCTTCCCTTGATTCTAAGACATCACCCTTCCTTTATCTTCATCCTACCTCACTGGTCAATTTTTCTTGGACTTCTTTGTTCATTTTTCCTCTTCTTGCCAATTTCTTAATGTTAAAATGCTCAGACAGGACACATACATGAAGTTATTATTAGTGTTAACCTTTCTAAGCTGCAAAATAAAATAAAATAGAAATAGAGGTATCTACCTTGCAGAACTCCTGTAAGAGTTGAATTAGATGACGAAAACAGTGAATGTATATGAATAAATTTTATAAACACAACATGTAAACATTGGTTGTTTTGTTACCATCATATTAGGAGAAACTGGGAGTCTTACCTCATCAGGAAATTCCCTTTTTATCTCTGAAATATACCACTTGGTCATTTTTCAGACGATGCTGATATACATTTAGTATGAGGATTAGTTTGGCTTGGCTCATGGAAGGTGTGTCCAACCTTCTCTTTTCTCTCTAGTAAAAGCTTCTTTTCGAAAGAGGGGAGCCTCTTTATTATTTTTTTCCAGCCCCATTTTGTAGTAGCATCCTGACTGACAACATGTTGACACTACTTAATGAAGCAATTAGGTGGAGCCTTACTGACTTGCAAAGCTGACTTTGGACTTAAAAGGGCTCCCTCTTTGCATTTGGTTCCAAATTCATTTTCTTTTCTGTAGACTCCTTCAAGGAATTCTCAAAAGAGGAGTGGACTAAAAAGAAGATGCATATGGATTAAAGTTTAATTTCCCCATCATAAACCTAGGGGAAAAAAACTTACTGCAAAGCAATGTCTGTATGTAACTACCAAAAAATATTTTGCTGAAAAAAATTTCTGTATGTAGTCTTACAACTTTCTATAAAGAATATATTCTAAAATTTGTTTTTAAAAATTTAAGTCTTAAAGTATTTCACAATATTTGTGAGATTCTTTAATGTGAGCTACTTGTTTTTTTCCCCTGCTACACTAAATTGGCCATTAAAAAAGGGGTAAGCTGGCATTCTCTTAGATCCCTTGCACTCTGCAAACAGTAGGTGCTCAAACAATCTATTGAACTAAAATATAAGACCTACATGTGTACTTTCTGTTACTCCTTTTAGCTTCAGAAATTAAAAATTATTTCAAGCCTCCAGTTGTTTCAAGTTGTTTCCATTAAGTAGAAGGTAAAAAACTAGACATATATCCTTTGCTAATAGGAGAATGCTCACTCTAAAAGATAATCAATTTGTTTGTGTCCTTAAGGAAACGGTATGAAATCAGATTCCAGAGCTTGTTGTTCATGTCGCTAGGAGATAGACTGTATTTCTAAGATAACATTATAGTCAAGGACAGTAGGAGTACTGCACTACCTTTCCTGATATCACATTGCATCCCAGCTTTACTGTGGGGATTTGTTCAGCATTTTGTTTGCTGAAGCTCTGTGGCCAAACAACCAATAAACTCCTGCGGCTATGGCCTCCCTTGCCTACTCCAAGTTGTGCTTTTCCTGTAATCTCTTATGGAGGCATGTTTCCATCAAGCCTTGGAACTAGCTCCTTTTTCATCTTGCTCATTTTGTTGTCTCCGGAGAGAGTTTTATTTGTAGAAAGTGTTCAATAAGTGTTTGGTGATTGACGACCAAACAAAAAAAAATTGCTTTCCATGATCTCGTTTACTTTTTGTGATGTCAGTACATTTTTATAGAGAATTCTTGTTTTTGAAAAATAGCTTTCTATTTCTCTCTCTCCTTCTTTCCCTCTCCCTCTCTCTGTTTTAAAGGGAACAACTCCCTACTTTGCAATGTTCCTTTCCACGGTCACAGTGTAGGCAGAGAAAAGATTATAATTTAAGTTCCTGGGCACACCTGGAAACTGATGGAATTTGGCAGACTGAATGCATTCCATTAACCCGTCCCAGAAAGAGAAGTCATCTCTTTGTGGTGTTGGCCTGTAGTAAAAGACGAAATGCCTGAGCGAGATAATGCATTTTAGTTAGCATTGCTTATGTGGGGTGATATCTCCATTGGACAAATACATTTCTGTGGTCCTGCCATACTTCTTGGTGTCTGAAGTCACTCTCACCTTGTTGGAAGAGCTGTAGATGTGTGTATAGGGCACAGTTCTTTTCTCTTGAAGCTACACAGATGCAGTAATAAACCAGATTCTGAACGCTGCAGTTGACAAGATTCTGAGAGGTAAAGACCAGGCTTATCAGGTCGAATTGCATTTTGTGATGAGGATTTTAGTTGCCTTCGAAGAGTCCACAGAGAATTTGTATGTGTTCTTTTGACTTGGGTCTCTTGTTTCCTTGTCTGTTGTTCTGAGACTTCTGCTCTGTCACACTGGCAGTTTATTGCATTTAACTCTGATTTTAAAGGTTTCCATACCAATGACTGAAGGTCTGGACTTGATTGCCATGTTGACGGATGATGCTACAATTGCCGCCTGGAATAATGAAGGGCTGCCCAGTGACAGAATGTCAACCGAGAACGCCACAATCCTAACACACTGCGCACGCTGGCCCCTAATGATAGATCCCCAGCAACAGGGAATTAAGTGGATCAAGACTAAGTATGGAACTAACCTGAAAGTCACACACTTGGGCCAGAAAGGGTATGTGAACTCCAAGGGACTGGCTTTCTGTTTAGCGACTGCAAAGTGGGTCTCGATTTCACAGAGCCCTGGCATTCATTAGACCTCACTGCCACTTTGAAATGTGACAGTTTGGTACTACTTGTTTATCTGGCTGCTCATGTTTCACTTGAAGCATCTCTGTTGAAAAAGCATTTATGTTGGGCAGCATCCCCTTATTAGATTGAAGGTTAGGACAAACACTGCAGTGGAGAGGAAAAATATGTCAATTTCCTAAGGCCAAGAATGGAAATATAATGTATTATAATCCTTCTTTAGAGCATTTGGCATATGGTAACATAAGAATCTTCAATTGCACCTGTAGGCTTAATGATGTTTATAGAAAGCTGTCTTATATGTAGCTGGTATTCAGTTATTATTGAATAAATAATTTTAGACTTACTGATATTTCATAAGACCTCTCCATCATCTTTTCACATGTAAAATGAAGTAAGGAATTTCTGCAGTTGCGCAGATAAATATACTTCTTCTTATCTGAATACTTGAAGAAAATTATTTTCAAAGAAGAGATTTTTAAAGAGTGGGAATGAAATAAAATGATAGTTCGCCACTTTATGTGACTGAACCTAAAGGTTTAAAAATTGAAATTTTAATAAAACTATAAGACACTTAATATAATTTGAAATTTTTATTAAAAAGGACCTATCAAATGAATTTAAATTTATGATGTTTGGAATTATATATATTTCAGCCATGATTATTATCAAAAGCAACTAATTTACATATGGGCTTATTAGTTCAAACTGTTGAATTTCACTTGGAAAATATAACTAAAGATTATCTCAGAATCTAATCTTTAATTTCTATGTAATCTCATTAAGGAAGAATACTATTCTATAAAATAGTGTTCTCTGGGTTAGCTTGTCCCATTTAAAATGTCTACATTTAATTAAATATAATTTAATATGAGTAAAGATGAACAGTTTCCCTGTGCTTATTTACATTTTGTTATCTCCATTCTGACTGAATTTTAAGGTTTTTGAATGCGATTGAAACTGCTTTGGCCTTTGGAGATGTCATCTTAATCGAAAACCTTGAGGAAACAATAGATCCAGTCCTTGATCCTCTGCTTGGCAGAAACACGATTAAAAAAGGAAAGTAAGTATTCTGAATTTTTAACATATATTTTGTGCTACAAATGAGTTCAATTGTCAGCTTCTGTTTCTTAACCTCATAATCAAGTGCAATCTATTAGAATCTTTTTGGTGTTAATTCTGAATTTCCATTTCATGCCAAGACCAAAGCATATTCAACATAATCCAGGTTTTCTGCCTATTTGTTTGGTGGATTTAGATTCATGTTATGCAATTACTGATCCAAAAAATGTATTCTCACACATCTGAGGATAGTAGCTCCTTTATTAGCTTATACTAGTGTTTCTCTAACTTCAGTATTTTGCAAAACACCTTTATTGTGTATGTTTCCCTGAACTACATATCACTTATATCCTTATTTACTTAATATTTTTCTTTAAAATAATTTTAAATTCACTCACTATTATTTTTTTAACTTGGCCTCATTGCAAGTAATAGCATCCACCAAATTATGGGTTTACTGTGTTAGTTCTATTTGTTCCTAATAAACTTAAAATATAACCTTTTAAAAAAGGAGAGTTCATTAGTGGACCCCTAAAGTCACCCTCCATATTCACAAGTGAGAACACCGTTGGAGCTCTGTGTGACCTTCTAAATGGCTGCCATTCCCCCAGTGACACCTCTGTTCTCCAGGACGTCCTCCCAGGGGCAGTGACGCCATTTCCAAGGAATCATAAATGTGTAAAAGGTCAGAGTCAGCAATTATGTCTCTAACCAAGCCTACATGGCCTCAGAGGAACTGTGGCATCCCAAAGGCCCTTTGCTCCTCCTCACTCAAGAAGCCAGCATTTCCTAGACATAGTTCACTGAATATCCTCCTCTTAAGAAGGAGAGTTGTGTTTTTCTTTACAGAGGTATAATTTCCGAACTTCCTCAACCTCCTTCTTCTTCAACATCCACTCTCTGCCTCAAAGGTATCTGTCTCCTTTTTTATCACTAGATTATCCCTGTCAATTTTAAGTGGAAATAAGCCTACTTAAGGGTGACTAACTTCTATTTTTAAATAGTCTCTAACTGATGAGTATACTATGAGTTATACAACTTGCCAAGTAAATCCATTTACAGTGACCGACAACTTATAATTGTTTAATAAACCAAAATTCACCCAGACATGCATTTAGAACAATCTAATAAGCCACTTGACAAACTACAACTTTAACATAAATATAATTATAGCTGTGCCTGATGTGTTAAAAATATAGTGTGAAATCTTGAATGTCAGTAGAGTGAAATCTTTGTTATTAATGTTCTAACTCTATTATGAAGTCCTAAAATTTTTTTGTCAATGAAATACATATTCTCCAGCTTTAACTTAGACTTTCAATAACACAATATAGGTGTAAGAAATTTGGTGACTCTCTCTCTCTAAATATTTATATATATATATATATATATATATATATATAGAGAGAGAGAGAGAGAGAGAGAGAGAGATAGATATAGATAGATATCTATCTATATATAGAGAGATATCTTTATCTATCTATATGTAAGAGAGAGAGAGAGAGATAGATATAAATTTGATGACTCTCTCTCTCTCTCTCTTACACATATATAATAAATGTGATAAATATTTATTTTTGGATAACCTGAAATTTCAAAGACTGATAAACTTGAGTCATGATTTTTCCTTAGTTTGGATATAGTCAAATATCAATGATAATTCAAGAAACCTTTTATTTTAGGAGCAAATTATTTTACATAGAGCATCAAATCTTTATCTCAAAATATCAGGCCAGAATAATTCATTCCATGTTAATAATATTTACTGAATATGTACATTCTATTAGGCCTTATAGAGCTGATTGTATTGTTCTAGCATTTTAAAAGATCAAGAGAATTTAAAATGATATGTAGAACTATAACAAATGCTATTTATTATATTCAGTTACTATATCAACAATCTTAGCACCAAAATTCTTATGTGTTAGAACAACTACCTATATGAAGATAAATTTCAGATCTGTATCTCTAGTTTTGCCTATTTCTTTTTCCCATGCAGATGTTTTTAGAATATCTTTACCCAGAGAATCTGAGTGCTAATGGAGTTCTTATATATTCTATCAGTCACTGAATAAACCTTCTCTGAGCACTGCTATATGCCAGACACTGTACTAGGAGCTCAGATTCAAAGCATGATTAGGTATAGATCCTGTCTTTAAAAAAGCTACGTTTCCCTAGAGTAAAGACCGACCTATAAGCAATAAAAAGAATACAATGCCATTGCTGAGAGGATAGAAGTATGCATGGCAGGACGTTGTCACTCCCATAGTGGAGACTTTGGAAGGGCTTTATAGAAAAAAGAAATTACATTTGATTACATTGATATTTAATATGAGTCCTGAAAGATGAGTAGACATTTGTCAGACAAATGGGAGAAGAAAATCCTGGAATGAAAGAACTAATACCAAACAGCAAAACACATGGAACAGCCCAACAACTTTGGGGAACTACAAATAGGATCCAAATCAGTGAAGAGTCGTGAGGAGAGGGTGGAGAGATGAGTGGACTGGAAGAAATGAGAATGGAGAGATTAGCTGGGCCCAGGATACAGATGTGCTTGGTCACCCACAGATGACCCATAGCTTGGCCTTTTCCTATAGATTACAAGTTTTCTATGATTAAGATTATATACTACATGCCTTTAGAAAGATGGTTAACCAAAATAAAAACAAAATAGAAATACAGACTTATTTCTGACGCTGTGGTAGATGAGATATGTGAATACTGAAAAACAACTAAATAAATTAGTTAAAATATTCCTTTTTGTAACTTGGTCAACAACAACAAAAATTGCTATTAAAAAGTAGGAATCAACACACACACACACACACACATGAATCAGAGAGACCAGGAACAACAAAGCTGGTTCTCTTCCTAAGGGTACCTGCTAAAGCCTGGACCAAGCTTGGTGCCTATTCAGGTGTAAAGTCTCTTAAGAGAATCATGTATAATGCTAGACTTTCAAAGGTACACACCTTTTTTTAAGGGAAAATTTGTTAAAAATTAAATAACAGCACTGAATAAGAAAACTTTATTTTCTCTACCTTCTTATTTGGAAGAGATGAAAAAATATTCTCTGAGAATTCCTAACCAGAAACCATCCTTCTTAGGAATGTTCAAGACAATATTTTACTACTTGTATGCCCAAAAATACCTCAAACCAATAACTTAAAGTATCTTTAGGTGGTTCATAACGCCAGTGAACTTTGCAAAAGCAAACAAAAATCCTGTCTGGAATAATGTACATAAATCCAGACATTAGAGGGTTGTGAAGATTATACTTCCAATGTACATGAGCTCACAGGCAAAAATCATAGAACACTCAAGGAAACAAGGCACCATCAGCAAGAGCCAATAGAAGCATCAAGTAATAGAACCCTCATCTCGCTGCTGCTTTATCTTTCGTTGATTGTTAATGAGGATATGTTTTTCCTAATTAACAGACTTACCATGAATTGTCTGTTGTTAACTTTTTACTATTTTTTTCCCATCAGGTTTCACATCCCTTTTTTAATTCCTCAACTTTTTCACTTCCATTCATTGTACTCTCTCTTTTTTCCAACATGATTTTGAATTCATTCTTTCTTTGAACATGTACCTTTCCATCATTTTCATAGGATGGGAAAGAAAGTAAAAGTAGTGCTGAAACCCCTGTCTTGAATGAGCTACATGTGCATTTTCAAGAGAGACTTTAAGACTGAGATGGGGCTTATGCACTCAGGTATTGTTAGAGACTAGCATTCGAGTAGTAGTAGTGAGATGAAACTTGGTTCGACCTTGGTCTACCACCCTGTAGTTTGATGATATGGGCTAATCTGTTTAGACTGTTTTTTCCTGTTTATGATCCAGTGAGAAAAAAATTCATAGAGCCTAGCACATATAGGTATCTGATATATATTATTTATTTTGAATCTTAAACCAGTGCTGGGTACAGTAGATGGGTGGTTAGGAGCATGAATGTGATGCTAACTAAGCTGGAGCTCCTGAAGTAAGACATTGTCTTCTGCACATGGGATATGTGAGCAAACTTGAATGGAGCCGAGAAGCATAGTAGCAAAAAGGAGAAGTGAGAAGGGAGGGAATCAGTCACACCTTTTGATGTTTCAGGTTGCCTCCTAAGAGGGGTTTTTGTTTTTAAAATATTATTATTTAATATTGATATATATAGAATATAGAATATAGAAAAGTTACAAAGCATAATAATTAATTAGACATGTACTTATCATTCAAATTATGAACTGAAAGGTTCCCAATACTCTTTAAGCCACATTGGTGCTCCTCTCCCATTCTGCCTCCTCTACCAAAAGTAGTCAATATTCTAAATTTTGTTATCACTTTATTACTTCATTTAAAAGTTTCATCATGCTTTTTCAAAACAATATATTGTTTATTTTTGTTTGGTTTGGGGTTTTATAAAAATGTTATAGTGAATATAGTTTAAAGGGACTGGAATTTTTTACTCAATATTATGTTCTAAAACTTACTATATTCTTGCTTTTAGCTCTTATTCTTTCATTTTTATCACTATACTGTTCAATGGCGTGGCTATTTCTCAATTTATTTAATGTCCTTATTGAAGCACATTTAGTTTATTTTCAGACTTTTTTGCTATTACAAACCACATTGCTATGAACATTGATGTACTGATTATTCACATATACATCTACACGTGTATATACACATCAAGGGGTTCTTCAGAGCTTATATCCTGGAGTAGAAAAGTTAGGGTGTAGAGTATGTGCACAATTAACTTTTAAAAATAATGCCAAATTATTTTTCAAAATGTTATACAATTTTACATGCTTCCCTATAGTATGCAAAAGTTGTGGAGTCTTTCAGAGAACTACGTTAGGGACTTTCACTCTTCTGTTGTTGTTTTTTTTTTTAATATGGAAAATTTTTTATTTAATACCATTAGCCACCTTCCTAGGAGGAAATATTCCTACCTTCTATTTTTTCTCACCTATTTTTTAATGAAAAAGATTTGAGGGCACTCAAAATTTTGAGAATAGTGTTGTTTATAAAACCTTTAAAAGTACTTTGGAATAAAGTTGATATTTTAGAAATTACATTATTTTCACAGACAATAAGTATGTTTAAACAAAACAAATGCTTTCATATTTCTTCATGTAACTAACTCTTTTGAAAAGAGAAATTGTATACTGACACATATGCAAACTAGCAGGGGATATGGAAAAATAAAAATAAATTGGTAGAAATAGGAGAAAACAATAGAGAAAAAAATGTTGATAAGCTTTAATAATATAGATATCTATTTGCAGTGTTAAAATAGGAACAGAAAAATTTGACTTTACCTCAATCACATTTTAAACTAATATTCATGTTTGTAAATTTTCTAACAGGTCTTTCTGTTCTGATCTCCAGCAGTGAACATTTCACTTGATTTTTTTCTATCCCCTTCTATCTTTACATTTCTATCTTTATATGATTACATGGGGGATTACAAATATTTTCCTTTGTTTTATAAAGACAAAATAGCATTGAAAACAAGAATAAAAGGGGGGTTGGAAACAACCTACAGGGGTTGCAAAGCTGACACATTCACCCAGAATGTCTATACTGTACCATATTCTTCAAATGCAGGTGGGATAACACTTTCATACTCTTGAGAGAAAGTTATATTCCTCAGAAAGTTTCTAGCTATTAGTAGTGTTTTTGTTTATGTTACTTCTGTTTCGGGGAACCTTTTTAAAAACTAATATTAGTTTATTCTTCCTAATAAATGTCTGAGAAGATGCTTGTGATGGATACAGCATAGTGCAAAAGTTGAAGTTCATTAATAATTGGAATGTTGTGGAGTATGAAGTAATGAATACTAATTACTCCTTTCATGTCTGACAGCTCCCTGTGGACCAATACATCAGCCCAGACTTTAATTTGGTTCTAGTAATGGTTTTGTCAATAGCACATTAAATCTGTGTTTGAGAAGATATACAGTTGAACCTGACCCACATAGTAGATGCTACTGTCATAAAATGGCCAGCTGACAACAGCTAGGTAATTACAAATAATTAAATCCACCAAACTCCAGACAATCCTAATTTTAAGTAAAATATATCTTACGGTATCAATCGACAGAAAACATATCTAGGAAGATTTATCAACATGTACTTTTTCCGGAGCAAATTTACAGGCTTACATATTAGAGAAGTTGCTGATCTGTGAAGCATCTTCATAAAATTATATCTCTTTAGTCTTTCAAATTCCCCCAAACATTATTGAAGTAGCTTTTTACTTTTATTTTAGCTGGAGTAACCTTATTGCAAGATGTATTTTGAATGGTAAATACATGTGTGTTTCTTAGCATATAAATATTTTTTAAAGACATTTTATACTTTTTTCTACATGTATTTTCGGAGAATTATTTTTACTAATAGTCTTCAAATAGCATTCCCTAGAAAGAAACTTAAAACTAAGAAATATTAGTAATGTGACACAAATTTCTATTTTTGTAGAAATAATAAAATGAAAGGGAGACAATATTTTACAGATATTTATCTTATAATGACTACATTCCCTAAAAGTTGTGCTGAAATTAGTAAGAGAAATTATTTTGGCTTGTTAAGTATGACCATGTTGCTGTTCTTGGTGTTCATGCCATATGATTGTATTATAGTTTATTTTAGGTCTATTTTGAATGAGTTCTTGTATGGGATTTAAGATAGAAACGTTAATTCCCATAGTACAGTAGAACGGGCTCTCTTGAGCTGGAAGCTTATGGTTTTTAGACAATCTCTGGAGTTATGTAGTTCTCTCATTACGTCCTTGTGGGTAAGAATATTTTTATTTGTAAGTTAATTAATTCCCTCATGTAGTAGAATTCAGCATTCTAGTCTCTCCCAAGTTCTAAATTCAAGATAAAGTTTAATTGCAGAAAAGACCTCCAACAACCTTCTGTTCTCAAATTCAATCAAGATTTTTCTTAAAAGAAATATTCAGGGTCCACAGCTAGTGCATGCAGACACTCACAGTCATCTTGCTCATATTGTTTGGCTTTATCTGAAAGTAAACACCAAACAGGCCACAGATTAAGACTTTAAATTTTTTTCTTCAAAAATTAATTTTCTTAAAATTTTTTAAAGGCAAACAAATATAAACAACTATAATAGAACCCGAATTTATTTTTTTAGGGTACATTATAATATTTAAATGTAGATGTATTGAAATAAATGATATATATATATATGTTATTGATGTATCTGAAAAGGGAAATAATCCGCAATGATTTTCTTTTTCATTTCCTTGCTTGCTGTTCAGCCGTACCTAGACTCTTGCAACATTAATTTTTTTATTTTTAATTTCTAACTGAAGTTTGCTTTTAGCTCTGAAGGACACTTTGGTAATAGTAACTGTAGGAAGCAGCATGACAATTAACTCATTTCTACTGAGGACTTTTCTTTCCTTTCTTTCCTTGAAAATCTTGCCACAGTGCAGCTTTCAGCCAAAACCTTTCTTAAGGAACTGGCTTGGACCAACTCGAGCAGCCCTTCCGCCCAGGTTGCTAGGTAACACCTCCCCTCTGCCGAGCGCTACACCGACTCTTTCAGCAGCGCTCTCAGCCGGGTTAGAGCTCACAAGTCTAATCTAGAAGCTTTTCATTTTAAACAGCAGGACATGCAGTAAGGCTTTTAGGTGTCCACAGAAAAGTTTTTTCCCCTTCTCCTGAGGGATTTTTTTTTTTTTAACTAATGGGACTCTATTATTTATCTCCAAACCCACCTGCTGTCTCTTTTCCCTGACAAAATGGTTCTGATGAGATCTGGAGAATGGAATTCCTCATATTTGGAAAACCTGTTAACTATCTGGATTGTCCATTTTAGGGTGAGAACCTTTAATATAATAAAACAACATCTTAGGGAATTTCTTTCCAAACAGCATTGTGAGAATGTTTTGCAAATCTTTTTAATAGCAGAGTCCTACTACAGCTATTCCTAGTTAAAAAACAAACAAATAAATAACAACAACAAAAAAAAACCTTCAGTCTGCCACAGAAGCAAGTCTTTATTCTAAATTGAAGATGCTGATTTTCTAAGTTTGGGTTTAGACAGCAATAAAAAATGAAGGTGTTTGTTCAGGTACTCAGAATATCTGATCACTAGAGAAGCTTATTTAGATTTTTATGTCCAAGACATGGCATTTTCAACAGTAGCTACACTAAATCTTAAGAACAGTTCCAACAAAAGTAAAAGATACTTTTTTAGTTTCCAGACATGGACCTTAGAAATAAGACGTCCAGATGATAATCTCAACTTCAAATAATCATTTGGTTATTCTGAGGCAATACTGCCTCTCTCAAATCAGAGAGGTTCTAGCTTTCAGGTAAATTTGAAAATTGGGAAAAATGTTTCCCTATGTCTGTCACAGAAATGCTGTGATCATTAGCCAAGAAATCATTTTCAGGTGTTTTCATTGTAAAATTTGCATATCAATTCTCAATAATAATGACTCTTCGTGACTTGAAGAAATTAGGAATATTTTCATATCAGGACAAGTTTTGACTGGATTTTTAATAAACTTTTGAAAGAACTTTGAAATTCCCAGTGTACCTGATTGTTATGCAAACCTGGCATTTGGAAAACTGAATTTATATTTAATCTGTACATGATTGTCTTTATTATACAATACTCCATTCTGCTAAGTGGTAAGAATTTTGGCACACTTAAAATATACTCTCTTTTCCTGAAAGCCAGGAATTTAAAAATTTTTATGTAAATTAGATGATTTATTTTAAATTTTTTATTAATTCAGTAATTCATTTTATGAAAATATCTACCAAAAATTATAGCTCTTGGATTGGGGCTGGGCACCTCGATAATCACTGCTCTTCTTCATAAACCACGACAGAATTCCCAACCAAAGATCAGCAGGGCTTTATCTTTGAGCTACGTGTTTATATTTTTTTCTCTAATGGCCATAGATTATTAGTGAGTCAGTCATATTTTCTCAGTACCCTCTTGTGATCAGAGGTCAGGCAGGTTGACAGAGGTTAGGGTTGCAAACTGTTGCCATCAGACAGAACAAATTAACCTTCAATCTGATGCAGTGAAGTGAACTTTATACTAGGAGTCTAGAGACCCAGGTTCTAGTCCCTGCTCTGCCACTAAGCTATGTGACCTTGGACAAGTCATAAACTCTTTGGGTCCATAAAAAGGGATCAGCTGAATGATCTTTAAGAGCTCTTGCTTTAAAATTATAACTCTGCTAGGCAAAACAGAATATTTTTGACCCACCCTATGTCCTATCCAATTAAACCCTAGTGTTTGTACTGAGAAAAAAAAAATTTCAATTTTGAGCTCTTATAATTAGTCTTTTACCTCCAAACCAGCAATTCTCAGAACCAATTAGAAATGGGGCAGCAGGAGCTCTCTCCCTTGAGGGGAGGTATAAACCCTCTGGGAGGTATTCCATGCAAGATCCAGACATTCCTGCCTCCTTTGATTTTTATGGTGACGCAGTGTCAGGGGCCAGTGTCCTGTTCTCAGGAGCATGCAGCTGGAAAATAGGTTAAGAACTACTGTTTTAAGAAAGTAGCCACACTTCCAAATTTTATGTTGTTCTTTTTACACCTGCTGTGGCTTCTCATTGGAGTTTAAGTTCAAGAGCTCAGCTGCCTTCTGTGGTCTGGAAGTCATGACCTCTGGATTTGTGTCTTTCACAGAAACAACAACATGATTGTTTGCTTTTCCCACCCCTCTAGTTAACGCCATTGTTTTTTGGATCCTTCAAATCATGAGAGAGCATTAGCAGTCCATTTAATTTTCCCAGATAAGAGATTAACCAAAAATTAACCTAGTAGCAATGATAAAACCCACTGAGTCATTATATAGTTTTTGCCTTTCATAGATCATAAACACCCCCAATTGAGGATAATTTACTATCCCTGGGAAATCTAAGCCTATAAAATAATGTTTCAGAGCAAAATAAAAAACCAATTTTATAGGCAGACATCCTTCACTTTCTATCAGCATAGCAGAGTCCCCAATCCCCACCCCCAATTAACTGTCACATCACAGAGAAAAATCAGACCTGTCCCTCAAGCAGATAGATTTCTGGTTCTCAGACTGAATGCTTCAGGGTACATGTAGATATGTAAGGAGGATTTAGAGCCACAGAGTCACCTCTGAGTCTTCTTATAGAGCATTGCTTTAACTGAGATATTTGTTAAATACATATTTAACCAGTTAAAAGCTTTTGTCGCCTGTACCCATAAGCAAAATCGTCAGACCCCCATGATCCACATTGGCCAGTCGCATGCTTTTTTCCTTGAAAGCGTAGGGAGAGGAAGCACAGTAGTGTGTAGGGGCTGACTGGAGAAATTGTAGCTTGGTGTTATTGGGTAATTAGGTGGGATTTGCTGCTGTCGCTTTGAGGGGAGCTTACTCTAACTGGTGTGATCCTCTAGAGTGGTTCTCCACGAATAGCCTGCCTGTCTTGGAAAGGCCTGTGAGCTAAGAATGGTTTTTAGTGTTGTCATTTTTATCTTTTACTTTTTTTTTTGATACAATCACATACAATATTGTATTAGTTTCAGGTCTACAACATAGTGATTCGACATTTATATAAC
Organism: Macroglossus sobrinus; assembly: GCA_004027375.1. Taxonomy (NCBI): domain Eukaryota; kingdom Metazoa; phylum Chordata; class Mammalia; order Chiroptera; family Pteropodidae; genus Macroglossus; species Macroglossus sobrinus. The sequence continues at coordinate 252,912 of PVKZ01001134.1, read as the reverse complement.
TTTCGAAGAGCTACAAGTGGTTTTAAAGGGTTGTCAGTAACAAGACTGTGGCAGAGATGTATGTGGTCTGCAAAGCCTAAAATACTATCTTGCTCTTTACAGAAACCGTTCTCCAACCCCTGCTCAGAAAGGATTTCTCCCCGAGGCCTGAACATCTGTGCCTTTCAAAAATGTTAATCACTTTGCTAGGGGCTTGTTTTGTTGGGCGTGCACACACGCCCTGCACACAAACCTCAAAATTAGTCTGACTTCTTACTGCAGTTCCTAATAATGCCACAGTGAGCTGTCCCATTAGACAACAATAATGACAATTTAGACTTCATTTAGTCGGTGTTCTTCATTTAAATTTAAATTTTTAAAGTGTAAAAATGTTTAAATTCTCTTTTTACCTGAGCATATAGGTTAGTGGTTAAAAGAGGAAGTTTATGAAGTATGAACTCAAACCCAGTGAAAATTCCTGAGCAGAGGAAGGAAAATTCAATCTGAAGTGAAGAAAGGTTGTGAACAGACCCGGCATTTCTCTGAGACACTGCCAAGGGAGGAATGAAATCAAACTCAGATGGCAGTAATCAGAAAATCACAAGATGTACACAGATGTTGATTTAGACTGCGAGTTTTATTATTGTGGAGATGTAAATGAGTATAAACTTTAGTATCTCTTATGTGTGAGAGCCGCAGGTAGTAATTACATGAAACCTTCATTCTTGAAATTTTCCCTTAAAAGCCAATCATGCAAATCTTGACATCTAGGCCAACAGTGTATAATGCTAGCAAAGGAAGATTTTCTCAAAGCTTACTTGTGAGATCAATATTGGAAACGACTGGAAAGAGAAACTTAAGTAATGGGAGAATTTTGATCATGCTCTTAATGTAGATATGATTGAATATGTCTTCAGTCAAAAAGAAGAGGCTTACCTAAGAAAAGTCTTCTTGTCAAATAAGACCATCCTGAAAAATACCTCATTATGCTCAAAAATCAGGCATGAACCTCTGAGAAACTACAGTTAGCATGGTTAATTATCCTACAGATTGATAATAGCCCCAATGTTATTGGTTGACCTGATAAAACTCTTATTTTTCACACTTACAATTTAATCATTTAAAGTGAACAGTGGTTTTTAGTATATTCACAGCATTGGGCAGTCATTATCACAGTCAATTTTAGAATTGAAACTCCTAAGCAACCACTAATCTGCTTTCTGTCTCTATCAATTTGCCTATTCTGAACATTTCCTGTGAATAAATTGTACAATATCTGGTCTTCTGTGATTGGCTTCTTTCACTTGGCATGTTGTCTAGGTTCATCCATGTTGTTGGAGGTATAAATACTTTCTTTTTATGGCTGAATACTATTCCATCATTTGGATATACCACAGTTTGTTTTTCCATTCATGCATTTACAGACATTTGGGTAGTTTCTACCTTTTAGCTATTATGAAAACTGCTATGAACATTCGTGTACAAATTCAATGTACAAATTCCGTTCTTTTGGTTATGTACCTAAAGTAGAATTGCTGGGTTAAATGATAACTCTATATTTAAGATTGTGAAAAACTGCCAAACTGTTTTCCAAAGTGATCGCACCATTTCGTATTCCCATCAGCAGTACATGAGAGTTCCAATTTTATTCCATCTTTGTCAACACTTGTTATTGTCTGTGGGGTTTATTTTTATTATTATAGCCATCTAGTAGGTATGAAGGAGCATCTTCTCAGGTGCTTATTAGCCATTTGTATATGTTCTTTGGAGAAATGTCTATTCAGGTTTTTTGCTTATCTTTTAATTGGGCAGACTTGCTTTTTATATGCTTGTCACATGTGGGCATTTAATATATATTTATTGATTGAAAAAAGAATGAACGAATCAGTGTGTAAAATTTTATACCCAAAATGCCTATGATGAGAGAGTAATAATGTTTGTGATAGCAGAGACTGTGCTTGTCTTGGTAACAGTTATATTCCCAGGGCTTAGCAGACTCTCTGACAGCCTGGCGCAGTGTAGGTGTTCAGGAAGTGCTTGGTGAGTGAACAAATGTTGGTTGCAACATGTTTCATGATAGAAACAAATAACTGAAGAAATTATCAATAAGATACATGATTGTTTAATGAGCATGGTATCAACTGGAAAATACGTGCAAATGTGGAACAGATAGTATCAGATCCGTGACCTATAAAACAAGAGCTCAGAGCCACTGTACTCACTAGATATACTAGCAGCCACTTCCTGATTGATTTATAACAATTGGCCTGTGGTTCATTCGTCTCTTGATATTCCCAGTATTTCAGTGTTGTGAATACTGATGTTTTTTAAGGGACGTATGATTCAATAAGATATATACTGGCTTAGAAGAGGGTTACTGCCTGAATTACTCATTTTTTTTCTAGAGAAAAAAATTAAACAGGAGGTCTTGACGATGTTAAAAATAAACCAAAACTAGATACATGAATGAATTCACCATTTAATTTAGTAAAGAGTATTGCCCACAGTAGCTTGTTTGGCAAATCTTTTTCAAGCTTGTGAAAGCTTTTGTTACAAATATAAGATCATTACAATGGGAAAAAATTTTGAGAGTTGAGTAAAGACAGTAGGTCATAAATTTGATCAATCTTTAGAGATTCTTAGCTCTAGTGATTAAAGTTATGAGTGAGGGATTTGATTTAGTGATTTAAGAAAATAATGATTTTAAGCAATATTTATAGAATCTATAAATATATAATAAATAAAAATGTATTCAGGACATGGTTCCATAGTGTAGCAGTTAGTATGTCTGCTTTAAACGCAGAAAGCCCTGGGTTTGTGCCCCAGTGGAGCCACATTCCATGGTCTACAGCCATGCCACCTTGAACAAGCCCGATGTCTGATCTCAGAAGCTAAGTAGGGTCAGCCCTGGTTAGTACTTAGATGGGAGACCACCTAGGAAGACAGGGTGCTATAGGTATAAATAATAATAAAAATAATAAAATAAAAATTTATTCGGTCAAATAGAGTGGCCAGTAGATCAGATACCCTTTCCTCATCATATGACACAAGAAATTAAATCTCAGAGCAGGACAAAATTATAAACCATCTACTGATAGCAGCTGAAAATTTTGCCACATTATGGTATTCTGGGTATCTCTCCTCGAGTTAAAAAAAAAATCATTGCAAATATTGTGACATTTAGTAAAAAGGAACATTGCCTGAATGCCAGACTTATTATAGTGTCTTTCTTTTGAATCTATCCAATTTTCCAAAATTAATAAACTTAGTGAAATAACATCTCACCTGCAAGTCACTAGCAAGATAACTAGTAAATATTTTTCTCTCATAGTTATATAAAATATTTACATTAAAAATAATAAAGACTCTGGATAACATTTTATTATGATGATGATACCTGTGTTATTAAAATACTTTATACACTAATAGGGAGGAATCCAGAATTGTTGTGAGTATTGAAGATAAAATAGGCTGAGAAGACACTCTTTGCCTCAACCCCCATACCCCCACCTTGTTGCCACTTCTATGAATTTTCACTCCTGCGTATCTCAGGCCATTTTGACAAGAGTTTATTAAGCAGTTCCGGTATTTGTGGTTTCTGTCTGTCTAACACGTGAATTTAATAACTCTTCTTTGCTAGATCCTCATAGCAGGCTCCTGGCCAACAGCAAGACTCAACCCCACCACACCACAGTGCTGGGGCCAGGAACATCTGCCTCAGCCTCGCTCTCCTCCCGGTGCCCATGGCCAGGGGAACAGGGATACCAGATAGAAGCACAGTTGCTGAGAGCCACCCCTGTGCGAGATAGAGCGAGGAGGTACATGATCCACGCATTCCACACAGGAAGCTCCTTAGATTTCACTTTTGAACCAGTGCCAAAAATATTGGAAAGTAATTTTAAGTATATCTGTATATTTAATATAGATATAAATTTTAAACATCTGTACACAAATATATGTAAACACATATACACTAATTTTATCCTTTAAAAATAACAATGTTCAATATAAAATTGATCACAGAAAATATGATAGAAGGTAGTTTATATGACTTGCTGTATTTACTTGTTATAGCAACACTGTGAGATAAGTATCATTATTACCACCATTTTACATATGAGAAACTTAATCATGCAGACGTTTAGTGGATAATCCCTGTTCCTCCTGTGCTTTAAGGAAAACGAGAAGAGCTGAAAAATCTTCAGTCACCCAGGGTGATAGCCTAGATACATTATCAGGATATAAAAATGGAATCCCGCCTTAATATCAGTTATGGATCAAGGGAAGCTCCTGAATGTCTGTGTTATGTCCCCTTTAGGTATATCAAGATTGGCGATAAGGAATGTGAATTTAATAAGAACTTTCGTCTTATTCTTCACACAAAACTGGCAAATCCTCACTATAAGCCAGAATTGCAAGCTCAGACAACCCTCCTCAATTTCTCGGTCACAGAAGATGGCCTAGAATCCCAGCTGCTGGCAGAGGTGGTCAGTGTTGAAAGGCCAGATTTGGAGAAACTTAAGGTAAAAAATATGAAATCATATACCAACACTTACTCGGTGCCTGCTTTTCACAAATTATAGTGCCAGACATACAAGTGTAAGATAGGGTTCCTGCCCTCCAAGATAGGGCACTCTAATGAGAAAAATGAGGATATATGTGAATAGTTAAACAACTCTGGCATACGTCTGATGAAGAAGGTAGTTAGGGTCTCATGTTCAAAATAGGAGAATGATAATTTTCCTTGTCCTGATGTCTACTTTGTCTGAAATTAATATAGCTTTCTTTTTATTGGTGTTAGCATGGTATATCTTACTCCATCTCTCTACCAATAAATAATTGGGTCTTGTTTTTTTATCCACCATGTCAATTCCTGTTATTTAATTGACATATTTAGATAATCCATATTCAAAGAGATTATTGATATAGTTGAAATACTATCTACCATATTTATTATTGTCTTTTATTTACTGCACTGTTCCCTCTTCACTCCCTTTTTTTTTTTTTTTGGCTTTCCTTTCTGTCTGCTCTGATTTTACTTGAACATTTTATGTGCTTCCAATACTCATCTTCTCTTAGCATATAAATTATATTTCTTTTTAAGTTTTTAGTCGTTTCCTTAACATTTGTTGTATGAATTAACAACTAATATAAGTCCACTTTCAAGGAACACTATACTGCCTCATGGGTAGTTTAGGTACCTTTTAACACAGAATTCTCATTTGCTCCCTCCCATCCCTTATTCATAAGTTATCATCAGTGAATATATTGTGGCCTTTATTATTTGTACAGTTACCTCAGTTAAGAGTAAGAAAGAAAATATTTTACTTTCATTTATTCCTTTCTGACCTTCCTTTCTTCCTTCCTTCCTTCCTTCCTTCCTTCCTTCCTTCCTTCCTTCCTTCCTTCCTTCCTTCCTTTCTTCCTTCCTTCCTTCCTTCCTTCCTTCCTTCCTTATGTAGATCCAAGTTTCTGACCTATGTCATTTCCTTCCCTTAAACGTTTCTCATAAGACAGGGCTACTAGTGACAAATCTGCATTTTTTTTCTGAAAAAGTCTATATTTCTCCTTCATGTTTTAAGGATAATTTGGCAGGATACAGAATTCTAGGTTAGTGATTTTTCCTTCAGTATTTTAAATATTTCACTCTGCTCTTGTCTTGCTTACATGGTCTCTCAAAAAAAGTTCCATGTAATTTTTATTCTTTTTTCTTCATAGATGAGGTGGGGGTTTTTTCCCCTCTGTGGCTCCTTTCAAGAATTTTTTTCTTTGTCTTTGATTTTCTACAGTTTAAATATGATATGCCTGGGTGTAGATTTTTTTTTAAATTTATTCTGCTTAGTATGCTATAAGCTTCCTGAATCTGTGGTTTGGTGAATGTCATTAATTTTTGAAAATTCTTAGCCATTATCACCTCCAGAATTTCTTCTCCTTGTTCTTTTTCTTTTCTTTCAGGTATTTACATTCTGTATATGTTATACTTTTTCTAATTGCCTGACAATTAGAATTTCTTGGAAATTCTTTTCCCTTTTTTTCCCATTGGTTTTTCTCTTTTCTTTTTAGTTTGAAAAGTTTCTGTTGACATATCTTCAAGTTCACTAATTCTTCTTCTCTTGACTGTGTCCAGGCTTCTGATAAGCACATCAAAGGCATTCTTCATTTCTGATAGTGCTACTATTATTTTTTTTTATTTCTAGCATTTTCTTTTGATTCTTTATTAGAATTTCTTTCTCTCTTCTTACATTACCCACATGGTATGGCATGTTACCCACTTCTCCCATTAGAGCCCTTAGCACAGCAAAATCTGTGCCATAACTGAGTCTTGTTCTGAGGTTTGCTTTATCTCCTCAGACTGTGTTCTCTTTTAGCAAAAACCAGACATGATGTGTTGACTAATTTGAACTGAAGTAAATAAGGCTTTAGTATGTTGTTTTATGATTGTTTAGCTAGGTGTGAGGCTGTGTGATTTTTGCTGTAGCCATTGGTACATAGTCTTCAATTTTTTTTAATGTACCTGCTTTTGTCTTCCCTGTGTCTTTTTATTTCCCTAGAAGCTCCTTCTTAAATAGAGTCCATGCCTTGCAGCTCTCTCACTTGTAATGCACTGTTGTTATACTGGAGTCTGGTGTTGTGGTAGTATTATAGATGGGGAGCATCCTATAATCTCATGATTAAATCTTAGGGTTTTCTAGTAGGCTTAGTAGGCCTTTGACCTTCAGAACAATTTCTTTTCATTTATTTCTATCTCTCCTACATGAGAAAGGAAGGAGGCTGAGTTATCCAATCACTCCCCGCTAGGTCAAATAAGGTTCTAGTAAAGTAATTTTTCTTCAGTGCAGGCTCTTGTTAAGAAAACAGAAAGCTCTTGACATATTTTAAATGGTTCCTTTCTTCTGGATATATTTCTAAATCTTGTTTTCCCCTTCACATGCTCAAAGCAGTAATAGATTTTTTTTTTCTGATCTTCACTGTGAGAACCCGGTGAATTTCCTAGAGATCAGCTGACAAAAGCATGGCAGGCTCCCTAAGACTGGGTCCCCAGGAGTTCTTAACTCTCAAGCTCTGCCTCCAGCAATTAGCCAATTACTATTTAAATATTCCTGGTAAGCCGTGATTGTCTTTATTCACCCAGCTCTCCGGTTTTTAGGGCGGCAGTTTGCCCTGTGACCTCCATTTTCTAAGGAGGACCTAAGAAGAGTTGTGGATTAGTTTTTTCCCTGTTGTGAGGATGGAAATGATGATTTTGAACTCTTTACATTTGAAGCAGAGACTCAGAAGTTTTTTCCTATAGAATAGATGCTTCCTATAGGTTCATGATGTTAAATGCTTGTGGTAAATGTTTGTTCTCTGTACCCTGGAGTGGAACCAGCTTGTAACATGCCTTCTGGGGATTTTTTTGTTTGTTTGTTTGTTTTTAATTTAAAATTGTGATTAGTACAGTTTTAATGTTGTGTGTGTTATTAGATATGATTCCATAAAATTGATGATGAAGGAAACTGCTTAAAAACATGAATTTAACCACCATTCCTCAAACTGTTTTTGGTGCGTGTTAGTTGGTTTTGACAAAGCACCAAAATGACTTCAAGATAGAGCTGAAGTATCTGGAGGACGACCTGCTCCTGCGTCTTTCTGCGGCAGAGGGGAGCTTCCTAGATGACACCAAACTGGTAGAGAGACTGGAGACGACAAAGGCGACTGCCGCAGAGATAGAGCATAAGGTAGGAAAAGGCAAGGGACACCTGGAGGGTTTGTTTCCGTGCTCTGTTTGAACGACGTGCTTAGATGAAAGTGTAGTCAAACTTGGTAATTTCTAAGAGGATGGACTTAGTGTGGAATTCAAGTCTTCTAATAAAGTGCCCTTAAATAGTGGACTGTGTGAGGTTCTGAATGGAGTTGGAGATGGCTAAACCTTGTGCTTCTCCTAATTCCGCAGAGATCCAATCATTCAGGTTTGTCTCTGTCAAGCTATTATTTTTTTCTGTGTAACCAAATTCGAAGAAAACTGGTACCTGCTGTTCTAAAATCTAAAAAGGCTTAGCATCCAGCTCTGGCAAACTGACATGGTATAGTCTCATTGGAGGTTTCTGTTGTACATTTTAGAGAAATACTTAGAGCTGAAGTTTTTGTTTTGTTTTGTTTTGTTTACAGGCCTTCAGTGGTGGGAGACTGAGCAAGGAATGGTCTCCTGCTGTAGTCAAATGCATGCGTCACCTTGGGAAAATGACATTTCCTAAAAGCCAGTGAGACTTTGCATTGAGTAGATTTCCTGCTGAATATCCACCATGTGTCCTGATAGGCCTTGTGCATGGTGTGCACTTTGGACTTTTAATAAGTGGCCATTAACCCTTAAAATTTCATTATTATAAAATGAAAGGAAGCCTTACTGTTTTCTGCAATGTCCTCACTACTGAGTAATCTATTAATTACCCAGTGGAGGCTGTGTCACCATACATCCAATGTATTTGTCTTAATTTAAACAAGGAAATGGAATCCCAAATTACTCTCTCCTTTTCACTTAAAAGGAATTCTGTATGGCTCATGAGATGGTAAAGATTAGAGCAATTAAGTAAATTAGGTTTTACCTTTCAAATGAACTTCTAATTGTCTTAAAATGTCTTAAAATGCCTTAAATGTCTTAAAATGTCTAATTATCTCAAAATGTCTCTTCCTATCTTCTTAATACAGTGCCATATAGGGACTTCTTTTTCTGTTCTACATTTTATTTTCTTTTATACGTAGATATGATGAATCAAGTTTATTTTAAAAAAAAAGGTTGGAAAAATAAAGCTATAGGAACAGAAGTAGTCCTAGATAAAAGAAATAAATATTTGAGCCTTGAATAAAAAGGAATATGTTGGTCGCTAGTTTTTTCTTTTTTTTAATATCTCTGAATGTACCCAGAGGCCAATCCATAAAAATAAACTAAATGGAAATATATGAGCATATGGATGATCTGGTGCAAAGTCAAAATTAGACAGTCATGAGAGTCTTTATAAAGGCTTTTTAGTAAGTGTGGCTAGTGGATATATTATTGACCTTGGCTGCTTTCGTATACCTTGTTGACTAATAAAGCTATTGGCATTGAATTGACCCAGCAGACTTTTAAGAGCTATCCCTAGGAGGTGATATAGCTGGGTTATTAACCCCTGAAAGAGAGAGGGGAGGCAGGAAGGTTACATTACTCAGAATAAATTCCATAGAACCAAAAACAATCAGGTTTGTTTAATTTGTCGCCATAAAATGGCTAGAGTTATAGCCATTCTCACTGAAAACTTAGCATATGAAAAAAATTTAAATTGTTATTATTTAAATATTCTAATATTTATAACAAATTAACATTTAAATTGTTTTAACTATGAATTTAATAATTTTAGAACAGCTCAAGCACATAGATGCCATATGTTATTTATTTTAATGCTAATAATTTCTTATTTAAGATATGTTTCTTCCATCACTTGGATCCATATAGAGAATATGAAGAGTAAATTATTTATGTTGTTTGATCCCACCATAGGTGATGGAAGCTAAAGAAAATGAAAAGAAAATCAACGAGGCCCGAGAATGTTATAGACCAGTGGCAGCGAGAGCATCTCTTCTTTATTTTGTTATTAACGACCTCAGAAAAATCAACCCCATCTATCAATTCTCTCTGAAGGTAAAGCTGAATAGGCTTAGAAAAATTTTAACTTGTTTCTGGAAGCTTAGAATTTATTTTAAAGTAATTAATGTACTCAGTAAGAAGTTATGAGGATCTAGCTAGCAAAACAAAAAGCCAGAACAGCCTCATTCTCTGTTACTTTCATTTATAATTTTCAATAAAGCTTAACTATGTGACATTATAATACATTTGTTTTTCTTCTTAAAGAGTCTTCCGGAGTTTATTACATATAAGGGAATTCTCCTTGAGGGTCCTCTACTTTTTTTGTGAAAATGTAGGTGTCTTATAAAAAAGATTTTCTATTTTATTTTGGTATTGAGAGAGAAAGTGTGGGAACAACTATTTATTAAGCCATTGTTACATACAAGGCACTTTCTTAATTTGGTTCATTCTTATGCCTGAAACATCTCAATAAAGTATATTATTTAATCCCTATTTAAAAAAGGAAGACTAACATTTTTAGATGTTAAATAAATTGCCCAAGGATTTACATTTCATAATTATAAGAGCTAGAATTTGAATCTGCAACTGTTTGATTCAAAAGCCCACATTCTTTTACTTTGCACAGTTCTGCCTTTGGGCGATAGTCATTCATTCTGTCAGTCCATTGTTAAACAAGTAGTTGTTGAGCTCAGTCATGGTGTTGGATGTAGTGCTGGTCACTGAGTGTACAGTTTTGAGAAAAGCAGATGTGAGTGGTGATATATAGGTAGGGATGTGTGTGTGTGTGTGTGTGTGTGTGTGTGTGTGTGTGTGTGTACACATGTATGTATAAGAGTGATTGGTACAATGAGAGAGAATAATAGGGATAGAGGGGCTGTTTTGCAGAGAGCTCAAGGAAGACCTCTCAGAAGAAGTGATGTGGAAGCTGATTCATGTAGGATAAATAGGATTTAGCTATAAAATGAGTGAGGAAAGAGTTTGGGATTCCAGGTAGTGAATGAGTTTATATGGCTAGAGGGTAATGAGTGAGGGAGGAGATGCAAGACATGAGTATAGAGAGGTGGAAGGCTCTAAATCACATGAGGCCCCGAGGGCCCTACTGGGGATGTAGGGTTCTAGTTTGTGTGCAGAAAGAAGCCACTGAAAATTTTTAAGTTGATGACCGATAATGATGATGAAAGACTCAGATAGAAATGAATAGACTTGTGATATGATTTGAAACCAGAATAATCAGTTCTTAGAGATGGACTGGATATGGAAAATAATGAAGAGAAGAGCCAAGAATAACTAGCACTTTCTAGTGACTTGGAACTAGTGTGCAAAAATTCAGAGAAGCAGATGGTTGGATTTTGGAACAACCACAATGTATAAGGAGAATAATAAAACTAAATGAGTAGTGTCAGCCCAGAGTTACCCAAATACCCAAACTAGACTCAGGCCTTACAAGAAAAGAAAACTAAGAATAGCCTCATCATAAACGTTGTTTCAAAACTACTCAAGGAGAGATTGGCAAATTGAATCCAGCCACATATAAAAAGCATAACATATTATGCTCAAGTGGAATTTATGTCAGAAATGCAAGTTGGCAAAGCACTCAAAACACATAGTGTAATTCTTTATAGTAATAGAATGGAAAAGAAAAATAATATGGTCATTTCGGTGGATGCAAACAAAGAAATTGATAAATTTCAAAACCTGGTTTAAAAAAATAAAACTCTGAGCAAACTAGAAATAGATAGTAACCTCATTGTGATAAAGGGCATCTACAAAAATCTACAGCTAACATTATTCTCACTGTTGAAAAGTTGAATGTTTTTCCCTAAGATCAGGAACAAGACAAGGATGTCTATTCTCAACACTTCTATTCAACACTGCACTGGAGGTTATAGTCAGTGCAATAATAAAATAAAAGACAGTTTTAAAAAGAAGAAGAAAAACTCTTTTTCACAGATAACCTGATCATGTATATAGAAAATAATAAGAAATCTATAAAAAACATACTAGGACTAAGAAGTGAGTTTTTAGCCAGATTAAAGGATATAAAGACAATACAGAAAATACATTATATTTCTACATATGAGGGACAGGAAATTAAAATTAATAACTCAATACTATTTATATTGGCTTCAAAGCCATGAAACTTTTAGGGATAATTCTCACAAAACAAATACAAGATCTTCATACTGAAAAAAAAATTTTCAAGAAAACTGAAGAAGGCCTAAATAAATGGAGAGATATACCATGATTTTGATTGGGACTATTCAATATTATTCAGATATCACATCTCACTAAATTGATATATAGATTCAATTTGGTCTCTAGCAAAATCCAGAAAGCTGTTTTTTTTTTTTTTTTTTTTTTTAGAAATCGGTAAGCTGATTCTAAAATTTGTATAGAAATGCAAAGGATTTAAAATAACTAATTTTGAAAAAGAACAACAAATATGGAGACAAAGCACATGATTTCAAGACTTATGTATGGTTAACTGATTTTTCAGTGATGCCAGGAGAATTTTTTTCAGTGAGAGAAAGGATAGTTTTGCAACAAATGGTGCCGGGCAACTGAATTCCAATGGAATAAAATAAACCTCAAATGTTACATCACACTACATACAAAATTGACTCAAAATGAATAGGTTAAGCTATAAAATTACTAGGAGAAAATTTTGGGGCTTTGGGTTAAGCAAATATTTCTTAGGATACATTAGAAAGAAATAACTGAAACTTACCAAATTAAAAAAATTATGGTCTTCAAAAGACATTGTTAAGAAAATTAAAAGCAAGCCACAGACTAGTAGAGTATTTCCAATACATATATCTGGCAAAGAATGTATATCAGAATATATAGAGAACTTGTACAACTCAACAATAGGACAAACAACCCAATTAAAAAATAAATGAAAGGTTTGAACAGACATGTCATCTACTGAGACATATGTATTGCCCATACACACATTTTTAAATGCTCAATAGTTATAAGAGAAATGCATAGAGGATGTGATTCAGTCGGCTAGGAAGGAGATGTGGGTAGATTTTATGGAATGATGTTAATAATAGTAGTAATGGCAACAGACATTTAATGAACATTTCCCATGTGCCAGGAACTGTTCTAAGAGCTTATATAATCCTCACAAAAATCTTGTCCTATTCTCTCTCCCCATAGATAAACTTTAAACTGTCACCCTATGTGTCTGGGGCTAGCTAGATATCTTAGGTGACAGTTTTAACCTTTTAACAGTCACTTTAAATTCCCTCAGGCTTTCAACATGCTGTTCCACAGAGCAATCAAGCAGGCCGACAAGGTGGAGGATATGCAGGGGCGCCTCTCGATCCTGATGGAGAGCATAACCCATGCCATCTTCCTCTATACCAGCCAGGCGCTGTTTGAGAAAGACAAGCTCACCTTCCTGTCCCAGATGGCTTTTCAGGTGAGGAAACCAGTCACTCGAAAACATCCCCAGAACCAAAGTCACACATCTCCGTGTATTATGTACTCTATTTCTGCCAAAGGGAAGTATAGACACCTTTTTTTGGAAGCTCTTGGTAGCAGGAGGAGAGTTTGAGTTTCCCTAAGGGAACCTGGGCATATGACATCTTTCTAGTCAGTCACAGTGCATTGGTTTGGATGGGTAGGCACTGTAAACAACCATATCAGCTGTCAGCCTGAAAAACAGATCAGTGAGATCTTCTCACCTTTTGGGTCCTACAGAGACCTTCCCAGGTACTGCCAGGGGGATTCTTCAACATCAGAATTATGAATCCAGATCTGAGTGGTCCTAGGAGCTTCTCAGAGCCCTTTAAACAACAATGAGGGGATAAAGAGAACCCCAGGTTTCACACTCCCACTTTCAGAGAGACCTACTGCCCTTTTACTCTTCTCGATGTGGACTTCTGCAAAAGATTTCGTTTACATCAAGGTGCCCGTGATAAGAAAAAAACATCGAGGATCACATTTCTAGATAAAATAAGCATGTTGTCCTTTCATTAGTTCTTTTGCTGTATAACTTTTTCTGTCAATTCAGAGCTTGATGAAAGATGTCTTATCTATTTTGCGTCCTCCAAATGCCTCACCCAAAGAAGGCATTTTATCAATACTTGCTGTTAATAATGATAAATTATCCATATTTTTAGTATTTGTATATTTATTTGGGTATAGGCATTTTATAATGTATGTGACAAGCAGGAACAAAGCATTATAAAACAAAATTGTTGTTTTAATTTTTTTCTATTTTATTGCAATATAATCTATATGTAACATTGTATTAGTCCAAGGGATAACAGTGTAATAATTTTATATATGTATATATTATGAAATGATTACCATAATAAATTTAGTTAACATTTTTCCCCTCACATAGTTACATTTTTTTATGTGATGAGAACTTTTAAGATTTATTCTCCTAGCAACGTTTGAATACACAATAGTGTTGTTCACTGTATTCACCATGCTGTAAATGGCATCCCCAGGACTTACATATGTTATAACTGGAAGTCTGACTTTTAACCTCTAGCAACCACCAGTGTGTTCTTCGTATCTATGAGTTCGGTCTTTTAGATTCCACATATAAGGGAGATCATAGAGTTGTTATCTGTCTGACTTACTTAGCGTAATGCCCTCCAGGTCCATCCATGTTGTTGCAAATGGCAGGATTTCCTTTTCTATGGTTGAATCATAACATATATATATAGATATGTGTGTGTGTATGTGTGTACCCCGCATTTTCTTTATTCATTTATCCATCCATGAACATACTTAAGGTTGTTTTTTATGTCTTGGCTATTGTAAATAATGCTGCAATGAACATGGGAATGAAGATATCTTTTTGTGATAGTGATTTCATTTCCTTGGGGTATATACCCAGAAGTGGAATTGCTGGACCCTAAGATAGTTCTACCTTTAATTTTTTGAGGAACTGCAATACTCTTTTCCATAGCAGCTGCACCAATTTATATTCGCACCAACAGTACCCACAAGTGTTCCTTTTTCTCTACACCTTGCCAGCATTTGTCATCTCTTATATTTTTGCTAATAGCCATACTAACAAGTGTGAAGTGATATCTCATCGTGGGTTTGATTTGCATTTCCCTGATAATGAGTGATGTTGAGCACCTTTTATGTATCTTTTGGCCATTTGTATATCTTCTTTAGAAAAATGTCTATTCAGTTTCTCTGCCCATTTTTTAACAGGATTATTTGGGGAGTTTTGCTGTAATTTCTGTGTTTATATATATTACTCATGAATTGTAATGGATCAGGAATGATAACACATGACATGCACACATATGCATGCATATTTATTTAAAATTTTCTCTTAGAAACCATAAATTATAATCTATCTCAAATTTTAACAATCCACACAAATCAAAGCTTCATATATATGTGGACATGCATTTGTCCACCCCTAATACATTTTTAAAATATCTAGAATTTAAAAATAGCTTTAAAATCAAACATTTTACATGTTTAATTTATGAGGCCTTATAGATTTTATGTGGAAATTAGGAATATTTTATTTGTGCCCCCCCAAATATTCTGTGAATTTCTTATCAATTCTATAATCAGAGTGTCTTAGTTTTTTTTAATTCATAACGTGTTGTTTAGCAAACAATAATTTTAAGTCTTTTTCAGTATACTCTCACATATAAGAAAAATCTTTCAGACATCTCCTAGTGTATTGGGTATAATTTATATACCACAACTAACTTATAATACTAGTTCTATCTTCTATTTAATGATTCAGTCCAATGTTTTCTGAGGCTTTCTTAATTTGTATAATAAATTTTAAGACAAGTTTGATTTAACAGCAGTAGACTAAATATGAAAGCATATTTTGAATACATTGCTAATAGGCATAAGCGTTAAAATTGTAATTATTTGCTATTATTTGCTATTGGATTATTTGCTATTATTTGCTGTTAGATTTCTGATCAAGGTTTTGAGATCATGAGCATAATCTAATATTCCTTACTATAACTATAGCATAGATATATTTCTATAGATGTTTTCAGAAGACTTAGTTCTACCTATTCAGTTATATTTATTAAGAGGTGGCGCTTCTTGTATTGTGTTTTTGATGTAAACCAAATGACCCTTTTCAATTTTGTGCACTCTCAAGATTTTATTGAGAAAGAAAGAGATAGACCCTGTTGAATTGGATTTCCTGCTTCGATTCACAGTTGAACACACTTACCTGAGTCCTGTCGACTTTCTAACTACTCACTCATGGAGCGCTATTAAGGTATGTTAGGAATACGATCTTTCAGTTTCTAAATTTTATTTAAAATCTCAGTTCTCTCAAATGTGGGAAGGTAGTTTAAAAATTACAGGCGATATGCAGCATTTCAGTTGTAGAAATATGCTATATAATGTGATATTCTTAATCTTCTTATTACTAAATTGACTAATTTATTTTGCTCTCTTTTTAAAACTTATTTTTTAATTACATTTGATATATAATAGTGTATTCATTTCAAGTGTACAACTAAATTGATTGATTTTTTATTTGGAAGTAAAGGAACTTTTGACCTATTTATGGGCAAAAGTTGTTAATAAATATGTGTAGTCTTCGAGGCCTTTGACAAAGTCAAGGAATAAAATTAATGTTTTTTCAATTTACCTGAATCCAACTTCTTTATGTAGTTTTCTTTTTATAATATTTCTTCACTTTTTTATAGTAGTTTTGTTAATTACACAATAATACAGTAGTTTGTTATCAATGTAAAAATGTTTAAGCAGAACAGAATGCTGTAGAGAAAGAAGTGATAGTATTCTTCAACCTCAATTATCAATACTGCTTTGATTTTTATGTCAGAAGATCCTATTATTAAGAGCTTATTTTGGATATTACCTCCTTTTTGGAGGTGAATGGGAGTGGCGCCAAATGAAAAGGGTAAAAGGGGTCAAATATATGACGATGGAAGGAAATTAGACTTTGGAGTGGTGAGCACACAATGGAATATATAGATGTGCACCTGAAACTTATATATGGTTATTAACTAATGTTACTCCCAATAAATTGATTTTTTTTTAAAGAGCTTATTCTTCCATACTTGCTATACAAATTTTGGAATTTCTTGAAGATGCTTATCATATGCTTAGCTTTGCCCAACTTTTTTTCTAAGAAGGGACCATTTCTATGCATTGAAAGTAACTATATTATTCCTTATTTTACAGTATGTTTAGATTTTTATTTTTTTAAATAGAATTTTTAATTAGAATTTATTTATAATTCTTTAGAATTATAAATTTAATTGTGTATCAGTCAGTGTCTTAGCAGAAAACAAATGGCACATTCAAAGGGGTGATTAAAAAAAAGGTTACAGAGAGTAGAGTATAATTTTCATAGCATGGGAAGAAGGATAAGGGAATCAACCAGGGGTGGGGATGAACAAAGGAAGAAAAAGAGCAGTTACTAAAATGATTGAGAAACGAAGTTATGGGGAGACAGCCTCCAGGAGCTGTGGCATTTTGGGGGGAACATAGTCACTGCCACACTGTGTCACAATAAGGAAACAGCTAGGGAGAAAAAACCCGGGCCTCTCTCTTCCTTAGCCCTCCAGTGCCTCCTGTTGGCCAAATCCAAGCAGGCCAGAGAACCAGGGAGCTTAGTGCAAGTAATTCCTAGAGATTACCTTCTTAGCAGGGCAGAAGAGGGGTATAGAGCAAATTTGGAGAAGAAATGAAGAGTATCGGGGCAACTCGTTTACATAGGATTTGATGCCTCCACAAGTCTTTATCTCATATGCTGAGCTGTCGTACACACCATTCCTATCTATTCCCCTGCATGTTACAGGCAGTAGCCCTTATGGATGAATTTCGAGGCTTAGACCGAGATGTCGAAGGATCTGCCAAGCAGTGGAGGAAGTGGGTAGAATCCGAGTGTCCAGAAAAAGAAAAGTTACCGCAAGAATGGAAGAAGAAAAATTTAATACAGAAGCTGATTCTTTTGAGAGCAATGCGCCCTGACAGAGTAACGTATGCCCTCAGGTGAGGAAATGCAGGTTAACTTAATCTTTGTTAAGGACTGGTAGAATCTGGTGAAGGCATTTATGGTCCCTATTGATAAGAAGCAATTCCACTGAAATTTTGATATTGTAATCACTACTATTGTTAAAATTTGCTAAACACGAGATAGAGTGCTAGTCCATA
This sequence comes from Macroglossus sobrinus, assembly GCA_004027375.1. NCBI lineage: Eukaryota > Metazoa > Chordata > Mammalia > Chiroptera > Pteropodidae > Macroglossus > Macroglossus sobrinus. The sequence goes on along the minus strand of PVKZ01001134.1, from coordinate 235,184 downwards.
GACAGACTCAGGACATTCTTCTTGAAAAGCTTATTTCTTTTTAAAAAATATTTCAGGTATACAGTGCAAAGGTTAGACATTTATAAAATTTCTGAAGTGATCGCCCTCTCCCTCGCCAATTACTCTAGCAGCCATCTGGCACCACACACAACCATGACAATAATATTGACTATATACCCTGTGCTGTAATTGAAAAGTGTATTTCATGGTATAATGGTTAGCACTCTGGACTCTGAAAAGCTTATTTCTGAAATCTGCTGTGGAAACAGGGAACCGATGGAAATATTCTAAGAAGAGAGATGGCTGTCAGCAGAGTTCAGAGGCCAGGAACATGCATTATCCAAGAGTAATTTCCATCGCCTTTATTCAGAGGTAGCATTTTGGCTCCAAAGATTTTGCATGTCAAACAAAAATGAATTCCTTTCGTGGAGACACTCATAGTTGCATAACTTTACAACTAATGCCATTTAAGACCAGAAAGCCCTGTCTCCATCTTGGTTTGCATGTCCATTTTCTTTGCCCTTTTGGCTTCTAAATGGGAATATGCTGCTTAATTCACACAAGTTGTGTTCTAATTTGAATTCACCAATGAAAGAATTCTCAGCCTCCTTCCCTATAGTGATCCTCTTTCTTCAATAGTATTCACGTGTCTCAGGTTTTTTCCCTTGCTTTGTCTAGTTCAGCCAATTTTCCTTTTGCAGACGCCTCTGCCAAACCCTACTTTACAAGTTAATTCTGCTTAGTACTACTTACTTTCTGTTAAATCTGGTGCTGCTGGAAAATAATCCCTGCTTAATTGAGCTTTCCTGTGTTAGAAACACCCCAAAAAGCATTTGTATATTCATGAGAAGCCCAGCAGGCTGGAAAATTGCACTGTGGCAAATCTAATGAACTGTTAATAAGTAATAGGGGGTCTGGTAGGGGATTTGGGGGATACAGAGCCATATGCAGGCAGCTGATGGTACTTGTGGGGAGTCTCAGTAGTCCCCCAATATGGAATTCCCTGAGACTACTGCATGAATCCAGTTGGGTTCATATTGTCATTCTAACAAAAGATCTCATGTTAAAAACACGATTTTCTTCTTTCCTGTGCCTATGGTTTAAGCTGATCCAAGCTGTGACACTTTTCAAGGTCAAAAGCTCCAACCATTCTTTTGGCATTATTCTTTTTTCATAGGAATTTCGTGGAGGAAAAACTGGGTGCAAAGTATGTGGAGAGAACCAGATTGGACTTAGTTAAAGCATTTGAAGAAAGCAGCCCTGCCACCCCCGTGTTCTTCATCCTGTCCCCAGGGGTGGATGCCCTCAAAGACCTAGAGATCCTTGGTGAGTGGCCAGGAGGCTTGCCGGCCTGCCCTCCCACCTTCCTTCTCACCCAGTGCCCACCCACCCTTCCTTTCAGTTCACAGTTATCTTAGTTTCTTCCCCCCCCCTCTCTCTTTTATTAGAGATTGAGTGTATGGGAAATGTAAGGCTAATAACACTGTAGTCTGAAGAAATGTTCAAACGGCACATTCCTCTGGTTGGCATAATGCACGTTTCTTTTGTACTGTTTTCTACCTTTTGACTATATGAGGGCCAGAGGGCAATTTTCTCCATGCTCGTGTAATCTTGTGCCCCCTGTGACTAAATAATGGTCATTAGAGCAAGTCTATTCGATTGTGCAAAATACTGTCGCTTTGTGCTTTGGATTACTATTCCCCACGGCCTGCTCAGGGAATACCAGGTTAATAGAGCTGTGACCTGACTGTGCTCAATTCAAGTGCGGCCTCACAGGTGAGAGGCTGCTGCGTTTGCCCAATGAGCCGATCTCTTCACAAAATGATGTGATATCTACCACCTGTTGCTCTTTTTTTTTATGAAGGAAATGCGTTGCTCCTCCTGCAAGAGTTTATAAAGCTCAGTAACAATGCTAGCCATCGATCAAAATGTCAAAAGCTTCATTACCATAAAACCAGAGAACTGATTTCCTCTGGCTTGGTTTTGAGCTGTTGGGAGCTCAAAACGCTGCCTGTGGAAACACAAAGGTTTAGTTTAGTTTAGTTCCTTTGGGAAAGTGCCCAAGAAGGTAGGCGTGGTGATCACAGGTGGACGCTGGTTCACGGAATTCCAGGTTCTTCTCAACCTCTCTCTGATTCACTTTTTCTCTCACTGTGTTGTATCCTCCCACAGGCAAAAGACTTGGGTTTACAATCGACTCGGGAAAATTCCACAATGTGTCTTTAGGACAAGGTCAGGAGACGGTGGCAGAAATGGCACTGGAGAACGCTTCCAAAGGAGGGCACTGGGTCCTGCTCCAAGTGAGTATTACCGTTTCATGGAAAATGCTGGGAAGGAACACGAGGGGCTGCCCGGCTTAATAGAAATGAGCCCTTCACACAATGCTTGGTGATTTGGGGGCGGGAGGGGGAGTCCCGCGGGTTCTCTCAGCAAGAATGACACTGCCTAATGTGACAAGGGGCTCTGCTGACAAGGATGGCTATCAACTTTTGAGAGATTTCCTAGCCCTTGTGCTTTCAAATTAAAAATATTAGAGGGAGCCCCATCACTCTCCTGACTTAGAGATATCTAGAACACTCCAGTAGTGCTTGAAGACAGTCAGGCTTGTGTAAATGGCCAGCACTGCTATCTTAATATCTCTCATTTGCATCATTCCTTCAAGGTCACAGAGTGGTTTTTTTATACTATGTCATACAACTCAAACTCTGCCCCTAACTAGCTGTGTAACATTCCCTTTGTTGGTAAATTAAGGAGATTAGAGTAAACAACCCCTTCATCCCTTTTCAGGCTAGCATTATCTGGGTCTCTGATTCTATAACCCAGGGGCCTTGGGGCGGCTTCCATGGCTAGGGGTTCTAAGAGGAGCCCAGGAACCAGTGGAGCCCAGCCCAGCTGTAGGGGGCACTCAGGAGCCACCCTGACTGACTCCTACTACAGGAAGGCGTGCCAGCTGTCTCAGCAGGTCTGGCAATGGCCATTTGATTCACAGCACAGTGACCCCAAAGGTTCAGGGTAGCTATATTGTCATCCCTATTACAAAGATGAGTCAGGTGAGCCTCACAGTGCTGTGGAGAGCCTCAAGGCCACAGAGCTGGAAAGTGGCAGAGGGAGTGATACTTGAGTCCAGGTCTGTTTGGCAGCAAATGACATTCTTTCCACTAGTCCCTGCTGCCACACTCATGCAAGGATATGACATTGGCCTCCCTTAGTGTCTCCAGTATCCAGGATTGGTGCATTTTGCTTTTCTGCTATAAATAAAATTGGATTCATGAGGAAGCTGCCCATAGTCCAAGCAGAACATAACCTTCTGCTCATATTAGATCTTAATAGAGATCTATTAAGGAGATGTGGGATGGTGTGTCCTGTTCTGAGGCTCACAGAATCATGTGGGCATTAGTAGTGAGTTGTTTTTTTTTTCAGAGACAGCAGTTGTTGCTCAGTTGAGTGGATGCTGCAATCTTCCCACAAAAGAAAGAGTTCTTTGAGTGTTCTCATGCGTCCAGTGACTCAGGCTGGCGAGAACCTAGGAGGGGTATAATGATCCTCAGAAGAACATAGTATTCAAAATAAAATGTTTCTATTATTTTTATACCTATGCTAAGCTACCACTTGCCAAGAAAAATGCAAGTTGTAAGTTCCACCATTTTAAAAAATCTCGAAAGATCTAATTTTGTGAAGGGCGCGCTTTTGACTATCTATTCTAGATCTTCGATTTCTGTTCTTAGTCAGCTAGTATCTTGGAATGTATCTGTTTCTCTGTTCCTCTCCACTCACCCCCATCCGCCCACACAAAGAATGACAGGGGAGAAGAGGCTGTCCCAGTTCCTGGAGGTTTCTAGTATCCCTTTGATAGAAAGATAAAAGAAAAGCAAAACTTTGAAGAAAGAAACCAGCTTAATGGGAACTTGTTATATTGTTTGTCATTTATATTAAATTATATCAGGGTAGGCCTATGATATGTATGCACATGTTAATAAATTCTGAACCAAACTCTACAATGGTCAATTACTATGATCAGATACAGCCCCTCTAGGGATATTTAGCTCACATTTTATCCAAAGCTCACACTCCAGAGGAAACTATTAGAAAGGTGGCAGTCTGCAGCTATCTTTATCTCAGATCTATACCAGATGGCTTGTGAATTAACATAATGGATTTTAAAAATCATTTTTCATGGGCAGAATGGGTGGTTTTCAAATATGTGGATTGGCTAAAAATGTTGCACAGGCCTTGCCGCCCTTGGACAAGTAGGCAGGAGAATCTAGCCAGTCCCACAGCCAGTGTCCTCAAGAGTGGCTCTGAGCCCGAATCCAAAATGTGCCTGTGTTCAGTAGTGGCTAACTCAGATTTTTTGTCCTCTGACTCCAAAGTCTCTGCCTAGAATATGTCCACATTTGTCTCAAGTAAATTTTTCAAGTGAAGTATTGTTGTAGGCCATAAGAGAGAGAATTAGGACATATTTGAGCTTGCAAAACAGGTTTTGTTATTTTTGTTTGTTTCTGCTTGCTCATTTGAGTGGCACAATTAGATGTGAGAAGTTCTCTCGTTATAATCTAGTAGCGAATATATAGGGGAGAAAACTTAGAGTCCTTACCTACTGCATAAATGTGTTAGGGTTGCTATACCAAAATATCACAGATTGTGGGGCTTAATCAACAGAATTTAATTTCTTATAGTTCTGGGAGCTAGAAGTCTGAGATCGAAGTGTCAGAGTTGGTTTCTTCTGAGGTGTCTCTCTTTGACTTGTACATGGTTGTTTTCTCCTTGTGTGTCTTCACGTGGTCTTTTGTGTGCATGCATGCATGTATGTGTGTGTCTGTGTCCTAATCTCTTCTGATAAGAACACCAGTCGGATTAAGGCCCACTCTAATGACTGTATTTAGCCTTATTTACCTCTTTAAAGATCCTATTCCAAAGACAGGCACATTCTGAGGTACTGTGAGTTAGCACTTTAATACAGTTTTGGGGGACATCTACCAATGTTCAGTATTTGCCAAGGGGGAAAAAAACGCCTAATATTGTGAACAACTGAATTGTCATAGGTCTTTTTACAACAGAACTGTTTCAAAGGAAGACACCTACATTGCTATTCCCATCCCTGTTTGCCTCCCTTCTCTGTGTTTTTGTAGCTGTTGTAATCGTAAGTGTTTTTCTTGGTTGGAAATAAAGACATATCCCTGGGAGTAATGTTTCAATCACTTTACCAAGGACTTCTCCAAAGGCAAGGAGTATGTGAGGTATGGCCTTTATACTTCTCTCCCAGCACCAACTACCAAGCTGCACTCTCTAGGTGTTTAGTATTGGAGGAGCAAATTTGTGAATCATAAAACTGAAAATCGAAGAGTGATAGTGGTGACATTTGTTTCTTTTGTGATTTCTGACAGCTCTAGGGTTTAAGAAAAACAACATGATGGGAATACACAGAACATCTTAACAAAGATCGATTCCTTTCTTTTTCAGCCAACCTTTCATCCTTCACATCCTTTTGAGCCCATATTCTAATTAGTAAGAGTTTGAGTAGGGGTTTTCATCAGAAACAATGAAGTGGGTAATCTGGTACATTTCTGATCTTTAGTTTTTATACTTGATTAAACTAACCAACGTGAGTCTCAGTAATTGAGTTTAAACTATAACAAAGAAAAGTGTCCGGCAACTCCATCTCAGAAGTGATTGGTGGGTATTGGAAGTGGGTAAGCATTTTGGAAGGAGATTTTGGTTTACAGAGACTACCTGTGGTGATTCAGAGCAGTTAATGTGTTCAGTGTTTAATTCTATTTTGTTTTGTTTCCCTAACATGATAATAGGGGAAATTTTTAAATCATAGTTCTCTATTTTCAAGATATTGATGTGTAAGAAAATGTTGTAATCCTATAATGTAAGTAATATACTTGAATTGCACAAAAATTATAAGTCATATTTTCTTTCAGAATGTCCATTTAGTAGCCAAGTGGCTAGGAACCTTGGAGAAACTCCTTGAAAGATGTAGCCAAGGAAGCCACAGAGATTACAGGGTTTTCATGAGTGCCGAGACCGCACCAACACCAAGTGAACATATCATACCACAAGGACTCCTGGAAAATTCCATCAAGATCACGAATGAACCCCCCACTGGAATGCTGGCCAATTTACATGCTGCTCTCTACAACTTTGATCAGGTAAGAAAGCTAAAGAAGCCTGGTCTGACACTAAAGTCAGGGTCTTCTCACAAGACTGTGGAGCCTTCCATCATCTGTTCATGCATCTTATGCAGAGGGATATCAGGAGGTGGGTAGGTAGGTAAGTGTGATGTGTGTGTGGGTGTGTGTGTGTCCGTCTGTCTGTCTGTCTGTCTTGAAAGGATTGCCTCTGCCATTCCCTATACCAATGAACAGAAAACATTTGTTTCACTGTAAAACTTCAGCCACATATTTAGGGAGAATGAACTTTGAGTATCCTGCTTATAGAAGACAAATGTGTCTGACTAGTATCTCACCACAGAAAGAGGAAAAACCATTGTTATTCTTGATGGTGTTCTTGAGGATGATGACAAAAATAATGACATGGGAAGAGTTTTGGTATAATAGTTAATATTTTAGATCTGGTTTTGATATGAGTATATGTAAAACCCTTCTTTTCAGATTATATCCATACTGCCTTCTTATTTATGTTTTCATTTCCTTCCAAAATAAAATGAAAGTATATTAATATATACATAAACCAGTGGTATCTCCATTACCATGAGTCTCCCTGTCCACAACATCACATCTATGTGTATCATAATCAAGTCTTTCAGTTTCCTTCATTGCTATTTCTCCGAGTTTCCATTCCTTCCTCTATTTTCTTAGAAGTCCTTGGTAAACAGAAATCTTATTAAGGGAGGTAGAATGAGCCCTAAAGAGGACATACATATGATTTGGTGATAAATATTCAGCCTCTTGTTAGAAATGTTGTCATTCTCTGTGAAACATGCCAATACGCTTTTTCTCTATGAAGGAATTATAATAATTGGCTACCTAAGAATATAGTTTTGAAGAATATAATTAATTAAATAATTAAGTAATTTGTAGCCTATATAAACACAGTAGACTATGTAAACAGAAGGCACTAAAATAATCTGATTGAATTGATTTGCAGTATGCTTTTTTGTGAACTATAGCAGACATGCATGTATTTGTATTTTTAATTATTCTTCAGTTTATAATTTTTCCATTTATGGCATTCTCGAGTGCTTTCTCAAAGTGAGTATAAAAAAGTTTGTTATATTTAAGTAGGATTTACCTAACTCCCTAAAACAATTATCTCTATTTCTGAAAAGTAAGCATTTCATGATTCAGCTCAATTGTCCTTCAGCTTTTCTTTTCTTCCTTTCTTTCTTTTTTCTTTTTTTCTTGTTTTTTTTTTTATAAGGACCCCTTCAATAATCTGATAAAACTTTGAATACTCTCCCCAAGGAAATGCACATTAAAAAATGGGCATTGACTTGTGATTTTTTTTTTTAGAACTGAGGCTGAAACTACATGTTCTATGAAGAAATATAGATGGAATCAATGTACTTAGTATTGAAGTACCTTTGGTTTTTGTATGGGTTATCTATAATTTAGGGAGGTGTTAGTTGACTTGTTAGATCATAATTCCTAAGTAAAATTTTGATACTTCTATTTGGTCTCCTAGAACATTCTCACATTTAAAAGTAGCATATTTTTATATCCTTCAAGATTAATTTCAATTATATGGTTTCTCTTTTCTTTCTTCACAAACATGACTTTTATTTGATGTGTAGTTATAAAAAGGTTATTTTTAATGATTATATATTTTCAAACCCCATCTATTACCTAGAAATGGCCTAGTGATTTACTTGGGTCTGCACTATATGTGGCCTGGCCAATTCTAGAACTATATTTGGTGGTAGCCCTGGATTCTGATAACAGTGATACAGAAAGAAACTAAAAAGTTCTGATCCTGGACCAAGAGAACAAATCTAATCTTGGTTTAAACTTTTATCAGAAGTCCCTCGGGATACCAGATCTGAACTCTCACCTCAAAGATGCTAAATATACTTTGTAAATGGCCCAAGTTCTCATATCCATTTTAAATGTAGACTGTCTGTACTTTGATCATTTTAAAGGACAAAGCTGAAAGGTGAAGATGTGGCCTTAGCTGCTTCTGCTGCCCAACCACAACTGAAGGAGTAGTCCTTGACTTTTCCTTGTTTGCCTCACAGAACAGCCAAATCTGAAGATGGATAAAGTACTGTCTTTAAGCCATAGACCGGCTGGCTTTTTTCCACCTTTTATTTTTATGGCTGTTGGGGCCATAACCATATTAATATAGCATACCAGAACTGAACTTTTCCTCTGCATTTTCAAAAATATCTTATAGATCTAGTCTATAGGGCACATATTTTCCAGACTTCCATATGCCACTCTGTCATCCCAACAATGAATTTTACTTCTAGTTTATTGAGAGGAAACCATTTGTTGGGGTGATTATATTAGTTAAGGGTCAACACAAAATTATAGCGATTCAAGTAAGGTAATTTCTCTCACACATAATTAGCAGCTCTTTTCCGTGAGATCAGCCACACATCCAAGCTGATGGATGGCTCTACCATACCTAACTATGGTTTCCATGGCTGTCCAATTGTCACAATTTTAGCCCACAGAAAAGGGGAAAGAGTTACAAGCAGGGCAAGCAATTTCCTTTTGAGTACATGACAAAAGTAGACACATTCGCTCAAGTTCCGTTGGCAAAAACTTGATTGTATGGCACATCTGACTTCAAGCGTGGCTGGGAAATAGCCATGTACCAAGATAATCTGTATTACTATGAAACTAGGGGCAATGGAGGAATGGATTTAACTAATATTCCACTACAGTAATGAAACTAAGATGATGTCCTTTTGTCATTAGATTTTACAAAGAAAATATTTCAGGGGGAAATGATGTCACACAGTATTAGTACTTGTCAAAAGGAATTGTCTCCTTTTCTAGTGAACTTAGAAGGACTCAGAAGAATAACTAAAATAAAATAAAAGCATTTCTCTTAAGTCGATAGAATGGAAAATGCTAACCAGCCTCCTGTTATGCTCTCATAGGACAGGCAGCTCCGCCAAAAATGTGTGTTACCTCTGTCTTAGATCCCCCTCAAAATCTTTTACCAGATTATTTAAAACTTGGACCTTCAACTTTGAAAACCATGCAGCTGGATAATCAAATGTTTTTCTTTTCTCCCAGGATACACTTGAAGTTTGCTCCAAGGAGCAGGAGTTTAAAAGCATCCTCTTTGCTCTGTGCTACTTCCACGCCTGTGTTGCTGGGAGACTGAGGTTTGGCCCCCAGGGCTGGAGCCGCAGCTACCCTTTCAGTCCTGGAGACCTCACCATTTGTGCCAATGTCCTCTGCAACTACTTAGAGGCAAACCCTAATGTAAGTGCCAGTGGTCAGATAACCTATACCCGAGGAGTGTGCTGCATGTGCCAGTCTTTGGACTCTATCAAAATGAACCATAATTTCTCTTTTGAAGCCCTTATTGAAATGGCTGACACTATCTATGCATCTTCTGCCAAGTATGAAAATAAGGCAGATCAAAGGTTTTCTATCAGTGGATGCTCAGACTTCATAAGATAGGTCATACCAGTTCTACATCAGCAGCTTGGTGCGGGGAAAAAAAAAAAATGTCCTTCATTATGTTAACAAAAACAGTGGTTTACATGTGCATATATGCCAGATTCATTAGGCAGGTAATGAAGCATTTGCACAAATGTAATTACATACAGCAATTCTGACAGTTCATAACACTGCATTAATAATCACTACAATTAGTCCTGATGATGGAAGCAATTTACAGCGCGTCACAAGTATAAATAACGGTGCATTTCCTGCATATGTCATTATTATGTATTAAGGATGCCACCTTGTTGTGACTTTCTCAGTAATGTTCCCCTTGATTTGAAGTTAAAGGTAGATGAATGATTTTATTTCGTAGCTAAAATGTACTTTACAGATGGGAATGGAAATGCTTCATCAAGAACATTTGTGTAAATGCTTATAAACCTAATGATTGGATTTTAAAAAGGAACCTTTCATAATAACTTTCTGGCTTAGTCCTCATGAAGGAAACTTTTTCCATTAAGTTAAATTTAAGATATATTTTCCCAACCAACCAGGTGTTGTGCTCTAGGCCATAGTTTCTATAAAGGGCCTTTAAGACAAATCCATGTTTATATGGATAAGTAGCTGTTTTAGGTTCCTTTGGCAACTATTGTTACTATTTTTTTGTTTTAATAATTTTTTATTTTTGAATTATAGCTGACATACAATATTTTATCAATTATGGGTATGCAACATAGTACTTAGACATTTATATAACTTTTGAAGTGATTACACCAATAATTCTAGTACCCATCTGACCCCTTCCCTATGCTTAACATCCCCAAGACTATTTTTGTAACTATGAATTTGTACTTCTTAATCCCTTCCCTTTTCTCACCCATCCATCCCAACCCCCATTCAAATCTGATAACTTTCAAAATGTTCTCTGTATCTATGAGCTTATTTCTGTTTTGTTTGTTCAATTCTTTTGTTTTTTAGATTCCTCATATAAGTGAAATCATATTGTATTTGTCTTTCTCTGGCTTATTTCACCAAACATAATACCCTCTGGGTCCATCCATGTTGTTGCAGATGGCAAGGTTTCATTCTTTTTCATGGCTGAGTAATATTCTATTGTATATATGTACTACTTCTTTATCCATTTATCTATTCATAGACACTCAAGTTGATTCTATTTCTTGGCTATTGTAAATAATGCTGCAGTGAACATAGGGATGAATATGTCTTTTTCAATTTGTGCTTTGGATTCCTTTGGATAAATTTCCAGAAGTGTAATTACTGTCTTTTGTTACAGCCTTTGTTTTTAAGTCTATCTTGTCTGGTGTAAATATTGCTACCCCAACTTTTTTTCTTTTCCATCTTTATGAAATATCTTTTTCCATCATTTTACTTTCAGTCTGTGTGTGTCTCAATCTAAAGCGGATTTCTTTAGACAGCATACATAGAGGTCTGTTTTCTTTTCCATTCAGCCACCCTATGTCTTTTGATTGTGGAATATTTACTCCATTTACATTTAAAGTAATTGTTGATAGGTATGTAGTTTTTGCCATTTTATTCATATTTTTATCTTTTTTTTTCTTCTTCTTAAAGAACTCCCTTTTATATTGCTTGTAGTACTTGTTTGGTGGTGATGAACTCCTTTAGCTTTGTCTTGTCTGGGAAGCTCTTAATCTCTCCTTTGATTCTAAATGCTATCTTTACTGGCTAGAATAATCTTGATTGTAGGTCCTTACTTTTCATCTCTTTGAATATTTCGTACTAGTCCCTCCTGGCCTGCAAAGTTTCTGTTGAGAAATCAGCTGACAGTCTTATGGGAGCTCCCTTGTAGGTAACTAACTGTATTTCTCATGCTACTTTTAAGATTCCTCTTTGTCTTTAACCTTTGGCATTTTAATTATGATGTCTCTTAATGTAGGCCTCTTTGGTCTCACCTTGTTTGGGACGCTGTGCTTCCTGAGCTTGTATGTCTATTTCCTTCACCAAGTTAGGGAAGTTTTTCATCATCATTTCTCGAAATAGGTTTTCAATTTCTTGCTCTCTTCTCTTTCTGGTACCCCTATGGTGCAAGTGTTGGTATGCTTGATGTTGTCCCAGAGACCCATTAAAGTATCTTCATTTTTTTTGGAATCCTTTTCTTGTTACTGTTCCAATTGGGTGTTTTCTACTACCTCATCTTCTAAATCACTGATTCAGTCCTCTGCTTCATTGAATCAACTGTTGATACTTCTACTGTATTTTTCATTTTAGTTATTGCATTCTTTACTTCTGACTGGTTCTTTTTCATGTTTTCTATCTCCATTTTTGTTTTCTATCTCTTTGTTAAAGTTCTCACTGAGAGAATTGAGCACCCTTATAACCAGTGTTTTGAACTTTGCATCTGGTAGATTGCTTGTTTCCATTTTGTTTAGTTCCTTTTTTTTTTTGAGTTTTGTTCTGTTCGTTCATTTATGACATGTTTCTTTGTCTTCTCATTTTTTTCTACTTCCCTGTATTTGTTTCTATGTATTATGTAAAGCTTCTATATGTCCTATTCTTGGTAGAGTGGCCTTCATAGTAGATGTCTTATGGGGCCCAGTGGCAACATCTCCCTGGTCACCTAAGCCAGGTGCTCCAGGTTTGTCTCTGTGTCGGTTATGTGTGCCCTGCTGTTGTAGTTGAGCCTTGATTGCTTTTGGCACATCAGTGAGAGGGATTGACCATCAGGCTGATTGGTTGTGAGGACTAGCAGTGAGTACACTGGTGGAGCTATTTCACAGGGACTGACCCTATGGGGCAGGATTTGCTTTAGGGGGGTTTGGTGCCAGCCTATTCTTCCCTTTGGGTGTGTCATTTGTGGAGGTGGTTGGGGTGTACTCTTTTGTGGTCTGAAGTTGTCCACCAGGTGTGTTGTTTCTGGGGCCTTTTGGGGGTGGGGGAGGCCACTGTTGCAGACCAAGTTCAGCCACTGCCTGTCCTGCCCTGGTCCACTTGGTATGAGATACAAAATGATCTGCAGATGGTTGCCACTTGCGCTGGGCTTGGAGGTAGCTGGGAAAAGCTAAGCTGTGAACTGAGGCCAAACGCTGCTAGTGCCAGGCTGGGGGCTGCTTAGCAAGAGGTATGGAGCATGCTGAGGCCATGCTACTTGTGTGGGATTTGTGAACCTTCGAGAGATTTTAGAAAAGTTGACAGCATGAGCCAGGACAGGCCATTTGTATGGAAAGCCGCTGGAAGCAGCTTGGGCGGGCCTGTAGAGGTTGGGTGAGGCATGGTTTCAGAGAATCACCTGGGAGGGGCAGTATTGGTAAGGTTGATAGATACTCAGATATAGCACATGCAGGCTGGGTGAGGTGAAGGCTCAGCAAAGGAACATTGCCCTTTGCCAGCACTTCTGTCTGGGAGAAATGTGCCCCTCCATCCTTCATCCTGAAGCCAGACAATTCAGTTCTTCCAAGTATGTCCCTGGAGCCTTTCGAGATGCTGCCCCAGTGCTGGAGCTCAGAGCAAGTGAGTCCTTCAGTGAGTTAAGTCCTTGCACTGGCCCTTTAAGAGGAACTCCTGGGACTCCAGCTGTACTCAGCCTTATTTAGCCACAATCTCCACTCGTTTTCACAGCCAGAAGTTATGGGGACTTCTCTCCCCAACACTGGAACCCTGTATAGGGGACACCAGTCTGGGGTTGGAACCCCTTGATCTTCAAGGGGGACTTCTGTAGCCAAGACATCCCTCCTAATTTTTAACTGCCACACGTAGATGTAGGGTAAGCCCATTTCACATCTCCACCCCTCCTACCAGTCTCAATATGGCTTCTTCTGTATGGCCTTAGTTATAAAACTTTTGTTCAGCTAGATTTCAGTGATTCTCATTGATGGTTGTTCTGTAGTTTAGTTGTAATTTTGTTGTCATGAGAGGAAGTAAGCACAGTATTTTCACCATCTTGACTGGAAGCCTTGATTGTTATAATTTTTGGTATCAAAGTTTTCTCAAGCTTCAAAGGCAATTTGACTGCTATCAGAATGCATACAGTTAGTATATAACATTTTTTGAATAAGTAGTATCAAAAATAAATAGCTTTAATGTGTTGATCAGTATTCCAGATCTATCTTTTAAGTCAGTGAAATTAAAAAGTCTGCATAATGAAATTAAAAAGTCTGCATACTTTGAGCGTATTATGACCCTTCTAATAATATTTTCCGTTGATCTTCACACATTTTATTTTAAATGTTGTATGTAAAATTGATTATTGCAATAGTTCTGGGTAGAAAACAAAATGGATCACTTAATACTTTTATTCAAGTTCTTCATAACTGTCTCATGAGGCTGACCAGTACTATCTTATTTCAGCTGAATCTTATACATGATTGAGGTGGAAATAAAGGGGAGAGAGGAGTTGACATACGTGTTTCTCTCCAGCTCTGTCATCCTGAGACTTGGCAACACCAAGTGGCCATGTGAATTGTGCTGTGTCCTGCTGTTTCTCCCACTAGTGTTCCAGAGCATCACAGCCTTAGGCTTTTAACACACTTGCTTGTCTCTCAATGTCTTGACCTAAGTCATTTGCTGCACATCACAAAGCAAGTTACCAGGACTGGAGAGTTAAATTAATAAGTGCACATAGTTTGGTTGTACAATATGCCCTTTTCAAGAAAGTATCTATAAAAAAAAAGAGAGCTGGATTTGAGGAAAGAGAATCAGTTATAGAGAAAGATAGACACCTAGTTCATTAAAATCTTGAGGGAGATACATATCACATGGTAAGATGGATAGCAGGCAGTAATTAAATGTAACCAGAAAGGGAAATAAAATTAGGAAGTCTGTGTCCAATCCTTTTTTAGCTATATGGAAGGTAGTCCATGGGGTGGTTGAGAGAGCACGATGCAGGTTAGTCACTTCTCTTTTATTTTTCATTCACATCAAACCAACTTAATAGAAACACATATTTGAGATTCATTTATTCAGATTCAAATAAACTTGTAGCAAGTACATTGGACTAGTTGAAGCAATTTTACTTGTTCAGTCACATCATGCAACAAATGAAGGCTATAATTAAGTTTTTACTTGAACTGTTGGGACATAATATATTGCCCCCAAGGGTATAAAGGTTCCTGTCTAAAAAGGCTTCATCACAAACTAGTATGTTTTGCAAACTCAGAGGAAGCTAAAGGGTAGTAAAGAGATACTTCAAACCCTGCTAAGCCAAATAAAGAGGAGATACAGTGATTTCTTGAATAAAGCATTGACAACACTTAACCAGTTAGGTAGACCAGTCATGCTATAAACTGAGCTCTCAAATCACTCTGTGGCCAGGAAATTTGTTTGCCTGAACTTTTGGAAGGTGATGTAATTCTAAATATACCCCAATTCATAAATTGTATTGGTTTTCTTTTCCTGAATCAGATCATAAAACCTGATGTAAATCAGACCATAAAAACACGTCATACGTCAAAGGTCCTGTGAACCAATAACCTCTTGTGATTTTTGGATGAGATTTTGAATGTGTAAACTTTCCCTGTGTAACCCATTCTATGAATAATTCAGTTTGCTTTAAATTCTGCATAAAAAGCTCAGTGTTGGTGAATTTTCACTGAATGTATTTAAAACACATTGAAAATTGTTCTCTTAAGAAATCCTTTGAAGAAGCCTAGTCAATTACTGAACCTCTTTTACAAGACTAGTGCTCTAAGCCCAAAGCTGTAGAACCTAAACCTCTTTTAAGTGCTCTTGCTGGTAGGTGTTTGGGGCAGCATTGTATTACGGGGGCTTGTAGAGAGGCGTGTGCCTGCCCCCCATTGAGAACATCTGCTTGATTTCTCCCAGGTCCCATGGGAAGACCTTCGTTATCTCTTCGGTGAGATCATGTATGGGGGACACATCACCGATGACTGGGATCGCAAACTGTGTCGGGTGTATCTGGAAGAATTCATGAAGCCATCTCTGGTAAGACATTGTTAAATTCATTTCGCTGAGAAGGAAATTTGGGTTCCGAATTTATTTCATTATGTAAATAATGAAATAAATTTATTTCATTATGTAAATAATTCTTAAATGTTATTGAGGATCTTCAGCTTTTTGTGAGTGTATTCTAGCCCGCCTTCAAGGGAGATTGGAAATTTGTTAGAAATATAGAGTCTTGGGCCCTGTCCCAGACCTACAGAATCGGAAGCTGCATTTTGACAAGATAGCCCAGATGACTTCCTTGCTTGTTGGAGTGTTCCCAGGTGAAGCACTGACTCCCTGGATCTTTGGAATAATGGGGTGAGGTATGCAGGACTGACACTGTTACCCATTTTGTGACGAAGAGATTGAGGTACAGTGATTTGCCCCCGGCCTCTCAGTTATCATGGCCAGAGCTCTAGCTGGAAGATGGATGTATTGACTTCAATTTGAAGACTCTGAAATTAGTGAAATCTGTAGTTTTTCCCTGTCACAGAAGCCATGGAGTAGTCTAAAAGTGGATTACTGACTCTAACTATGTGCCCAAGAAAAATGTGGTAATTTGAGAACCCAGTTCTCCTTTCTCTGAGGAAGGGGACAAGCACCTCTCTATTGGAGTTTAAAGCAATGAAGCACACTTTGCCCATTTCTCATCTGACCAACCCTCTGTCTGTGTAGACAAAACACCCAAATGGTTCAGGAACAGAGCTATGTTTTCTGACCAAAGTGCTCAGTCCTTGTTTTCCACAAAACAAGGTAGCTAAAAGAGGTGGCCACATTTTTCTTATGCTCTCTCTGGAAAGATTTCCAGGTTCATTGCCATTACGTATACAAAGGTCTTGGAAACCTAAGGTATCCTATACCATGTCATCTCTACTCCCAGTTGGATAAAACACCAGCTATGTTTAGAGAAGTGCCATATTTTATATAGTTTGAACAACCTCCTGTGTATAATTTCTCTGAGGACTTTATCTCAGAAACATTACATAGTTTTGATCACCTTCCTTGAGTCTATTTTGGGAAGTAATTAGAAAACATGGTGTATTACAGTATAAGACAGAAAATTTGGGACAGATTTCTTTTATTGCTTTTAACAATGTTAAATAATTTAGGGACAATGCAGGAAAAACGTACTTTTTTGCCATGTGACCATTATTTGTTTCTTTTGGATATGAGTCTTCTGGTCTTTCCTTAGTTCTAAAAGAGCAGAATTTCACAGGTCAGAAAGACATTTTCAATTTAACACAATTGGAAGTCACTCCTCAGAAAACGTCTGGGAGCAGGTTACCATGGAGAAGGCTAAACAGTGTTGTTTCTCGACCTTTATAGAGGCTGATTTCTCCGAATGGTGGTGGAGGTCAGGGGCAGAGCGAGAAGTTCATGCTGCTGTTTCCTCTGGCTCTGGCCTGAGGATAAAGAGCGAATTACTGTTGCCAAACCAGACAGTCCATTAACCTTCACAAGTCTGAACTCCCATTCAAATAATTGTAAAATAAATACAGATGACAGAAGCTGATGGGCATCCCTGGAGCGTGTGTTAGTGCTTTAGAAATTTAGGTACCCGCCCTTCTATGCAGGTCTGGTGAGGTTTTCAGAATGGAAACACTTCATTTGCATCCTTGCATGCTCAGCAGGCAGACTGTGCTACCTGTTCATCTCACAGAAGGAAAGTAAAGCACTTAGTGACTGGGTAGCAGAGGCTGCAAAACCCGTTACATTGTTCCCATGCAGTTGTTTCCTGCTCGTGCTGCTTCTGTGGTTAGGGATGTGGTCTAACACTTGAGCATCTGCAGGACATTTCTCACCTTGGTTAACCCATTTAGAAATTAGCCTCTTTGGTTGCGTTGGAACGTGATCAGAAAGCACCCCACTAATAACACGAGGTTTAGAGCTCCTCTGCTCTTATTGAGGGAACTGGATTGCTTTTGGTGACATCATCCTGTGAAGAGGATGGGTGAGTTTCCTGTTGGATGAATGAGTTTGCGCTCAAAGGGTTTCCCTGAGGGCAATGTGCCTTAGAGGGTCTCTGGCCAAAGTTAGGGATTTATTGATGTTATTCTCTCAGGTCAAGTGCATACTTGGCAATGTTAGACAAGCAGTATAGTAAATTACTTTTGGGAAATGAGGCACCCGGTCACCTGAAAATTGTTCTGTGTTAAAATATTTTGGTGACAGTAACAAGAGGCTGGACTTTGGAGTAAAAAAAAAAATCAAAAATAGGGTTCACGTTCAATTCTTCCTTGTATTGCTATGTGATTTTAGACACATCACTGAACCTGAGCCTTACTTTCTTCATCTGCACAACAAGGGCAGCTCAACCCATGGGTTTGTTCTCAGGCTCAAATCTTGGTACAATGTCAGAACGAAATGCCTAATAAATGGCAGATATTTTTATCATGAAGTATCAATTTTTGAAGTCTATATTTCATGTTCAGCTGTATTTTATTTAATCTGTGATAAAAATGGAAACCATTTATTAAATACCTGTTGTGTGCCAGAGGTCGGTACTACATAGTTCCTGTGTATTATTTCTTCTTCCCACTATAATCTTGCAAAGTAGGCATTAGTAGCCCATGTCATCAAAAAAGAAACCCAAACAGTCGCTAAGTAGCAAAGCCAGGATTTGAACTCACAAACTCCAAAGCCCACACGTTTTTCTCTGCTGATCCATTTGTTAAAATTGGGCACAGGTCACCAAAACACTGACCCACATCTGTGCTGGGCATAGTGGGTGGCACAGGGTGACACCAAGAACAGCACTGGACCATCCAGGAGACTGGTGCTCGAGTTCTGCCTCTGCCATGAACAAGCCGTTCAGCTTTGTGCAGGACCTACCTCAGCCTCAGTTTATTCATTTGTAAAATGAAGGTATTGTCTAGAAATTTACTAATGTACCTTCCAGCTCTAAAGACACCAAAATAATACAATTTACACTCGAGTAGTCTCTGCAAACCCCTCACAGCACTTTGGGGTCATGGCATTTTTTACTCAAAGGCCAAGGGAAAGTGCACTTGTTTAGTCTCAGTGAACTGGGAGCTCCTTGTCAGGATTATCAGAAGAGGCACTGGAGGAGGTGAGTCTTCTATTAAATGCCAGGAAGGAAACTGTAAAAAGGACAGCAGTCCTATCGAGGCAGACGAGTGGCAGGATGTGGCTTTCCCAGTTTCTAATAATTGTGCCTGGCACTGATTTCTGCAAAGATGATTTCAAATCCTTGATGATTTTTTTCATGATATGGAGACTCATTCTTCTTGAGCATAATTCCATAGATTGTATTTTTAAGTAGCTTTGAGATATAATTCACATCCCGTAAAATTTACCAATTTAAATGGAATAATACAAAGGTTTTTAGTATATGCACAGTTGTGGGTATCACCACCATCTGTTTCAGAACATTTTTATCACCCCCAGAAGAAATCCTTTTCTATTAGCTGTCACCATCCTCTCCTCCTCAGCATCCCCCACTTCCTGGCCCAGGTAACCACTAACCTGCTTTCTGTTTCTATAGATTTGTCTATTCTGGACATTTTATATAAATGGTTAATACAATATGTAGCCTTTTGTGTTCAATATCTTTCACTTAGCATAATGTTTTCAAGGTTCATCCATATATCTACTTCCTTTTTATGGCCAAATAATATTAGATTATTTGGATACACTACATTTTGTTTATCCATTCATCAGTTGATTGATGTTTGGGTTGTTTTCACTTTTTGGCTATTATGAATAACGCTGCTATGAACATTCACGTGGGAGTGTTTGTGCAGATGTACATTTCCGTTTCCCTCAGGTATATATATCTAGGAGGGAAATTGTTAGAACTCGTGTTAACTCTGTGTTTAACATTTAAGGAACTGCCAAACTGTTTTTCCAAAGTGGCTGCACGATTTTGTATTCTCACCAGCAATATATGATGATTCTGATCTCTCCACATCCTTGCCAACACTTTTATTGTCCATATGTATATTTTTAATTTTAACCATCCTGGCGAGTGTAAAATGGCATCATGCTGCATTTGCTAAAGACTAACGATGTCGAGCCTCTTTTCCTGTGTTTATTGGCCATGTATCTTCTCTGGAGGAATGTCTAGTTAGAACTATTGATTCTTTGAGGCATAATAACCTTTTCAGACAGCGAGACAGGTGGCCATCGTGCAGAGAGCTTCCCAGCTCTGGTCCCATCAGCAAGCAGCAACATTTCACAAAAGCCCTTACGTGGGAAGGGAGAAGGGCAGGATCAGAACCAGGGTTCGCAAAGCTCCTTGAGTACACTGAAAGTTTTAGTTTTCTTGAAGGAGAGCACGAGTCTCTGCATAAACCAAGCCTTGCATTTCAGACATCACTTGTTTGACATCATAGCGGGAATATACAATAGGACATTTTTTGGTTGTCTTTTGCTTTCCAGAAAATCGAGATGTAACTGAAGGAACCATATACCTGCTTCGAGGGCACAGGGAAGCCCGAGACTAACATTTATAAAAGCCTGTGTGCCCACGTGTTTGCATACCTCATCACACTCTCACAGGCACACTCATTAGGTTTCTAGTGTGAGCTTCATTTTACTGACAAAGAGACTGCAACTCAGATAAACTGTTGTTTTTTAAGGCTACCAAACCATTCAGGCATGGAAACTGAACCAGGTCTGGAAGGCTGTGAACCTAAAGCCCTTTCCTTTGAGTTTGCTGTTTTCCTTTGCTTTGCTCATTGCTTAACATACAAAAGGCACTCCTCCATGTTTGTAAAGACTGCCAGTAGTCTTTCCAGAAAGCATGGACCATTTGCAGTCCCACCAGCATTATATGAGTTTGCAAACGACTCTCCAGCCCCCACGGCATGTTAACATTTTTAGGTGGTTCTACTTCTTGGTTAATTTCTTTGCTTGAAGCTATTTTATCTGCTGTTATTGAAGGACAATTTAACTGTGGCTCTTAAAATTCCTTTTAACTCTCTAGTGAGCACTAACAGGGAAGATCCAAGTCCCTGTTTGTTGGTTTTATGTTTATTCTCACGTTTTTTATTCACATTTTGTGCCCATATTTTTATTTTGACTCATTTATCTATCATAGATTAATAACGTGTCAGTTTCGTTTTAGTCACCCTGTGTCAGGTGAAATTTAAGTTTTAATTATTCTAATACTTAAATATGAAATGATAGAAAATGTGCATAAATGATTAAAACGAACCAAGCTAAGGGATAGTTATGCTGAGAAAGTCGATGTTGCTCTTCCTATTATTCATTGGGTCAAGATTTCTGTTTTTGGCAATATGAAAGACTAAACTTGAAAATCTTCTCAGTACAAAATCGAAATAGAAATGCTGTCCCATATTTAGAATGCCTGTTGGAATTCACAGGCAGCGGCTGAGCATCATCTCTAAGGGCACGGGCTGTCTAGGAAACGTGGGGTTGCAGGCCCGAGAACGGAAGAACAAGCTGCCATTACCCACAGACGGCATGACTGCATAGAAAACCATTTATCTCGTTCCCGTCAGGCTGAGCGTTCCTTAAGAACTAGGTCATATGAACCTTTTATACTTCCAAGCCTTGTTTGGATATACTCGGTGCTCATACATATTATTGAATAAAACTTTGTGAATATTCACTTTGACTCCAGGTAATAGTGTGGGGACCAGATGGCATAATGTAAAGTTATGGAGACAGACCCCAATTTTGTAAAATGATTTAGAAAATGGCATAAAATAGCTACATTAGATGATAGTTTGTTTGTTTGTTTGTTTTTAAATCCCTCTATATGTTTAAAAATGTATGTAGATAGAATTTATAGCAAGAGAGATTGGGAAAATTAAAACAGGTGTAATGGCCTCCTGGAACTAAAGAACAACCAGAAAAATAAAATCTGAGACGATCCTGAGTGAACTAGGATTATAAGCACCTCACTGACTCTCTATGATGATGGCTGGTCAGAGACTCAGGCCCATACTGGCTTTTGTTACATTTTGCAGAGCTCCATCCTAGTGTTTAGGTCTGATATTGCTGTGTACACTGCCTTTGTTAAGAACCTTCTTCTACATGGAATGTCTCCCCACTAACCAAACCATAACGAAGTGGATGGACAGGATACACGCTTATTACTCCAGCCTTTCATTCATTAGGCAGCTCTGTATTAAGCACCAGTATGTACTAGCAACTGCCCAGGGCCTATGGATCTTGAGGTGAGCAATAGATTCTGCACTGAGTAGCTCAAAGTCAAGGGGAGGTAGCATTGATTTGAGTCTTACAATATATTGCTTTATAAAATATTACCTATACACACACATATTTCTCAATATATGCACATATACCTATGTATGTTTATAAAACTCATATATACATAGATAAAATAATTTGAAGCAGTATTATAGAAAGTATATACACTGGGAAAGCATAGGTGATAGAGTCTACTAAAATGAGTTAAGAATTCAGATTAAAATCAAATATCTGCCCTAAGCAAGTTATACTGAGTCTTGATCTTTCTCTGCAAAATGGGGATGTTTGGGAGAGTCAATAACTTGAAGCATGTGACCGGGTGACCATTACACAGTAGATGGTTTAGCACCTGTTCCTCCCCCCATGTGTGTGCATGTGCCACATTGCCCCAAGCAAACCGCACGCAAAGTCTTCTTAGACCTAGTGTCAGGTGTGTTAGAGTAGGATGTTTAATTATGAAAGGGTCATGAACATTGTGCTGGGTCTTCCTTACCAGAGTGTTCTCAACATGTCTAGGAAGCAAATACTGATGCCAACTTAGTTTGCAATAACGGATTTTTCCTTTCTGGTTGCAGATTGAAGATGAATTTATGCTGGCACCAGGGTTTGCAGCCCCACCTAATCTAGATTACTCTGGCTACCACCAGTACATAGAGGAGACGCTTCCTCCGGAAAGCCCGGCACTGTATGGCCTCCATCCAAATGCTGAAATCGAATTCCTGACAGTGACATCCAACACTCTCTTCAGAACTTTGCTGGAGATGCAACCCAGGAATTCACTCGTCAGTGAGGAGCTGGGGCAGTCCACAGAAGATAAGGTAGAGGGTCTTTCTTTTCTTCTCTAGTGAAGTATAATGAATATACAGTGAAATGCACTAACTTTAAGTGTATGACTCAGTGAATTGCCTTGATAAACACCCATATACCCACCACCCAGATCAAAATACATTTCCAATACTCATGTCCCTTAACTGGTCAATATAACCACACATAACCACTTTCCTTACCTCCATCACCATAGATTAACTTTGCCTGTGTTTGATCTTCAAATACATAAGCTGTACAGTATGTGCTCATTTATGTCTAGCTCTTTCCATTCCACATTACATTTGTGGGATTCATCCATGTTGTACCTGGACCAGTGGTTCATTTGTTTAGTATTCTGTTATATGAACATACGATTCTTCATTCTGTGATAGTTGGGTTGATTCATTTTCATTACTACGAATGTCACAGCCATGAACATTCTTATACTGTCTTTTGTCAGTAGATGAAGGTAACTCCCAAAGGTATCTACTCAGAATACTCGTTGTACTCAGAAGTGGAATTGCTGGATAAAGGGTATGTTTAGCTTACTAAGATACTCCCAAACAGCTTTCTAAAGTGGTCATACCAGTTACACCCCTCACCAGCGGTGTGAAAGCTCAGTCTCTCTCTCTCCTGTTAGGGGTAATGATATTTCATTGTGGTTTGAACTTTGCATCTTTCAGTTGAGAAATAATATTAAGCATCTTTTCACATGCTTTGACTATTTGGATATACTGTCATGTAACATACCTGTTCCAGTTGCTTGTCCATTTTTAAAATCGGGTTGTCAATGGTTTTCTAATGGATTTATAAGGACTCATTTTATATGTGTGTCCTTTGTCAAATATATGTATTGTAAATATCTTCTCCAAATCTGGCTTGCCTTTCATTTTTAATGTGTTTTTAGCTCTATCTTCTGTGCATTGTCTTGGGAGATTAGCATTATTATTTTTTGAAGGTATTTATTGCCCTAGAATGATGGGGATGAGAAATGGGCATCCATTTTTTTTTGCATTTAGATTAAAATTTTGTTTCTCATTAAAGCCTGAATAGTATATCCCTTCCCCCAATAAATTAGCCCTTATTCTTCTCAAAATTATTAATCTTGATTTGATTGACAAAGATTCAGGTTGTTGGAATACACAAACCATCAAATCAGATCTATTTATAGTGAGGTCCCAGGACATTTTATATTATTTCTTAAAATCTTTATTTCTTTAAATAAGGCCATTTGTTGAGATACTTGTTTGTAACTTAGAAGCTTTAGAATTTATTGTAGGATTTTTTTATCCTGTATACTATCATCTTCCCTATATGAATGTTAAACTTTTTAAAAAGATGAACAAGAAAAATAATTCATCCATTTGGGAAAAGCTATAGTGTTAATAGGAGCAGAGAGGTGGATGAGGTCTCCATCTAGTTTTGGGGCTTCAATATTTCCAACAAGGAAGTTGATCATTAAACTAGAAAATGCAAAGCAAATGAGGTAACGATGCCTAGGCACCCCAGAGAGGCAAACAAATTGCAGCGATGACTGTCTAATCACCTGTCAAGTGCTTACTATATTCTAGGCTCTAAAAGAAGCTCTTTACAGATATGCCATTTAATCCTCAGTAGCTCTGAGTAGTATCAGGATCCCTATTTCAGAGATAAGCTTAGATGACTTGTCAAGTCCAGATATCCAATCCAGAAAGAGCCAATGAAGGAAACATACTCTCTACCACTGCTGTAAATGAGTCTCAGATTTCAGGACCTGACATATTACCTGCCAGTATGCTAAAGCAACTTGTCAGCATGATGTCAGAACCACAGGCAGTAATCTCATAAATCAAGGAAAGAGGGAAAGATGCCTGAGGCAATACTTCTCAATCTTTTGTCCATTTTGGGTATTCATTGGTTCTCCCCAGCTCAATAAAACTGCTTATATAGACTAAATAAGCACATCTGAGTACTACCTACATATTCATGTCTCCAGTGCATAAATATTTTATTTCTTCAGGGCAACAATTATAGAAGATAGAGGCTTCCTTGTTATTTAAAATGTTGATCTAAATTGCTTCCCAAATTTTAGGATATCAGTTGGGCGGGTGGCATCAGCATCATCAGAATTGGCTCAAGCTAAAAGGATATCTTTGGTGCATGTGATTTTTAAATGATTTTTTAAATGAGCTTATTATAAAATGTAACATCCAAATGTTGGGGTTTTACTTCCTCTGATCATATCTTTACATACAAATGAAATGTAGTTGATGATTTTGTTGTTCTTCTTAATGCGATCTAAAGGGAGGGGAATGCTTTGATACAGAAGGTATCTAGGATAGATGGGAGTGCCACTCTGCCCACCTCCTGGGATCATAAGGTATCTTCTAAACACATTAGCAAGCCTCTTTGAGAGTTGTATGATATATTTTAGGACTTAAAAAATAGAAGATATATATAGGCACCTTGAACAACAATGAAATAGGAGCTAAATCTTTATGTGTTAATGATTTAAGGTTAAGAATGTCTTGGATGACATTTTGGAGAAACTTCCAGAAGAATTCAATATGGCAGAGATCATGCAAAAAAACTCAAACAGAAGCCCTTATGTTCTTGTTTGCTTCCAAGAATGTGAGAGGATGAATATTCTTCTTCGTGAAATCCGTGTGTCACTTCAACAGTTAGATCTTGGCTTGAAGGTAAGTTTAACAGTGGGGCTAGAGCAGCCTCCACCACATCAAGGACACTCACCACATGGCCTTTTTCTCCATGCAAGGGGGAGCTGATGTTCTCTCCCGATGCGGAAGCCCAGCAGATGGCACTGAGGTGTGACGCAGTACCAGACACGTGGAGCAAACTGGCGTATCCATCGACTTACGGCCTGGCCCAGTGGTAAGCTACACCATCCCTGCTCCCACTGGCTTTATCCACCTTGATACTGATTCAGTATTCTGAATTATTATTCAGCCTTGTAAAAACTATAAAGGTTGTGCTTTGCGACTACTCGGTAAATGTGCAAACTACCATCAGTTTCATTTGAGTTTCCTTAGTGTGTTGCTTCAAAAGCAAATCAGTTAGAAGGATTAGAGCAAGATTCAAATTCTGCCTCTTACTTATCAGCTATTTATTTCATCTTGGACAAAATACCTAACCTAAATTCTCAGTTTATCATCTGAAATATGTACATAATAGAATTCCTTCATTATGATTTAAATGGCCATGGACAGCAACTTGAGTTGGCTCTCATGTAATCTTATACACTTTTTCTTTTTCCCCCTTAAAAATTTTATAAAAATCAAAAATTTTGAAAAATAAAAATGAGAATTTATTGGCTTATATGCCCAAAAAACCCAAAGGTATTTCCAGCTTTAGGCTTTGTTTGATACAGGAGCTTAATCTTTTAGCACCTGGACTCTTCATCTCTCAGCTTTGTTGCTCTCCATGTTGTTTGTTTAATTTTTATTTTTCAATTACAATTGACATTCAATATTATGTTAGTTTCAGGTGTATAGCATAGTGGTTAGACATTTATATAACTTAGGAAGTGATATCCCCAATGTCTTGCATTTACCTGATAACATATATATAATTATTACAGTGTTATTGACTATATTCCCTATATTTGTACTTTTTGTTCCTGTGACTGTTTTTGCAACTGCCAATTTCTACTTCTTACTCACTTTTTTTTTACCCATCCCCCAACCTTCCTTCCTCCCATCTAGTAACTCTCAGTTTGTTCTCCGTGAATATGTTTTGTTTTTTAGGTTCCACATATAAGTAAAATCATATGGTATTTGTCTTTTCCTGGCTTATGTTCCTTAGTATAATACCCTTTAGGTCCATCCATATTATTGCAGATGGTAAGATTTCATTCTTATTATGGCTGAGTATATGTATCACTTCTTTATTTTTTTATTGGAGCATTTAATCCATTTACATTTAATCAATGAAAGGTATGTAGTTATTGCCATTTAGTATTCATATTTTAATTATTTTCTTCTTTTCCTTAAAGAAGTCCCTTTAACATTTTTTATATACTGGGCTGGTGGTGATGAACTTCTTTGGCTTTCTTTTTTAGTCTGGGAGGATCTTTAACTCTCCTTTGATTTTAAATGATAGTCTTGCTGGATAGAGTAATCTTCGTTATGTAGGTTCTTACTTTTCATCACTTTAAATATTTAGTGCCAAGCCCTCTTGTCCTGCAGTTTGTTGAGAAATCAGCTGACAGTCTCATGAGAGCTCCCTTGTAGATAACTCATTTTCTCTTTCTGATTTTAAGATTCTGTCTTTAAACTTTGGCATTTTAATTATGATGTGTCTTGGTGTGGGCCTCTTTGGATTCATCTTGTTTGGGACTCTGCACTTCCTGAGCTTCTATGTCTATTTCCTTCGCCAAGTTAGAGAAGTTTTTTATCATTATTTTTTCAAATAGGTTTTCAATTCCTTGCTCTTTCTCTTCCCCTTCTGGTACCCCCAATGTGCAGATCTTACACTTGATGTTCCCAGAAGTCCCCAAAACTGTCTTCATTTTTTTCTTTACTTTTTGCTGTCCTAATTGGGTGTTCCCACTACCTTGTTGTCACTGATTCAGTCGTCTGCTTCATCTAATCTGCTGTTGATTGCATCTAATGTATTCTTCATTTCTATTATTGTATTCACTTTTTTTTCTATCTCTTTTTTTTATATTTTCTGTCTCTTCACTTAAGCTCTCACTGAGATCATCTATTCTAAGTTCATGGAGCATCCCTGTAACTGGTGTTTTGAATGCTGCATCTGGTAGCTTGCTTGCCTCTATTTCATTTAGTTCTTTTTCATTTAGTTTGTTCATTCATTTGGGACATGTTTGTCTTATTTTGGCTGCCCTCCTGTGTTTGTTTGTATGTTAGGTAGATCTGCTACATTTCTCTGTCTTGGCAGAGTGATCTTACATAGTATGTGTCCCGTGGGGCTCAGTGGCAGTTTCCCTGGTCACCTAAGTTAGGTGCTCCAGGATTGTCCCTTGTGTGGGTTGTGTACTCTCCTCTTGCAGTTGAGCCTTGAATGCTGTTGCACATCAGTGTGTGGGATTGACCCTCAGGCTGACTGGCCATGTGGACTGGCTGTGACTACTGAGGACATATATTGTGCAGGAGCTGACCCTACCGAGTGGTATTGCTCTAGCAGGGCTCTGGTGCCTGCCAAGTCCACCCTTTAGTGTGTCATTTGTGGAGCTAATTGGGTGGTGCTCTGGTGTGGTCTGAAGCTGGCCACCAGGTATGGGTTCTGGGGCCTCTTGAGAAGTGCTCTAGTGCAGACCACGTCAGCCACTGCCTGTGTCTAGCCCAGGGCCACCTAGTAAAAGCTACAAAGTGATCTTCGATTGGTAGCTGCCTCTGCTGGGGTTGGACATACCGAGGAGTGGTTATGCTGTGAACTGAGGCCAACTCTCACTACTCACTAGTGAGAGTTGGTTCTGCTCTCTATTCCTGGGCTTATTTGGGGTTTGTGAACCTTTAAGAGATTTTTAGGAAAGTCCAGAGCATGGGTCCAAACTAGTGCTCATGTGGATTAGCCTCTGAAAGAAGTTCCGACTGTGCTGGTGAATTGGGTGGGGTGAGGTCTCAGAGAAGCACCAGGGTGGGAAAAGAGCTGTTGGCCAGGTTAATGGAGACTCAGATTTGGCACCTGCCTGCATCTGCAGACTGTGTTGGGGGAGGGCTCAGCAAAGGAACAATGGCATTTTAGTTCGGGAAAGCGCTGCCCCTCCAGCCCTCATCCTAATCAGTTCAGCTCCTCTCCATATCTCCTTGATACCTTTCAAGCTGTTGTCCCTTCTCTGGAGCTTAGGGCGTGTTTGTGAGCAAGTGAATCTTTGCACAGGCCTTTTAAGAGGATGCCTAGGTCTGCAGCACCCTCTGTCTTACCCAGATGGAATCCTTGATGATTTTCATAGCAGTGCGTTGTGGGGATTGTTCTTCCCAGCACAGGTGCCCTGGGCTGGAACCCCTCATTCCTCAGTGGAGATTTCTGCAGCCAAGATAGCCCTCCCCATTCTTAACTGCCACACCTATGGTATGCAGTAAGTCAGACTGCCTTCCACATGTGGGTATGACTGCAGAGATATGTCACAAAGCCAGGGACAGACATTCACCGCTCCCTGAGGGCCAGTTGTAATCTCCAGCTGTTCCTCTGGCCTTGGTAGTCAGCACGGGAAGTTCCATATGGTTCTGCTCTCTATTCCTGACTTTTCAGTACAGAGATTCTTTATCCTCACTTTCCTGAATCTTTCTTCCAAAAGCCAGAATGCTATTTTGAGCCTTAAAACTGGAGGTTCCATTAGAATTCCAATTGCTGAACACGGAAACTGCCCCAGGCACCTGGTGTTTGCTGTGTGAGATGTGTGCAGACGCAGGAGTGGGCGGTGCAGTGTGGAAGCTCTACAGATGGCAGCAGGGGAGAGCAGGCAGAGCCTCTCACTGGGTCTCTGTTAACACTGAATATACAAAATCAGACTTTATGTTTCCGATTCAAAAGTGATACTTACACTTACATTTTATATTAATGATAACTTTGGACTTATTTCCACCATCTTATTTTGTGTTAATTTCTCCTCCCCACCAAACTCTTCTGACTTCCAATGGTTTAGTAATTTTCTTTATTCCATGTTTATTCCTGTATAGCTCCTATTATTTTAGTGGAGATACTTTACATTAACAGTAACATACACACTTTTGATTTTTCTAACACAATATAAAGTCAACATTTTTTCCTGTAGATATTTTAACCTCTCTCTAAACATCAGCCTCCTCTGGTCTGATGTTGTAGATCAACCTTATTTTAAACCACAGTTATTTTTGTTTAAAGTCAATAATTATTTTTGCTTTAACAACATATATTGCTTTGTGGGGTTTTTTGTGTTTTTGTTTTTGTTTTTTTGCATCTCATTCTGGGCTTCTTTATTCTGGGCCCCCTTTTCTTTTCGCTAAAGGATAAAATATACAAGGCAGCATTCAGGGTTTGTGATGGGGAGTATAATGATATCCTTTGTGGCCTTTTAAAACTACCCTACTTGGTTCTGTGTATGGTTACAAAGGAGTCCACTTGTTGCTTTCACTCTGAAAAATTCTTAGCTCCTATTTCTCCAAATATTGCCTTCCCCATTCTCATTATATATTTTACCTACCTGAACTCTCATGATTTCAATCTCTGAGTCTCTCTGCTGAGTTCTGGTTGATTTTGTTAGTTCTGAGTGATCTTCAGTACGTTTTCAGTTACCTTTGGTCTGTTTCTCCTTTTTTTAAATTTCATTGTCTAAAACCAATTTTCAGTTCCAAGTTGTTTATATTTGCATGGGAGAAACCTGACCTAGTTTCATAATTCATTTTTGTTTTGACTATTATTTTTCTTAGACGTTTAAACATATCGTCTTTTCAGGTTCCTATTTCTATTTCCTGAGTTGTCAACATCCCTGTTAGATTTGCTGCCAGTTTTTCATGCTATGTATCAGTTGTCTTAATGCTCAAATGACAGTTTGGCTAGTTAAAAAAAATTTAACTCATACATCATTGGGGGGCTTTGTAGGCAACACTGTATTCTGATCAAATGCTGCTGTGGAGACATCTGAAGCTGACAAAATTTTTCTCCTTTGTAAACAACTTCATGTTTTTTTCCTGACTAGGTGGTTCTCTATCTTCAGTCTACATTCAGATGTATGAATTCAGATTATTCTGTGTCAAATTTTTTGAAATACTGTTATGTCCTTGATTATACAGATTTAAACTTGTAATTTGGGAAAAGTCAAGTTTTCTAGAATTGTTTGAGTAAAAATGCGTTTTTTCAGCTTCATCCTTGCACTTTAGTTCCATTTTATCTTTTATTACCCTGCTTTATGCTACTTCACTTTTTGCTTACCTATTAGTGTTCTTTCTGCTTCTGAGAACTTCCAACTTAATTTCCTTATTTTGTCCTTACCTGATCACTTCTAAGCCATGACTTTGATTATATGATCACATGTTCTAAGCCAGGACAGCCTTTCCTCCTTCCAAGCCCAATCTCAGGCAGATGTTTCCTGCAGGGGTCGGGGGGTGTGGGGATGATTCCTCACTCACCTCTGCTTTCTTTGCCACTCTGAACCAAACCAGGTCTCAGAAAACTTCAGGGCTAGCCCAGGTGGCCCTCACTCTGGAGAAGTTTTGCTGGCTTTTACGCTGGGTTCTCCTCTCTGTGCTCCATCTCCCCACTGTTTTCAGCAGCTCTTAAAGGTTTCACATGTCTCCTAATTTTATCAAAGAGGTTCATTTTCCTTAGCCTGTGAGCCAGCTTCCTCATGGGTAACCTGCAGATACTTCCGACCTTGCATAACTATCTGTGCCAGTGAAACGAAAGAACCTGTGTAAAAACAGCAGCTTCTCAAAGCCACAGGCATAGAATGGGTAAAATAACCTTGTAATAACCTTTCCTGGTTTCAGGTAATTGCTGCATGTGGGGACACTACTGTCACACCCTTTACTGTCTCTGCTGGTGACTCTAGTGAGTCATAGCCGACTTGCCCTCCCCATCCTCACACGTGTGTTTTTCTTCCTGTTCCCATGCACCCTATACACGCTGGCACTTGTCAGCCCAGATCCTACACAGGTCACCTACATACGGTCACCACATAGCACTAGAAGGATCTAAGTAGTTGTTAAATAAATGTAGATAAATCTTCTATATTTTCCAGTGTCTCTTGTCCCTAATGGTAATATAACCTCTGAAGAAAATCTAGCTCTTTAAATGGACATTCTACAAACCATCAGGTCATGATTTTGCTGGTTACCAGTGGTGTACGTCTACCACCACCTCCCCCCAGAATCTGCTGAATCACCTCACTGGGAGACTTCTGTAGTTCTAAAAAGCAAGCTTATCTCTTCCCGTCATCTATTAACCAGGTTTAACGACCTTCTCTTACGATGCCGAGAACTAGACACTTGGACACAAGATCTTGCCCTTCCAGCTGTGGTGTGGCTTTCAGGATTCTTCAACCCTCAGTCTTTCTTAACTGGTAAGGGCAGCCCCTGCTGTCAGCAGAACCACACCCTGAGCAGAAATCCCATCTACCTTTACCTGTGAGTGACTCTCCTTGCCCACCAGGTGTCATGCAGTAGCCATTACAGAAAAGGGAGTACAAGAGACAGCAACTTCAGAGGAAATAAAATTCCAGACAGAAGAGCAGCTCCAGGGAGGGAGGCCCAGGGGTGGGAGGGATGTGGTTCATTCTAGCAAATATTTTTTGCCAAGGGCTCCACTCTGCCATGACAGTGCTGATGTGACCAGACGACTCATAACCAAATGGGCATGGCTGTTTCAGGAAAACTTCCTTCACAAACTGTGAGGTTGTCCTGCAGGCCTATCATGCCAACCCTTGCTCTAATGCAGCCACGTGCAAATACCTGAGAACTGAAAACACGTCTCAGGTGGAGGCTCAGCTTACCGGGAGCTCCCGGAGGCTGCATACAACGCTTCATCCTCTTCCTTCTCCTCCCAAAGCGATCATGCAGACCATGGCTCGAAAAAACGAGTGGCCACTGGACAAAATGTGCTTGACTGTTGATGTTACCAAAAAAACGAAGGAAGATTATGGGCATCCCCCACGGGAAGGCGCCTATCTGCACGGGCTCCTCATGGAAGGTAAGACACCCCCAGGAGCACAATTAAGCACCTTGCGTACGCAGGTTCAAGTTGGTTTTTGCCCTTTGTTTATTCCATTTCTCAGCATTCACACGCTAGTGGTTACTCATCTCATTTCCTGCTTAAAAAAAAAGATTAAATGCCACAACGTGAACCAAATTTTACGGCATTTCGTTTACATAACTGGCTGTCACTTAAATCTGTGCATCTATCTGATATTAATACGACAAGGTAATTTAAGGCCAACACTGAATTTAAATTATGCTTTTCAATACAGTCAATTAGAAATCTACTTTTTTCACTCCTCCAAGCCTTTAAGATGTCAGTACACACCTCTGAAGCAGGGGAGGGGAGAGGATGGAGGATGCAGTGTTTTCCAGAGTGATTTGGCCATGCATTTATTTTGAAGAACATTTCTTCTTACCCCGGCCTTTGTCACGGTGCTCCTTCACTTGTGGCACTTGCTCTAAAGACGGGAAATGAGGTACCTGAACTTGGTGTAGGAAAAGAAGGTACAGCGGGAAGGAAATGTGTGGAGATTTAGACTGTCTGGAAGCTTTCAGAGTCACATTTTTCTTAAGGCAGGTAAACCAGTCCATGTCTGGATTGTT
This sequence comes from Macroglossus sobrinus, assembly GCA_004027375.1. Classification (NCBI taxonomy): domain Eukaryota; kingdom Metazoa; phylum Chordata; class Mammalia; order Chiroptera; family Pteropodidae; genus Macroglossus; species Macroglossus sobrinus. The sequence goes on along the minus strand of PVKZ01001134.1, from coordinate 202,435 downwards.
ATGGAATCTGATTTCCTAAGAAAGTGTAGGTGTGACACAGGGGAGCAATGATCTGCTTACTGTGCGTATATGGCACCTGGGTAGCAGGTATCCTAACCTCCATCTTGGGCCAGCTAGGTAAGAAAGCCACTGGCAAGCAGGAATATGACAAAACCAGAACGTTTATTGCCTACAACAGTTACAAGATCGGTATCAACACGCCCCACCGTGGCGACCCTTGTGTTTTTGCTGCAGGTGCACGATGGGACATCCAGTCAGGGACCATCGTGGAAGCCCGCCTCAAGGAGCTGACATCTGCGATGCCAGTCATCTTCGCAAAAGCCATAACCATGGACAGAGAGGAAACCAAACATACCTATGCATGCCCTGTATACAAAACCAAAATGAGGGGCCCCCACTACGTCTGGACCTTCAGGTTGAAGAGCAAAGAGAAGACAGCCAAATGGGTCCTGGCAGGCGTGGCCCTGCTGCTGGAAGCATAGACGACGCTCGTGCTGGGACTCACATCCCTCCAGCCTCGGCCGGAACACAGTGAGGGTTCTTCTTTGTCATTGTACTACGCCACACACATTTTTATTCCACTGAGGGGCATAAAACGTATTCCAGCTTTTGTAATTTTTAAGTAACTTATAAATGTGCAGCAATTTTTTTTTTTTCTTAACACCATCCTTAAAAAGTGGAGAAGGGGAAGAGAAAGAAGCAGTGTAGAAAAAAATACTGGAATCTGTTTTAGCTTTCCCCAGGACAATATCCCTCACATTTTCATCAACGTTCCCTGAACATACAACCTCAAAAACTGTGGCCGGCAGCCTGGTCAGTAAGTGGGATTTTAGCTCTTGTAGATGTTTAAGTTAGCTCTTACATTCTCTTAAGATCCAGAAGCAACTGGCCCCGGGCAGATGTCCCTGCTGGCCAGCAGCGCTCCGAGGCCTCCAGTGTTGATGTGACAGTCCACTTTTCAAGTTTTAACAAAAATAAAACTCTAGTAACTCTCAAGTTCTGTGGTTAATTGCACTTTGGAATTTAGGGGAACAGTCATCAATTTCCAATCACACAGAGCAGGTTCAACTACATGGTTTGATTTAGGTAAAGGGAATAGATCCCCTATGAGTTGGGGTGGGGTAAAAATGTCAAGGCAACATTGATAAGTAAACAGTGTCAAAAGCAAGAGCTACTAATACTTTTTTTCCCTGGATCTTACCTGAACTTTTAATTGTGCTTTTTAATCATCTGCAGATTTTTTTTTTTTAACAATTCAAACAGGCCTGCGTATACATGTATATAGATTCCTCGAGGTGCTTAGCTGTCTTCCTGAGAAATCTTTGTAAGCATATAAACCATCTTTAAAAAAAAATAGTATTTTAGATCTACAAAGAATTTCTGTATAAAAACACGACCGTAAGAAATTCTTAGGCACAGATGGCACATATGGCACGTCTTGTCGGGAGTATGCTAAGGTGAGTCGGCTGGGTCTTCTCTTAGTTGTCTTCTACCAGCTGCTTTTGAAAGCTGAGAAAAAGAGGGGCAGTGTTAGCGTGATCATCAGTGGGAGGGAGGAAAGTGCAAAGCCCGATGTGGATCTGTGGCTGCTCTGTCAGCCCAGACTCCTTAAGTAACAGCAGGTGTGACCTGCCTCATTCCAACACCGCTTTAGAGCTTGTTGTGGACCACAATTCCCTTTCTTCTCCCCAGAATGAGATAACCACATCCTAAATTCCTGCCTCGCATACTCCACTTCTGTTAAGGGGAAATTGTGGCTACAGGCAGTACCAAGCTGAAAATTCTAGCAACAGAAGGAATTTCCTACTAGGCAAAACATCAGTCCTGAGCTTCTCCAATGTAGAGTTAAAGAATGGATGGCACTCGAGCTGGTTTGTAAGCATCAGCCAGAAACGAGGCAAGCACTACCTGCCCTGCCGGCGTTACCGCCTCTGGTTTTGGTTTTCAGACTCACCTCTCCAGATACTCCTTAACGTTATTATAACCGTAAAACTTGGCCAGATGAATGAGGATCCCTGTGGCACAGCGGCCATCACGCCTCCGACAATAACTGCAATTGCAGATCCCACGGCAGGGAGGACACATCCAGTCCTAGGGAGAAAGGTAAGGACCCGCTTAGCCACAGGCCCTGATTAGGCCTCCTTCCACAGACCTCTCCTCCAGTCTTTAACCACGTGTTATCTTTCAGCACGTGCCACAAGGGGAAGGAGTACTGTCTCCTTCCTGTTTCAAAAAGGCCCCAAAGCTTGATCCTGCAAGGATCAGCTAATGTAACTAGGAAATATCTGTTCAAAAATTTTGGAGCATGTCAGGAGCACGGGGTTTCCAAAGATCAGCGGGACCTGGGTGTGAATGCCAGTTCTTCCACTGCCCCTTTGTGTGACAGTCGTTAAATCATTTAACCTGAGTGAGCTGACTGCAAATTGGGGCTGCTACATAAAAGCTAAGGGCCTGTCCACACTAATACTAACCGACTTATTTTACAGAAGTAACTGAGGCACAGGGAGCTCTATATATATATATATATATATATATATATATATATACTTCATAATAACAACTGAGATAAATGGCATTATAGATGTGACACCTCAGAGCAGTGCTGGGCACAGGTTCACCTGGATGAACCAGACAGCTGTCAAAAAGCTTGGCTCTGACTCTGGAAAACCCAATGCAACCTCTTCTCCTATGAGTCAGCTCGGTCCCTTTCTAGAAGGAAACCCCATTCTTCATTTCTCCCAGCACCTTACGATGCAGAGAGAGGACAGTGAGGGCTCCACAGGCCGCTGCAGCTATGGGTCCCCGGTGACGGGAGCCCCATCTTCAGGCTTCCCTTCCTCAGGCCGAGTCACAAAGCGCACAAACGCTGCTCCTACCGGGTCCAGCAGGGCTGATCTCACGTCCTCCCCGTAGCGGTTCCGCAGGCACGGCCCACAAAACTGCCCCCGCACCCCGCCGCAGCTCTGGTTCCGACACACCGTCTTGGTGTCGATGGTCTTCTGCCGGCACTGATGGCACGTGTTACCCTGAGGGGGACAGAGGTGAGCGGTTAGCACGGAATTACGGGGCCACACCCATGTCCTACATGCACGAGGACACACTGCCGTCTCCTAGAGCCAAGCGGCACTGACTTCCTGGTACAAGCCATGACGCCAGCCGGTAGCCCCTCAGCACTTTTAGTTCTGGGGCCAGAGAAGCACCTTAGGGCAGGTGAGACTGAACAGGGAGCCTGGAAGAAATGAAACCATCAGTTGGACACCACTAATCAGGGACCACAGGGAAGGCAGGAGGGTCAGAGGCCCCAGAGTGGCACTGAGCCCTGGGCAGCTTCGCTCAGCTCTGACCTAGTTCCTGGTGGTCGGTTTAAACATGCTGGCAATTAAACGTTTTCATACTACCTTAAAGCTGTGTCCCATTATCTTAAAACCGTACAGAATAGCACAAAGTCTCCTTCTAAATCACCATTTAAAAGAAATTTTAACCTGCCTCTTACCAACCCAAGACAGTCTCTCAAACTTAAGTTTCCATAGTTATGTTAACCAAAAAGCACATTGTTTGTTTCAGTGCTTAACACAAAAACTATATATTGAAAATAGAAGTTTTAAATAGGTTTTTCTGAACTGTACCTCTGCATCCCCCCAAGAAACCCTTCCCTGACAATTCCTGCACAGAGCCATCATCTTCCTCAGTTATAACTGACCCTCCAATTCAGAGCCCGCCTCTGGGCTCCGGGCAGAGGGCACAGTGTGGAAGCCCAGATACAGTTTAGATACAAAGCAGGATTTCAAACCCCAGTGCCTTGGACTCCCAGTAAGAATCACAACCGTATGACTTACTCATCACACGTAACGTACCAGAACTTTATCGTAGATTTTATCTCGAACAGTGAGGGCGACGTTTTCTAAGTCCTCTTCAGTGATATCCTCCACCGGCCGAAAAGACGATACGCGGTGACGCCGTCTGTGCCCCCGGCACTTCCCCTGCAAAGGAGCCAAAGCAGAACCTGACACAGGGCACTGCGAGAGGGTAAGGAAAAAACGCATTGAAACGTTTTAAACTATCCTGAGGTCTAGCACCATTCGTGTCAACTACGTCCCACATCTACTTCCTTGGACTCGTTCACTGAGCTGCTGCCCCACAGTGCCAGCTTCCTTCATGGCGAGGTGGTAAGATAAACGAGCAGCCCAGGTTTTTCCTGAGCGATAACTGGGTACCTGCTGTAAAGTCTGAGGACAGAGAAGTAATCACAGTGAACAGCCGGACCCACGATTAGGAAGGGTCTAAAGTCTCCTCCTCCAGGCTGAAGGCACAGGAGAGGCCTCATTCCTAAAAGTGCTTTCTGCCAAGCAAACCCACAAAGCCCACTGGAGCCACTGAAGAGCCTCGGCGGCCTCCACTGGAGACAAGCCGGGGTCCCTAACCACCAGGTCACTGCTCGGATGGGAGCGAGAGCTCGCTCCGTGGCCTAGGGTTTATACCCGAGTTCTTCTCAGAGTGTAGGCTGAGGCACCACCTGGGAACACAGCAGAAATCCAGCCCCTCCGAGTCATAACCTCAGCACATGCCCTGGGGTGACCGTGACAAGCCCTGGTGGCAGGGGACCACTGGCCCAGACCAAGAATCGTCTGTTTCCTATGGTGAAATAAATACCCCGCTAATTGTCTTCCTCCTCCGGAAACCGTAGAACTCTTCTGTGAACTTGGCCGAGGCGGTGAAGTTCTCCAGGGCGAACTTCTCGGGCGGCCGCGCGCTCCGGGTGGGGTTCGTGCGCCGCGTGACCTGCCCCTCCGAGAAGGCCCGCCGCACGGTCTTCTTCTTCTGAAAGCGAGAGCACAGACACATGCGGCCGGGTGCTTGCTGGAACACAAGCCACCTGGCACCCCACCAGCGTCAGGATAAGTGATCACTGAGAGTTCCACTTACAGAAGCTGAGCTCGGGGTCCGGACGGGGAAGAGGTCTGGCATTGAGTTCAGTTCCGCCAGTAGCTGAGCGAGCTGCAGTGCAGAACGAAAGAAAGCATCGTACGTCAGTGCCACCAGGTCTAGCTCATCTCACACCCCATCCTGAGTCTTCAGTTTCGCAGCCGTGAGAACCCTGACTAAAGTCGTTTACACAAGAGCCCGACGGCTGTTATAATTTAACCACACGTGTAACGATGTTCATCTCCAGAGGTGAGATGCTGTTATCGTTCACAGGAATGAGATTTTTTAGGCCCAATCCTTATGGATAAGGATGTGACACAATGTAAACTCCTGGAGCATCCGGCTAGAATCCTGATGGGGCCTCTAACTAGCAGTGACCCAGGAACAGCATTTTATACACCTGCATCGAGTCTCACCACATACAAAACAGAAAAGGCTCTCAACTAGCTCATCCTGTCAGTTATTCAGAGCTCCACCACCTGATTAAGTTCTCATCAAGAATTTCTGAAAATATTCCCAAATAAACACCTAAGAATACCAAATAATAGGCATTAATATGCCAGTGAGGCAATTTCATTAGAATTTTTAGTTTTAGATTTATACAAATGTATGGATGTCACTAAAAGATCATGAACACGGTTCTTATTTTAAAGATGCAGACAGATACAGTGCTAAAATTTGCCTTAGATGATGATGATGATAATAGTTTCAGGATAAATTCCACCTAAAAGCTTTATATTTTCTTAAGTAACTTATTAGACATGTAAGATTATATAGACAGTATCATTACATTGCTCTTTTAAAAAGGAAAATATTTTAAAATATATCAAAATGCTAAAAGTGAGCAGTAGATTTAAAAAATTCTATATATACAAAATTATGAAGCAAACAGTTATTTACCACATACAGAAAAATTACATATAACAAAGATTTCATCTTGTTCTATTAATTTTTCTAATTAAGACATCTTAAAGTTCAGTTTAGCACCTAGACCTCTTTCATTTCTTTGGATTATGTCTCGAAACCACAGCAGGTCATCACAATATAGTTTTGGGGGCTTAAAGCCACCTGCCTGACCCACACACTGCAACTCGTAGGTGGCTTCCTAACATCCTATTTGCACGTTGCTTTTCTGCTGGGAACAGGCCAGTTGTTCAGCCCCTCCCCTCCAATGCCACTGCACAGGTAGAGAACTTCACCTGATAAAGAGTAGGTAGCGTTTTAGTCCACGGAATGCTGTAAGGGGCTAAAAAGGAGTCTCTGTTCCCAAACTGGAGCTATCAGGTAATAACTGCTTGGGGTTCAGGAAAAGAGACACTTAACACTCAGAGCTCGTTTCCTGCCAGCAGCCGAGCTGTAAGGGCGCAGCCTGCGAGCCTGGGCAGCCGCTGGTCAGAGCCCGGAGCTGGCTCCCACCGCCCACGCGGGGCCTTACCATGGCCTTGTTCTCCTTGATGTTCATGGTCCTTTTCAGCAGCGCGTCCGAGCCCTCCTGGCCCTCATCCCTGGAGTCGTCCTCAGATTCAGAGACAGAATCGTCCCTCTCCTTCCCCTGTCTGCAGCTTTTCTTTCTCCCAAGAATTGCTTTTTTGGGGTCCTGTAAGCATGAGCTGGAAAACAGTGGCTCAGAAGAACTGTCTTTATCTGACTTTTTTGCCAGTTTCTTGGTGGGGAATTGCAAGGCTACGCGAAGGCCAATACTGCCTCTTCTAGACCTGCTTCTTCTAGGTGTAGCCTCTTCGTCTTCATCTTCCTCTTCCTCACTCACTAACGAAGCTTTACTATCGTCACTCAAATCTGACTCGTCGAGCTAACAAAATGAGAAAAAGCAAAGATGTCTATAAGACTTTGAAGAAGACATGTTTAAAACCACTCTGACATTATTTTAGGACAAAAAAATAAATAGCTGAAAGCCTCCTCTTCCTACTCTTAGTTCTCTGTGAACTCTTCAGTTCAGTGCTCAAGTAGTCTGCTGATGAATAAAACCAAAGAGCAGCTATTACTGCACTCTGCCCCAGCCCCAGCCACTGGCAGACGAGGTTCCATTCAGAGCATCAGGCTGGAAGCAAAACACTGACAAAGTCGACTCCTGCGCAGTGGAACAGCCCAGCTGGCACATCTGGAAGCCAAGTAACAGGAGGAACAGTCAAAGCGTGTACACGACGTAAGAGTCACCTTCAGAAAGAAAAGGGAGTGCCTGGGGAAGAAAAAATATTGACTACTCTGCCCTAAACAGGACTAAGACTCATGAGTAGAAGGGACAGGAGAGAGGACTTCACCTCAGTGAAATGACCAAGGAGCAGGTAGATTACTTGCCAGTGGGGTCACCAGCAATGTCCTCTCCAAGACATGAGGAGTCCCCACTCCAGGGGAAGACCCCCTCCTTTTTCTGTAACTGGGTGGCAACAAGGCAGATATAACTCATAGCCTCTGGAGGCTGTGGAACACCCATTCAGTCAGCTCAAGAACTTCTCATCCCGTTTTCAAACTCTACTTGGTATCCGTCTCCAGCATTAAAACACAACTTAGGTTTACACGTGAGGACACAGTGAGAATGGAAGGCAATGGCAGAGTGACACTGCCCAGCTGACAATGCACATAATATCTCAGGTACGAGGGGAGTCCTACCAATAACGGAGGTTTAAACACCGAGATCAAGGCCATCTCCTGAGCATCTTTCCTTGACCACAAGCTGGAAAGCTGAGTCTGAGAACCCGCCAGGGACTCTGCCAGTGGGGTGCTGGGAGGAGAGAATGGGCACAGCACCAGGATGGGCCCAGGATTCAGTTAAATGATTCTGCTGCCTCCTCAGTGACCACCCCCTGAATTCTAGCTGGACTCAAGTTAAATAAGGCAGAGGGAGGATAATGCAGGTAACTGCCAAACTTGGTATACGCATCAGTGCACGACAGGCCAAAGAGAGAAATAGACCATACTGTACTATTTTTTTTTTAAATATCTTGAACTTTCTTCTCCATTAATAGCTTGGGAATTTAAAACCATGGGCTGCAGAGGAATCCAATTTTGGGAGACACTGTTGGGCAACTTCAGAGGACATATCCCCAGACTGGCTTAGTTATCATAATCATCATCCAACCCACCTCTCTTCACCAAGGATGGGGAGCAGCTTATAACGAAGGACTGAAGTAGGGAAACAGCAAACTGTAAAAATACCAGTGGACACTCAGACCCGAGGGAAAGAACGCCAGGGCCAGCACCCCTGCTGTGGCTGTTTCAACTCTGGCTAGAAGACCACTAGGCAGCGGGGTATGACAATTGCCCGTCATCTGGAAAGGTGGTCTCACCAGTTCTCACTAGAGTGGGCAGGAAGTTGGGTAGAGAAAAAACAGTGCTTGTTTTCTCGCTGAATTTTAAAATAAAAGTTGCAGGTGGACCTCCCTTGAGCTATGAGTTATATCAGAGTCAACATAACATGTCACCATTAATATCCTAAATTCATTGACCATGAGGGGGGAGAAAAGACTATTGGGGTAATTTACATCCTTGCACTAGAAATACAAATCCTTTGAATAACCAGCCATCACTTAAAGAAGAGAAGATAAATAAGCCACTAAGAGTAGATGATACCCATCAGGGTTTGGAAGGATCTTTGTGTCTTGCTGGCAAGGGACTGGAGATTTGCTAGCCAGACACGTGAACTGCCATACAAACAGCTTCTGGAAAAAAAAGCCAAGGGAGGGCTGGAGCCTACAGGTTGGCACAGCTCTGTGCTACAATTCACAGAAGAAAAAAAGTCACCATCAAACAAGGCAGCCTACCATTAGGGCTTTCGGGCCTTAAGTCCCCCCTAGGAAAAGGTGGGGGACAGAGCAAGCAGCTTATTTAAACTTCCACGTAGGTTTCTTGCCAGAAGTGTTTCTGCAGGAGCATCTGAACGTGAAGATGCTTCGCCTCCACCCTCTACCTCAATACTGAAGAAGGAAGTGGTATACTGTTTTATTTGTTGTTGTTTTTTTTTTTTTTTTTGGATAAATGTATGCTATTTTTCAGGTAGCAGAAAATGCTTTTATCTTTAAAAGAAATCCAAAAGCTGTTCTTTAAAGTGACCCTGAGATTCGAATACTAGTCGGCAGTAAACTGGCCTACACATTATGAAATTAACAAGAAGAAATCAACCCACAGGTCTCTTGATGGCGAAGTCCTGAGAGCAGATTGTCCTCGGGACTCAGGCAGGCCTGGGTCACATTTATTATGAAAAAGCATGTCAGGCCCCAAATCGAGAATGCACAGGGTTAACACTTTGTACCAGTTAAATCTTTGCCAAATTAACTCTGAACCCAAGAACTTTAGTTCACACACAAGAAAAAAATGACTTTAAGAAACTTGTCACTCCCAGATAGATCCTCTTCTTTTTAGATAAAGAGGTTCAAACAGTCTGAAATAAATTCTTTGATAAGGGACAATAAGGAACACCTGGGACACAGCCCCCAAAACTCCAAAGGCACCAGAGGAAGAAAACTGGTTTTTCTATGCGTGGATAATGGATTAGTGGGCCAGGAATTTGCCTCAGAATAGCAATTTTCTTATTCTGTTAACTGGCTTAGAAGATAATCACGTAAGAAAAAGGAATTCCTTTTCATCTGTGAAGTGGCTTCTTACAACTAAAAAAAAAAAAATCAGAAGCAGAACTAAAAGTATTACAACGCACACTTCCTCATGCTGATAGCTATTACCTTTACTTCTGGGTTACTGTTTACGTTCAGATCACTCTGCGTAAATCCTTCAAAATCTTCCGTCTCTGAGTCAGTGTCCTCTATAAAAATTCTCCGTAGCTCTTCTGTGAAGTATTTGGAATGGAAGCGCACATCCTGCTAAATTAAAAACACACGTATGTCACATGGGACGAAAGAAAGAACAGTGGTTCCCAGGGACTGGGGGGCGGTGGGAGCTATTGTTTGAATGAGTACAGAGTTTCTGTTTGAGACATGAAAACATCCTGCGACTAGATAATGGTGACAGCTGCGCAACACCGTGAGTATACTTCATGCCACTTAGCATCTTGCTGGCAAGAAACACGGAACTTGCTTGTACTTAAAAATGATTAAAATGGTAAATTTCATGTTATGTGTATTTTACCATCACACACACACACACACACACTTTCTATAGCTTACAGAAATTTAGACCCACAAACTGATTTCAAAAGCTCAGTATTATGTCCACAGCCTCAGCCAGCTTCTTGCGTGACTGACGAGTGCTGATGGAATTCGGTTTCTCCTGCCAGGCCTGGCCATCAGGAACGCTTTCCCAGAGCCAGAAACACAGGGGAAGACGATGTGAGGGAAAAACGGCTCCCTCCCCCCTCCCACACACACACACTTTCCTTTCAAACAGCCACCCCAGCCTGTCTCTCCAAGCCGGCGAGCAGGCCTCCCTTTCACAGATGGCACATCTCTCTGCAGGAAAGGGCGGGACTTTTTTTTTTTCATTTAAAGTTGACAGTCAATATTATATTAGTTTCAGGTGTACATCATAGTGGTTATAGACATTTATATAATTTACAAAGTGACCCCCTGATTCGTCTGGCACCCACCTGGCACCATACATAATTACTACAGTGTCACTGACCTAGGCTGTACTTTACATCCCTATGACTATTTTGTAACCACCAATTTGTACTTCTTAAACACTGCAGCTTTTTCACCCAGCCCAAATTCTTCCCATCTGGCAACTATCAAAATGTTCTATCTATGAATCTGTTTCTGTTTGGTTTGTTGGCTTTTGTTCTTCAGATTCCTCATATAAGTGAGGTCATATGGTATTTGTCTTTCTCTATCTGACTTATTTTACTTAGCATAATACCCTCTAGATCCATCTATGTTATCGCAAATGGTTAATATTTCACTTTTTTATGGCTGAGTAATATGCCACTGTATATATGCACCGCTTCTTTATCTAATCGTGTATTGATGGGCATTCAGGCTGCTTCCATATCTTCGCTATTATAATCAGCACTGCCATGAATTTAGTGGTGCATATATCTATTGGAATTAAGTGTTTTAGATTTCTTCAGATAAATACCCAAAAGTGGAATGACTGAATCATAAAGTACTTTCATTTTAATTTTTTGAGGAATCTTGAAGCTGTTTTCCACAGTGGCTGCACCAATCTGCAATCCCACCAACAGTGACTGCAGTGGCTCCTTTACCAACTGCCTTGGTGTTGATGGAACACTCCAACCTTCCACGGCCCACAGAGGTCTCCAGCCGGTGAGCGACCAGCGACCACCAGCAGGTCCCAGTGAGCAGAAGATACTGTACGACTATTAAAGAACCTTTTTCCAATGATGACTTTTTCTTTCTTTTGAACTAATAAAAAGGAAACTGGGCTCTCTAAATGACATGCTTCAAAGAAAGGAGAAGGAAAAGAAAGAATTGCAGTTCAGAAAGGAGACCCACAAACAGTCTCCTCCAAGCTGGCGGCCAGGGCTGGAGTCCGTATCCCCTGTTGCCTCCGACATCTCCCTCCCACACCCGAGACACCACATCACACCACATGTGCCTGAGGAATCTTTATCTCCCCCCATGCCTTTCCCTGACTTTAATTACATACTTCTTTGAGCTCAGATAATCTCTGGAGAAAAACATATAATAGACAACTGGAAAAACTTTCAGAGGGATAGAGAAAGAACTGCCTATATCCAGCATTTTTTTTTTAAGCTTAAAAATGTCTCCTATGAATTATTATGGGTAATTGGAGTGAGTGTGTGCTCAGAGCTAAATTACTTTGTTTCTTTGTTCATAGCTGTGATGCAGCTGCTTCAAAAAAAAAAAAAAAAGAGAGACACAAACGGGAAGTTTCTTTAAAGTGTTTAAGGGAGGAGAAAGCTGGCATTGCTACACATACTGTGTGCAAGTTGGTGCAGCTTCCTGGGCTGGTTAAGAGGGATGGAGAGTGTATGGGCTCTGGGTGGGGAACCAGCAGGCCAGGGTTTATGATTAAGGAAGAACGATGCACAGCTGGCTCCCAAGGAAACCCACCATGAACCTGCTACCTCCCATGGCAGGAAACATCTGTTTAGAGCACTTAGCCAGCCCCTGCAGGCTGCTGCTATGGGGCAGTGGGGTACACATGCAAATTTCATTGTAGACCCAAAGTCGCTGCCTCGATTACACCTTGGAGCAGTAGTGCCAACCTTCCAGTCCTCTAGCTCTTTCTATCTTCTGAGTTGTCAGCCTGCGAGAAATCAGTATCATTGGTGGCCAGTTCTGACAGAGAAGAACCACTTGGCTACAGTCCTAAACCAAGGCCTATGCTTATTCTCCTTATTCCACAAGGTATAAAAAAAAAAGGTTTTTAACGTGGGTCTGTATGAAGCAAACATCCACTCTGCACAGCCTCACTGCATTCTTGGTTACAACCCTCACACAGCTGTTTGCTCTAGGGGATTTGTTATCTTTTAAAATTAAAACTAGGCAATATTTTATGAGCCTTGGTCATCCTGATCAAGGAGGTAAGCAAGTAACAGGAGAGGAGATAAGAGTGGTTGCCTTTTTTATTTTGAAGCTCACAAGACATGAAGAAATAGACTGGAAAGTGATGACGGGCCGAGTGAGCAAAGGCACACAAGCCTCCCGCTTCCACCTGACGGGTGGCTCGTTCACAAAGCATACTGGACGCATGAAACAAGGAAAAAGGGACAAGGGAGCGCTCTCAGCCAGGAAAGCTGGAATACACTGCCCAAGCATGAGGCCCCTTTCATCAAAGCTTATCATTTAATGGGGGAGCTGGACAGGTCTACAAGTAATCACGGTGAGGATGAGTGACATATGGGAGACACAAGCATGAAGGTCCTCAGAAAGAAAGAAAACCCAGTAAGACTTCCTGGAAGAAGCAGTGTCTGAACTGGATCTGAGCCAGGATAGACTCTAGAAAACTGAACAGCGAGCACACAGGCAGAAGGAACAACACGGACTGGCGCAGGCACAGGGCAGAACGGTGCGTGACGAGGGAATCGGTGCCATTTCTGGCCTTCTGCAGCACGGCCGGCAGGAGAGCAAGCAACGGGAGCCAAGAGGGTGAGAAAGGGTAACTCCAGATTTGGAACATCCCAAATCTAGGAGCTCGGCCCCTTCTCAGATGTGGGGCCGTGGGTGAGTTATTTCACTTCCCTGAGCTTCAGTTTCATCACCTGTACAATGAGTGAAATGTACCATCTGCAGCTTCCTAGGGAGGCACATCGATTAAGTGCAGTCTGTACAAAAAGCATATTGTCACAGGCCACGTAAGGCATGCTGGGGTCAGACTGCAGGACTGAGGGGAAAAGGCAAGCTTGATGACATAGAAGCAGCAGTTACCACAGAAGCAAAAGGCCCTGCTTTGTTTCTAATGCCTCTCACGTGCCCGGCCCCGGCTTGGCCCTTTCCACACGTCCCGCACTGCTCAGAATCACCCCCTTGTGGTGGACCCAACAGGCCCCTTCCCCCCGTACTGCCTGACCAGCTGGAGGATGGGTGATTTCTGATAAAGGGGGATCATGACCAGAGCTCAGTTCTACAAGTGAGGTAAAGTCTGTGAGGATTCGGTAGCTAACGAGGGAAGAGGAAGGAAAGGATGGAGGTGAGGAAAAGGGCAGAAGATTCGTCAACTCCTGGACGGGAGTCGGGGAGACGGGAAAGGAGGAGGAGGGGTGGAGAACATCAAAGACAGAGATAACAGTGAGAAGCCAGCCAGATGACCTGGGGAGGGTAAGGGGAGGGCTTCAGCTCTCCCTTGAATAATCGGGATCGGTCCAGCTGGCATTAAAGAAATACATCTGGGGTTGGAGAGAGAAGCCAAGTCTTAAAGATTCTGGAGGTAATAGCTGAAACCAGGCCAATCACTGAGATCACTAAGCTTTGAAAAGGCGTGAATACAAAATCTTGGACAACATCCACCTATGGGGATAGAAAACAGAAGAGATGACAACAAAGTAAAGGTGATACCGAGAGGCATGACACCAAGGGAAGTGGAAGCAGGTGGGGACATAAAGTAAGGTGAGGGCCACAGAGACAGGAGGCCCCCAAAACCTGCGAAAGAACAGCTCCCACCGAGGCCAGAAAACGCACAGCCAGCTAAGTAATCAAGCGGGCCCTGCACTTATATATAATTAACTGCTTCCCCTCCTGTACTTGGCCAGTTGAAGCAAGGTGGTTTTAATTTACAGCCTTTTTAAGAGAGGCCATGCTCAAGAAAGAATGAGGGATTCTGAGTGCCACAATAAACTCGGGAGAAAATGCCACACGAGGCTAGATATTTTGGTTGGCCATGCTATTGAGAAGGCACAATATAAACCTCCAGGAACTCTAACTCTAAGAGAACCGTGACTTGTATTTGCCACAGGTCAGAGTAATTAAAGAAAGAAAAATGCTCTCCCCAGCAATTCCAAGAGGGGGGTGCCAGCAAAACCACACTGTGGGAGCAGAGACGCAATTGTCTCCCGCTAACCACACATTCCTGTGCTGCACTGCATGGTGCGGGCTATTGCTGGGTGGCACAGCCACCCCTGCCAGCTGTGTGGGAGCCTCTGAATACAGCCTCACCCCAGGCAGCAGCCCCGAGGTTGCACAGAAAATGGGTTTGATCATGTGATGTCCCATTAAAAAAAAAAAAAAAAGACTGTACATAGAAAAGAATTTAAACAGCAAAAGTGAGCTAGGTACTCTCACTGGTTTCTTAAAGCATATGAAGGCTTCCTGCTGATAAATGCTTGACAATGAACTGATATCAACAGTCTCATACCATGTTCAAATAAAAGAATACCTGAACCCGGATCCAGGCTTCAAGATGAACATGCCTTCCTTGAAAGGAAGTATCCGTACCTGTTTCCCCGACTCCAGTGAGTCAAAACTATCGCAGCTCTCCTCTGATGAGAGGGTTTCCATGGGAACATCATCTCGGAAACCGACAAACTCTTCATCATCACTGGGGGCGTTAAAGATGTCAGCCACTTCTTTAGGGATCTGTTTTGGATTCGAAACAAAGAAGGATAAAACCAGGGGTTGTTAAATCACTTAGGGAATTCTTCTAGAGAAGACTAGGCATCAACATCTCCTCACTTTATCAATCTGCCCGGCAGCCCAGAAGGCCCAGTAACCCTGAGCAAGAGGTGCTTCAGCTGATACCTCACGGCAAGAGGAAAGGGAGGATCAGATACGACTTTTCTTGTTCAAATTCTAGAGCTATAGCCTATCTTACAGAGAATGTCAAGGCCATGCATGCCCAGGTAGCAGCCATTTTTCATCTCTTGACAAAAGAGAGAGAGAGAGAGAGAGAGAAAGAGAGAGAGAGAGAGAGAGGGGCATCGGTTTCTGAAAAACCAATGATCTATTTTTCTCCTACAAGTAGACCTGTCTTTAAATGTCATGTAAAAGATTCCTGAAGATATTACTATGCTCTTTTCTTAATTCCCACCTATAGTTATTTTTCTCTTCTTTGTCATATGCTGATTCTGATATGCAAATTCACACAATGAAATAAGTAGCTTTCCTTCCTTTCTATATTCTGAATCAATTATAGTAGCTTTAGAATTCCAAGAGAATTTAAACGCTATTATAGGCAATTATTCCAAGAATGTTGCCAGCATACTTAACCTAACAAACATGTATCTGCTGAGAGTTCACGCTTATATGCTGACTACCTATTTTTTCCCACGTCTTAATTTTGAAAAACTTCAAACACATAAAAATTTGAAAGAACACAACAAATATTTTTATATTCTTCACCTGGAACCCCCACTGTCACCACATTTGCTTTCTCTCTCTCTTTTTCAACAACTATTAGGCGGAACCACAGGCACTGGCTGGCCTTTGTTTTTGACCCAGGAAAACAGTGATTTAATATGAGCCAACCCATTTCTCATGTGTTTAAAATAATTTGCAGACACACTAATTCAGCCTAAAAGACTACAGCACATATATCCCAAGAATAATGGCATTCTCCTACAGAACCACAAAACCATCATCATACCTAAAATAATGAACAGTAATTCGATAGTGTCATTTATCAGGAATCCATATTTCAAGGTCTGCAACAGTCTCCACAAAATGTCTTTCAGAACTTTCTCCAGAAAGAGGGATACACATAAAGCAAGGAACATGCGTTGTATTTTATTTTTTTGTGTGTGAGACATTGTTTTTTTGCTGCTTTTCTAATACTGAAATTTTGTAGATAGACCAAGATAACTATCTTGCAAAATGTCATACCTGTAGCGCTTTTCTGATTGCTTCCTGATAGCTTCAAATTAAATATTTTTGGCAACAATCCTGCACAGATGACATATACTTCTCAAGGTACTGCATTAAAGAGGCACAGTAGGCATTCTTAAAACATAATTATAAGAACTTTCAAACACATTCATAGGTAGATGGAACAGTATAATGAACACACATGTGGACCCCCCAGCAATTATCTGTCCATGGCTAACACTGTTTCGTCTTTATCCCTACCCCACTGCCCTCCTTTCAAACCATCTTAAAGCAACTATAGATGTAGTATCATTTCACCCTGTATCTTCAGCAAATATGCAGGCTGCATTCCCAGTTCTATAAACATTTTTTTAAACTCATTGTTTATTTGCATCACGATCCAAGTAAGGTCCATACATTGGCAGACCGGTCTCTTAAGTCCTTCCTCGTGTCTCCTTTATTTAAAATTTTTTTCTTATGACTTATTTTGGACTGTAGAGTTTGCCAGTCTGGAGTCTGGGGGCTTTGTTTGTTTTGCAGTCCCTCCCCTCCCCCGATGGTAGGCAGCAGACTCCTCTGTCCCTTTGGATTTCCAGTAATTTGGTAGTTGAACCTAGAAGCTCGATCAGATTCAAGTCGGCTTCTTTTTGACAAGCCTACTTCACAGGTAGTGCGGTGTTCTTCCTTCAGAAAACACAGACTATCATCTATCTGGCTCTCTTTAGCAGCAATGCTGTTTGGTCGACAAGATGCGATCAGCCAGATGTTTCCTTAGCAAAAATAGTTTACCCCTTTGTATTTAGAAAAGCAATAACTAGGGTGATGTTTGAGATTCTGTGAATATCCTTCTCTCCCTGATAACATTTCACTCAACAGTTTCAGTATCCATTGATAACTCTTGCCTGAACCAATTACTATGCCAGAGGTTGCAAAATAGTGATTTCGTATTCTATCACTCAAATATTAGCTGGCATCCTTTTGTAACATGTTAGTTCTTCCTCCTCTTCTCTGTCCCTCCTTTCTCTTTCTCTCTCCTCTTTCCCTCTCACATAGATTCATAGATTTTTTTATTCATGTATTCATTACTGTCATCATTCTTTCTGATGCCCAAATTGTCCCAAATTTGGCCACTGGGAGCTCTTTCAAGCCAGCGGCCATGTCCGTTTGATACAACCTGATAGTCTCTGAGCACCTCCTTGCTCTCCAGCACGAGTGTGCCGAGCTAGCCTTGTACCTCACATGCCCCAGCCCTCAATCTGGCCTTTTCTCCAAGAAGCCCTGGCATTTAGAAACCAAGATGTGAGAACTCAGTGTGCTCCTTGTTAGTGAAGTGTCATTACTTCTAGGCAGTCTGACTTGACAGCAAGGATATTTTAAGTATCTTGAATCCTAAGTTCATAGTGACACCTTGAATTCAGATCCAATGTGGCAGATTCTTCCTCAGCAACCTCAATCCCACATTAATATCCCCCTTCCTCCACAACAAAAACCCCAATTTCCAGTATTTCTCATACATTTACCCATTGGCTCTATCTATGATACATACAAAATAGTTTCAAACTGACACCACTACCAACGATACTGCCAACAATATTCAAGTTCAAAGTTTCCTTGTGGTTTTATACTAGACCTTTTCCCTGAGATAACCTGACAATTCTGTACTTTGGGATGCAAAAGGACTTCCCATGTACTTACTATTTCATCACACAGTACAGTAAACAGATGTCCTCCGGGGTCAAGATTTTAATAAAATCATTTTTACTGCTACAAGACATTCTTAAGTGAAGCTGGCATTTTCTTCTAAAATTGAGTGCCCTGAGGTGAAGAATGCAGTGACCACTCGTACAGTTTGCTGCCACCACCTTGATTCATGCTAAGGGCCAGCAGTGTCACTACCTTTGCTTTGTACCATTGATGCAAATATCAACACAGCAGAAAAAGGCAAATAATGTCTTAGCATTATCATGACAATAACTCTGTCCTCACAGAACCACGAAAGGGCCTTAGGGTTCCCCAGACCACCACTGGACTGCTGCACGAACACCTACAAAGTTGTGTATTCAAAAGTTATTTAAATTCTTTGAATTTTTTTTTCTGTGCACTGAATTAATTTTACAGTCAGTTAAATTCACTTGAGAAATTACTCATCCCTAATCTAGTTATTTTTATCATGCATGCTTCTTGTTTAAAAACACAATTAGAAAGTTAATGGTCCAATCAATGAAAGCTTAACATGTGGTTTGTAGAGAACACAAATTCAGAATTGAGTATAAGAAGTTTAATCATGTCGGAGGGGTAATACGAACATGCTTCAACCATCTAATGAAATCGCCACAAGGGACAAACGGATGGACACTTATGGAGTTAGAGTTCCACCAACGACAGAGGAAAACCTGCCACCAAGCTAAACAAACAAAGCTTAACTCTGAGGTGGTTCTTGAGGGAAAAACTGAAACTTTTCACAAGGAAGTAAATTTAACAGTTATTTGGCACCTGTTATCTTTTCAAAGACATCTTTTGCTATTAGACACCTTCTGTTGTTTCATTAGCCGTCAGATCCAGTACTCCAAGAGAATACTCATACCAGAAACATAGACTAGACTTATGAAAGTGTAAGAATAGCCACCAAGTTCAGTCCCTAAAGTGGCACTGACGGAGAAACTGGTGACTTGGTCTGACTCTTTCCTTTTGACTCATCACCATTTTATGAATCAAAAAGCCCCAGTTGCCCAGAAGCTTGTTTTAACATAGAGGTTAACAAAGGAGAAGCAGCCACTGTAATGATTTAAGCAAAGCACACACAAGGGAGGGAGAGGCTGGCAATATGAATGAATGCTTCCGGTGACACTGCATGAGCCCCGGGGTTATCGTCCCAGCCCGCCACTGCTGCAAAGCCTGTGTCCCTCCAATTCTTCATCTACGACTTCTGCATCTGCTCCAGAGATGCCATGAAGGTGGGCTGTAACAACCCATCAAGAACAAAAGAATACACTTTCAAAAAAGCAAAACCACCTACACATTCTTGAGCATGCAGGGCTGCTTCTTGCTGCCTAACTTCAAAAGGCATTAAGAGTTTCAGAGTCACAAGCCCCAGGATTTAGCAGAAGTCTACATAATTTTCAAAAGTCTTCAATGCAACAAACTATATATAACAGATGCAACAAAGAAGGCAAGTGTTAGATACAAGAGACCTGACACAAGGTTCAGAGGGGCACCCTGCTAATATGTGACCAGTTCGACCATATACCAATACATTAGGCCAAGAGACCTGTCGTTTCCCCACTCATCGTGAGGTGGTGCTGACTAGAGAGAGCTGAAGACCTGAGTGCAGCACTCCTCCACACCAGGAAAGCCCCACCAGCAGGAACGGGGCCCGGTGCACCCGATAATGTCGTCCGTAAGTGACATAGGCAAAATTGGCTATCTGAAGAGACTAAATAATCCATTTCGCTTCTCTCCTGATAATATAAATCAGATGACCACAAGGAATATAATTAATATGTATATACAACTAGCCTCTGGATGGGAAAAACGAAGCATCAACATAAAGGAAATCAAAATGGAAAACGATAGTATCATAGATTGTGTAACAATTTAAAACTTTTTTTTAAAGAAGAAAAATTTAGAAATTAAAAAAAAAGTTGAAGAACAGATCCGCCACAAATATGACAAATTATTAATGTTACTGAAAATCTCATACAAAATAAAATGTACCAAGCAAGAGTCACATGATAAAATAGGTAAAGGAAAATTCACTGCACAGGGAATATAGAAGAGGCTATAATTTAAAAGTCTTCGACCTCTCTACGTAAACAAAAATGAGATTAAAACAAGTATCATTCTCATCTAGCTATTTAGCAATGCCTTATCAATTTTTAAGGGCCCACTCAATGACAGGGAGGATGTGACGAGACAAACATCTCTATATACAACTGATGGGAGGACAAATGGGTCTGATATTTCAAAATAGTAATTTGGTCATATACATCTAAAACAGGTTAGTTAAAAGAGGGGGAAAACGTATATACCCTAAGATTTAAAGACTGCCAGAAAACTTGGATAAACTCAGAGCGTGTGAACTATAAACAGTTAAGAGGATCATAAATTCAAGGATTATCAGAGTGTGACAGATCTCACCCATCAACTGGAGCACTTTTCCTCATTTTAAAAGGGGCAAACATCAGCCTAGACTTATTCAAGGGCACACAGTTTGTAAACACCCTACAAACACATTCCCAACTATCTAAAGAGAAAAATGTTATTTTCTCAATAAAGATAACTACATATTAATTAGTATTGAGTATTTAATTCAATCAAAAACCTAAAGTTGATGATACCAAAAGCAGGAAAAATAAAATAAAAAATAGATAAAACTGGACTTTATCGAAACTAAAACATCTACTCATCAAAGGACATTACAAGAGATCGATAAAACCTATAGAGTGAAATATTTGTAAATCACATAACTAGTAAGCCTCTAGTATATAGAATATATAGATCTTTTACACTGCATTAAAACAACAAATACTCAACAAAAAATGGGTAAAGAACTTGAGAGATATTTCTCCAAAGATCTATGAATGGATAGCAAGTACACGAAAGATGTCCAACATCGTCAGTTATTAGGGAAATGAAAATCAGAAACACAAAATGCTATTTCACATCCTCTGGGATGGCTTTAATCCAAAAAATGGGGGGTAGGGGATGGTGAAGATGTAGAGAAATTAGAACACTTGTACGTGGGAGGTGGGAATGCAAAATGGTTTATCTGGAAAAGTTTGCTGGTTCTTCAAAAAGTCAAACAGAAATTACCATACAACCCAGCACTTCCACTCTTAGATAGTATATAACCAAAAGAACTGAAAACAGGAGTTTCAAACAAATACACGTGCATGTGTATTCATAGCAGCACTATTCACAAGAGCCAGAAGCTAGTAACAACCCAAATGTCCACCACAGATGAAGGGACCAAACAATTGCAAGAAATGGAGAGGGGGGAAAAATGGTGTAGATGATAGAGGCCCTTTGCATTCCTCTGGCGACCAAATCAAAATCGTGACGGAAACAAGGAGCTGCAGCAAGGAAAAATCACCTGGAATCTAGAGGAAAAGCCATACAACTAGGGAGAAATCCAAGAAATCACCCTGCAGGACGGGGCGAGGACACAGGGCTGCCGGGTCTGAGCGGCTGAGATGGAGGCTGCAGCAGAAGCCTCTTAAAGGGGCCTCTTCCATGAGCGGATTTTCTCAGTGACGGACTTGCTCTCTCTGAGCACTAGTGCCGATTAGGCTGTGCGCAGGGGGCACCAGAGACTTGCAGGGAGACACTGTCTGAGTGAGGGCCAAGGCTCTGTACAGAAGAGCCAACTGTATCCACTGTTCCCTGTTGAACCCTCCCCACTCCCAATACGCGGACACAGAGCCGCCACAGCCGTGATGTAATCAGACTGGGTAACAGAGGTCGCTCACCCAGAGGATTCCCTGAAACCCGCCTCCCCCAACTTGGGCCCCCGACCCAAGCCACAGCCAGGTATATCCACAGCAAGTCAGGTGCTCCTTGCTGAGCAGCACCTAGACTCGGGCTGTAGCCAGCTGGCCATGGTTTCTGGTGTGGCCTTTTGAGGCAACTATAAGCACAGCATCTGTGGATTGCTTGCTGAATCCTGACAGGTGGCCCCAGAGGGGAAGAGGCTTGGGCTAAGTTTGGCCTGCAGCTGAACCCCTCTCAGGACTGTGCCACTGGACACCTGCTTCTCAAATCCACACTAATAAGACTGGGAGACTTAGGAGCTTTGCTTAGTACACAGGAAAGACAAGAAAAAGCAGCCAAAATGGGAAGACAAAGAAGCAGAAACCATATGAGAACAAAACAGAAATCCAGATACAATAGAGTCAAGTAACCTAACAGATGCAGAGTTCAAAACACTGGTTATAAAGATGCTCAATGAACTTTTGGGAAGTGTAGATAAATCCAGTGAGAACTTCAACAAAGAGATTTAAAAAAAAAAAAAAACCACAAAAATGGAATTGGAAATTACAAAAGGGAACCAGCCTGAAATAAAGAACACGTTATCTGAGAAGTATATTAAATGGAATAAACAAAGTGAATGAAGCACAGGATCAAATGCCTTATCCAGAGGATGGGAAAGCCAAGGACACACAATCAGAATGGCAAGAGATAAGGTACTAAGACTATAAAAATAATTTAAGGAGGATATGGCACACTATTAAGGGTCCAAATAATGTGAGGAGGATATGGCACACTATTAACAGTCAGTATGTAAAAGATACATACTGACTCAAAGAAAGGGGATGGAAAAAGATATTGTTTTGATGGACGTAGAAGGTATTTAAGTCAGACAGAGAAAGATAAACACTATATGATTTCACTTGCATGTGGAATCTAAGGGCTAAAAAGAACAAACTAATCAAAAACAGACTCACAATTATAGTGGACAATTTGGCAACAAATGTGGGGGTATGGGGGGCCAGAAGAATGGGGTGAAGGATTAAAGAAGTACAAGTTAGTAGCTGATGGATGGTCACAGGGATGGGGAGCACAGCATAGGAAATGCAGTTAGCATTAATATGTTGGCTAAGTGGAGGGTTAGGGGAGGGAGGGTGCAACTGAGGAGATAGTTTTATGAACTATACAGATGTCTAACCAATGTACTGTATACTTGAAACTAATTTTTTTTTAATTGCAAGAAATAAAATCTACAATGGAATATTATTCAGCCATAAAAATATATTAAATGCAATGGGGTATTATTTAGCCATAACAAGGAATGAAGTACTGACCCATGACACAATATAGATAAACCTGCAAAACACTAAGAGAAGCCAGACACAAAATGTCACATGTTGTTTAATTCATTTAGGTGAAATATCCAGAATAAGTAAATCTGGCAGGTTTGTGATTGCCAGCGGCTAGAGGAGGAAAAAACAGAGCAATACTGCATAATAGGTACTGGGTTTCTTTTTAGGGGTGACTGTTAGTACATGAGGACCCAGAGAAAAGCCCCAAGACTGAAAATCTCCTTGAGCAGAGGGGAAGGAAAGACGAAAGACAAAGTCTGGACTCTCCAAGCTCATAACTGAGTTTATTAAGGGAAACTTACATCCAAAGCGTGTCTTGGGCAGCTGCGAGGGGAAATGGACCCCCATGTCCCTTGACAGGCCCCAAAGAATTATAGTGGGGGGCAGGGCACCGAAACAGGTACTGGGATGTGAACCCATCAGGTATGGGACGTAACTGTACACGCTGGAGCGGGTCAGGACAAGGGCCTGCTCCAGGAACCGGCACAGAGCAAAAGGCAAGGGAGGATGCTGGCTTGCATCAGCAAGGCCTGTCTCTCCTGATTGCTCTTCCAAAGCAGTACCCCAAGAATAACTACCTGTTCTAGCCCTTTATCCTATTTTTCTTCAGTCCATTTACTATCTGACATTCCATAAATTTAAAAAATTTATTGTCTGCCTCTCGCACAATTAAGCCATGAGGACAGAGACTTTGCTTCACTCACCACACTATCCAGTGCCTAAAAAAGTGGAGGAACTCAATAATTTGTTGAATAAATAAAATGAAAACATTTATTATAATGGATTAAAAGTACTGTCATACATAGGCATTAATGCAATGGAAACAAACTGTAAAGCTACACATGAGAATATTAATGATTATTTCTGAACAGTGAGATTACGAAAGTTAGCAGAGTAGTACAGTTTTGTTTTGTTTAAGTCAGAGGCTTTGTTTTACTCCATGGCTCTACTTAGATGTTGAGGGTTAAATAAAATAATGCCTGTCAAGTGCTCAAGAGAATGTTTGGTACACAATAAACACTAATATGTGTTCATAATAACCACTGTTAATTTTTTTTGTATTTACTTCTGCATTTTGCAAGTTTTATAAGACTTATTGAAATAGTCATCAAGAGCGATATCAACAAAATGATGAACTAGGAAGTACCTTCATTCCCCCAAGGAACTGTCTAACCCAATCCGATAGGAGTTCTGGAAAATTGTCAGAGAGCTATGGTAACCAAGAAAATGCCCAATCAAAAAAAAAGTCTTCTGCAAAATGGTAGGATATGTGGTATTTTTAATTGCCCTTGTCCCACTCCCTCCACAGTACAGTTTTGGTCTGGAAGATACCACAGTTTAGTTCCCAGTTCCCTTGAACTGGAGAGAGCAAAGCAGAAGTTGATTGCAACATGCTAACTAATCAGGGGCTTGCGTGAAGGACTCATCCCTGTCTCACCTAAGTCAGTCACAAATGAGGAAAAGCTTCAGCTATTGTTCATGAAACCACAGGGGACTACAGATCTGCAGATGCCTGGGACAGAGGTATGCATGGAGATATACATAGACCATCAAAAGCCCCAAGAAGATGTTTGCATAAAACTGCTTGGAAAATTAAGACATTAAAAAGAAGTTGTGTAAATGGATGAACAGAGGAAGTCACATGCAGGTACAGGCTAGATACATGCTCAGAAAACACCTGGGGATAACTTAAGCTTCTGGGATCAGAGAGTGCCCATCTAATCAATGAATGATTTCCCTGGCACAGAGCCAGTCAGCAAAGATTGGAAGAGGTGGCTGTTTCTCCAATTTTCAACAAAAGATCAAAGGCATACAAAGAAACAAAAATACGACTCATTCAAAAGAACAAAATAAACAAGTTAAAAACTGTTCCGGAGGAAGCAAAGTGGACTTAACTAGACAAAAGTCAACTGCCTTAAATATGCTCAAAAAGCAAAAAGAAAACACAAAGAACTAAATCAGGAAAATGATATGTAAGCGAAATGATATAATCAAAAAAGTGAATTAAAAAGAACCAAGCAGAAATTCTGGAGCTGAAAACATACTATAACTAGATTGAAAATTTCAATAAAGGGGTTCAAAATCAGACTGAGGAAGCAAAAGAACTAGAAATTATTCGACAAAATAATGGCTGAAACCTCCCCAAATTTGATGAAATACACAAATATAGAAATCCAAGAAGCTCAATGAACTCCAAATAGGATAAACCCAAAGGACCCACTGAGACACATTTTAATCAAACTGTTGAAAGCCCAAGACAATCTTAAAAGCAGCAAGAGAAAAGCAGCTCATCACATAAAAGGAACCCTTAATGAAACTGTCATCGGACTGCTTAGCAGAAACCTTGGAGGCCTGAAGGAGTTAGAGCATAGATTTAAAGGGCTAAAAGAAAAAAAAAAAAAAAAAAAAGAAACTGTCAACCAAGAAATCTGTATCTGGCAAAACTATACTTTAAAGATGAAGGTGAAATTAACACATTACAAGATAAATGGAAGATGAGGGAGTTCACTGCTACTAGACTTGCCGAACAAGAAATCCTAAAGGGAGTACCTCAAAGCCATATGGAAATATGAAGTCCTCACACATAGGTAAAAACACAGACAAATAGAAAAACCAGTACTATTGCAAATTTGATTTGTGACTCCATTTTTTATTTTCCAGAGAATAAAAAAATTGTTAGTGGGTTCACAAAGCATAAAGATGTAATTTGTGACATCAATAACAAAAGAGGGAACAGAACTATAAAGGAGTAGAGTTCTTATGTACCATTTAAAAGTCAAATTGATATTGTTCAAATTAGATTGTTTTTAGAATGTTATTTATAATCCTCATTTTAACCAGAGAAAATATCTAGAATACACACAAAAAGAAAAGGGAATCAAAACATGTTACTACAAAGATCAACAAAACACAAAGGTAGGCAGTAATGGAGGAAATAAGGGTCAAAAAAGGGATGACATACAAAATGGCAAAAGTCCATCCTTCCTTATCAGTGATCACTCTAAGTGCAAACAGGTTCAACTCTACAATGAAAAGACAGATGGGTAGAATGTTTTTTTAAAGGGTCCAATTACATGTTGTCTCTAAGAGACTTACTTTAGATCTAAAAATACAGATAGGTTGAAGGTGAAAGGACAGAAAAAGACATGCAATGCAAATTGAAACCCAAAGAGAGATGGAGTGACTATACAGGTATCAGATAAAGTAAAAGCGAAACTTGTTGTATTGTGCTTTGCTTTACTGTACTCCACAGATGTAGCATTTTTTATAAGTTGAAGGCAAGACCCTCTACCTTCATATTGATAAAAGGGTCAATTCACCAAGAAAATTTAAAAATTACAAATTTGCATGCACCAAGCATCAGAGCTCCAAAATATATGTAGCAAACACAAATAAAATTGAAGAGAGAAGTTGATGGTTCTACCAGAGTTGGAGATTTCAATACCCCACTTTCAATAATAGAACCACCAGACAAAAGACCAACAAGGAAACAAGAGAAAATGAGCAACATTATACACCAAACAGAACTACCAGACATATACAGAAAACTTCACTGAACAACTGAATATACATTTTCCTCAGAAGCGTGTGGAAAACTCCCTAGGACAGACCACATGTTAAGCTACGAAATGAGTTAGAATGTAAAATGATTGAAATCATACAAACTATCTTTTCTGATCACATTAGAAGCAAACTAGAGATCAGTAATGAAAGAAAAACTGAAAATTTCACAAATATGTGTAAATTAAACAACGTACTCTTATGGGTCAAAGAAATCACAAGGGAAATTACAAAATACTTTCAAACAAATGAAAATGAAAACAAAATGTACCAAACTTAGGGGATGCAGAAAAATATATGCTAAGAGGGAACTCTATAGCTGTAAACTTACATTGAAAAAGAACCCAAACCAACAAACTAGATTTACACAATAAGAACTAGGAAAAGTACAGCAAACTACCCAAAGGCAGAAGAAAGGAAATAATAAAGATAAAGCAGAGATAAAATTTTAAAAAAAAAACAGAAAAATAGAGAAAAATCAACAAAATGTTTTTAGTTCTTTGAAAATATCAACAAAATGGACAAACTGTTAGATTGAAAAAAAAATCCAATTTACTGAAATAAAGCAGGATCTTTACAGAAATAAAAAGGATTACAAAAGACTACTATGAACAATTGCATACCAACAAATTGGGTTAGCTAGGTAATATAAATTCCTAGAAATACCCAACCTTCCAAGACAAACATAAAGAATAAGAAATCTGAATCCACCTTTAACTAGCAAGAATTTGAATCAGTACTCAAAAACATCCCAACAAAAATCCCAGGACCCATCAGTTTTACTGACTTCTATTCAATGTTTAAAGAATTAACAATAATCCTTCTCAAACTCTTCCTCCAGAATTGAAGAGGACAGAATACTCCTTAACTCATTCTATGAGGCCAGTATTACCCTGACATTAAAGCCAAACAAAGACCCTACAAAAGTGTGAGTACACCCTTATGAATAATGACTCAAATATCCTCAACAAAATGCTAGCAAACCAAATTCAGCAGCATAGTAAAAGGATTATACAACAGACCAAGTGGGATATATTTCTGGAATGCAAGGTGGTTTAACATATGAAAATTAATCACTACATTAACAAAATAAAAGAATAAAACATACCACCTACCAAAAGGAAAAAACCTCAAAAGGTATCAAAGACCTAAATGTAAAAGCTAAAACTATAAAATTCTTAAAAGAAAACATAGAAGAAAAACTTCATGACACTGGATCTGGCAATGTTTTTGGGGGGAGGGGTATGAAACCGACACAGTTAATAGCAGAAAAAAGATAAATTGGACTTCATCAAAATTAAAAATTTTGTGCATCAAAGGACACTATTAAGAAAGTAAAAAAGTTAACTTACAGCATGGGAGAAAATATCTGCAATTCATGTATCTGATACGGAATTAATATCCAGTATAAAGAATTCCTACAGCTCAACAACAAAACCAATCTCAAAATGCTCAAAGGACCTAAATATGACATTTCTCCAAATATGTACAGATGGCCAATAAACACACAAAAAGATATTCAACCTCACTAATCATTATTAGAGAAATGCAAATCAAAACCACTATGAGATGCCACTTCACACTCATTAGGATGGAAATTATCAAAAAAAAAAAACAGAAAATAAGTGTTGGTGAGAACGTGGAGAAATTAAAACCTTTGTGCACTGTTGGTGGGAATGGTAAACAGTGCGCAGTGGCCACAGTGGCAAACAATACGGTGGTTCCTCCAACAATTAAACACAAAATTACCATATGATCAAATAATTCTACTTTTAGGTATTTGCCCAAAAGTACTGAAGGCAGGGATTCAAACAGATAATTTACACCATTGTTTATATTATTATTCACAATAGCCAAAAAGTGGAAACAGCCCAAATGCCCATAATGAATGAAAGGATAAATACATGATATCTACATACAATGGGTTATTATTCAGCCTGAAAAAAGAATATTTTAATATGTTACAAGGTAGATGAACCTTAATAACATGCTAAGTGAAATAAATCAAACACAATACAACAAATATTCTCATGATTCCACTCATAGACGGTACCTAGAACAAATTCATAGAGACAGTGTGGTGGGTGGGGGGTGGTGAGGGGAGGGATGGGGAGTTAGTGTTTAATGGGTACAGAGTTTTAGTTTAGGATGACAAAGTTCTGGAGACAGAAGTGGTGTTGATCACACAACAATGAGATTCTATTTCATGCCACTGAATTGTACCCTTGAAAATGGTTAACACAGTAAATTTTGTTACTCATGTTTTACCACAATAAAAAAAAAAGGGCAAAAGAAAAATAATCCATTATTTTTAAGAGAGAAAATATAAGTGGGGAGAAAGTTACAGACATGTACAAGTGTAGGGCCTGCAAGAGCTACTCAAGCAAGCAGCCAAGGAACCAGAGTTTTGGCAGAGGGAGGGAAGTGAGCCAAGACACTCGGGAAGTGCCAGGTAATTTCCTTTTCCAGAAAGGTCAGCATACAGGAAATGTGAGGTCAATGTTAAGATTTCTCTGGACTCTGAAAGATAATGAAATCGGACAAGTCAGCTCTCAGTGTTTTTCAACGAGGTGCTACTGGCACTTGGAACAGAATGACTGTTTCTTCCTGTGGGACTCTCCTGCCCCCTGCCCCCCTCCACACACAGCACTTATCACCCCCGAACTCAGAATCACTTAATAACAGGAGCATTCCCCTCCCCTCTTACACTAACACCCGCCGTGACCCCAGTTCACTCAGATGAGAAGCCAAAGTAGAGATAAGAGTGCCTTTGTGTCTGTCAGGACAGGTTATAGAGCAGCAGCAAACAACTCCAAGTCTCAAAGGCTCAAGACAAGTTTTCTTTCTTGTTCCTATGACATGTTTATCTGGGGCCCCCAGGCAAATCATTCCGTACTCTTCCATGCTGTGCTCACACAGGACCCAGCTGACAGCTACCAGTCTCGGGAATGCTGACAGAGGCTGCAGCAGCGACAACGAGGTGTGGCAAAAGATGCAGTGGCATTTAAACAATGCCACCTACAAGCGACACCATCACTTCTCACATTTCATTGGCCAAAGCATGTCAAATAGCCTTGCCTATTTCAAAGGCCCAGAAAACACAATTCCTCCCATTTACCCAGAAGAAAAAGAACAAGGACATTTTTGTACAGAGCCCTGATGGCTTCCAAACTATAACTGGAAAGCATTCCGTGAAGCAGAAGACACCATCTCCACGTTCATCATTAAAAGTTATTTAAAAGAGTGTAACAGTACCAACATGCACTGGGCACTACGCTAAGGCATCTGATGACAAATGAGCCATATGCAGTAGGTGAGCCAGACAATCCTCAAACAGTTTCCACGTGGTGGGATGAACGTGAAGAGGGCAACTGGGTCCAGGAGGACACCTGACCTGCTGTGGAGTGATGGTCAGAAAGACTCCTAGGAGCCGTGAGGTGGGCCACATCTACACAGCTGCAGGACTCGGCCAGGCTGGAGGACTCGCAGTACAATCACGGGCAGAAGAAACGGTCACGGGGATGTAAATTACAGCACAGGAAATATAGTCATTGATAGTGTAAAAACGACGTTATGGTGCCAGGTGGGAACCCAACTTATCAGCGGAATCACTTCACAAGTTACCTAAATGTCTAATCACTGCACTGTACACCTGGAACTAATATATTTGATGTCAACTATAATTTGAAAAAAAAAAATTTTAAAGGGGTCTGGAAAATAGTGAGAGGAGGAGTTTTTCCGAGAGGGTCCCTGGGCTCGATGCAGACAGCAGTGAATAGATCTGCACGCTCACGGGGGGAGGGGGGGAGGGGAGGATCTTCAGCCCACAGCCCAGTCTCGGACACCTTTGCCCGGGGATCCTCTTGACACACTTCTGCCCCGCTAGTGGAAAGCGTGCCCAAACAATCGCTGGGGCGGCAGCCCGTGCAGGCGGCTGACACCACTTGGCTCCTGGCCTCGTGCCAGAGTGAATGTGCACACTCTCCAGGAGTTGCCTGTGTTCTGGGCTCCTAATTACAGCCAGGGAAGGGGACCCAGTATGATGAAGGTCATGAGGACAACGAGATGCTCTTTTCAGGGAGTTTTTGAAGCTGGCCAGTGTGGGAAAACAGAATGACGTATTTGTTTCTTGTTTTTTTTTTAAGTCAGATAAGGGGAGCCTTATGTAAGAGGTCATGTGCATGTGTGGGAAAGGCTAGATGAGGCCTCATTGGCTTCAACTATTTTAATTTAAAAAACTCCCCAAATAATAAAAAAAAATGCCTGAGACCAACTGTCAGGGAAAAAAAGAGAATGAGGAATAAACAATGATTTTAAATGCACTTTTTATTTTTCTTGACTTTCCATTTTAAGCTAATGCTAATAGAGAACAAAATAAAGACTAAACTTTTTGCTTTAAAAAATATTCTCAGGGATTTCAATATCAGCTAAAGGGTTTTTCCCCCCATTTAAGTACCCTTAGAGTCATCAAACTTTAAATATGATATTGTGTGTGGGTGGGGGGTGGACAGGGAAATATCTTTTCTATCTCAGAATTTATTACAGGTCTGATTTTTAAATGTCAGACTTGGCAGTTACATGCTTCTCCAACTGGGGTGCTCAAGGATAATCAAAGAGCTTTCTGTGGGCCAGGGGGTAGGAATTTTTTCTTAGAAGAGTAAAGTAGCATTTTTGTATTAAAATAAATAAAAATGTTTCATGGAAAAGAATGCAAAATAGTGATGACTTTTAAAGATAACACTGGAGATTGATGAGAAAATCTTCATAGGCAGGGTGGGGCAGGCACAAACCGGCCCCCACCATTAGTCCAACAGCAAAATTCGAGAAGCCCTGCTACAGAATGTTCCAGCCTGTCATAACTCATACTTCCAATCACTACACATTGACAGCCCTAAACTATGTTTTAAAAAATTCAGCAACTATCTAATAACTACTATATGCCAGGCCCTTAGCACATCAGGATGTTATCATTTGAGCCTGCTGCATGGTTTGGGGTCACCGGCCACTACTCCGATGTTGGGCCCTCATAACAGAAGAGGAGGATGTCTGTCAGCAGGTGGCTGAGGGGTGCCAGGCCAGGCCCTGCGCCAAAAGAGCGAATGCTGCAAAAACACTTGCAAACACAAGTGCCAAAAGACCCTCTTGGTTTAAAGATGGAGGCTGCCCAATCAGCTGTGCTGCTGCTAGGGCAGGTTTCGGGGACCAGCGAAGGGGGTCTGTGAAAAGGGATCCCTGGACCATGCCCAGTCCTGAGGACAACTGGAACAGATGACCTAGCACGAGACACCTAGGAGCTTGTCACCCCCGCACCTGGGTAGCCTGGGCTCTCTGAAATCACAGGCTTTAGAACTCATACTCAGGGATTCAAAATGCTACTTTGTAAATGTTTTAAGTGCAACCAGAAAAGTACACACATCTCAAACTTAAGTCTGGTGAAGTTTTACAAACCGCACCCACCCATTATCTCCCGCACCAAGTGCAGAAGTACATTTTCTTTCTTGCAGCGCTGAGAAACCACTTTATAATGCCTGAACCTACTGTTTGACCTTTAGACAGTCAACCTTCCAGAATGCTATCTAGGATTTGATTTATAGTTCAAATAGGCAAGACCAAAGAAGGCAACAGTGATTCATTGTGACACGAGGAGCTCAGTGCCTGGTATTTTCTGCCTTCCACAACCACGTGACCAACGTGCACAAATTCCAGGATCCATTAGCACATACACCGATTTTTTTTTTTTTTTTTTTGGTTTTCTAGACAGACCGGATAGTTGAAAAGAACCTATCTCTAAGATCACACTCCACTTTCCCCGGAGGAAAAACATTCTGCTAGGTGCTCTAAGATCAGGAAAAAAGAGAGTCATTGTTTCAGTCCAGTTATCATGAGCTCTGTTTCTAACCTGGGCAAAAACTGTTTGCTCTCAACTAACACAACAAAACACAAAGGGAAATATCTTAGGAAAACAATGTGTCAGAGGTTCTTATACATTGAAGATGGGGCAGCTCCTTTTACAAGATAGTAAGCACATG
This sequence comes from Macroglossus sobrinus, assembly GCA_004027375.1. Lineage (NCBI taxonomy): Eukaryota > Metazoa > Chordata > Mammalia > Chiroptera > Pteropodidae > Macroglossus > Macroglossus sobrinus. The sequence goes on along the minus strand of PVKZ01001134.1, from coordinate 169,918 downwards.
ATAAAGAAACAGTAATTAAAAACAGTGTGCATTCCCAATACAAGGCATAAGGTATGTACCACCCCAAGACACTGCCTGCGAAATTCCTTTAATAAAAAAACACTTTGACAAAAAATTAACACAAAGAATGTACAACACTGCAATCGTTAAAAATGAAAACTATCAAGACCTGCAAGTAACTCAAACAAACAGTACTGAGAGTGCTAAAAAAAGAATTCAAACAGCAATCATACTATAAAAGTGATGGAAAAAGGTAACTGAACACAGCCACTGGATGGAAAACATTTAGCAGATGATGCCCAGACAGCAGGGTAGGTAGAGCAGTTTGTTTTCATTTTGGCTTATCTTAACACACTATTACTTATACAAAATTCATGTAAAGATCATTCTTTGTAAAGGCTTTGCGAACTTTATTCACATTCTGAAGCTAATATTTACATACAGTATCTAAGGAGTCCTGACAAAGCAGACTGGTCAGTTCCTAAAGAAGAACCAGACTAGCTCCTGTTAATGCCCCAGCCTCTTAGAGGGAGGGGCAAAGCCATCAGGAGAAAAACCAGAAGGGCTGACACCTCCTTATATTTTAATTAATTGTACATTACACCTGACGTGTCCTTGATAACTTCAGGGGCACCATAAGCTGGGCAAAAATTTCTTTACTCAAAAAATTATTCCAGAACCTGCCAAGGTCCCGTGATTCCAGTGGCAAGAGTCAGGCAATGGCTCTGAGGACAGACTCCTGGCTCAGCTCCTTCCTCGCTGGGTTGCTGGGAGCTAATTACTCCATTTTACCTTATCTTTCAAATGCAGATAATACATGCTATTTCACAGAACTACACTGAGGATTAATCCTGATAACTTTAAGTACCTAGCACAGCCTGACTTTTAAAAGAAAGTGATTGTTTCCTTAGGTGGGGAGAGAGGTAGTGGTTGAGAATGATGCCTTTTTATTAAAAGTCCCTGGGGTGACATTAATAAAATCAAGTAAGTTTCAAGTGTACAATTCAACAGTATATCATATATTATTGCATTGTGTATTCAACACCCAAGTTCTGATTTCCCCCCTTTACCAAATATTTGACTCCTTTTACCCCAACCTACCTCCCCGCTCCCTCCCTTCCATGACATCATTAATTCACCATCCATGTCTGTGGGTCTATTTGTCATGTTTGTTGCTTTCAACTTAATATTCCATATATGACTTATTTTGCTTAGCATGATTATCTCAAGATCTATCTATATTGCCGCAAATGGCAGTATTTCATCTTCTCTTACAGCTGGGTAATATTCCATCATATATACGTACACCTTCCTTATCTCATCATCTATTGTAGGACACTTCTGTTGCTTCTATGTCCTGGCCACCATGAATAATGCTGCTATGCACATCGGGGTGCATGTATCTTTGCGGATGTTTTCAGGTTTTGGTGGTAAATACCCAGAAGAGGGATGGCTGGGTCATCCAGTAATTAGATTTAGTTTTCTGAGGAACCTCCATACTGTTTTTCATGGGGGGAATGATGGCTCCTAATGTCTCCCACTCCCCAAACCAAGGGCCACCGAAGTCCCCACAGCACAGAGCAGGAGCCAACGGGGCTCCAGCAAAAACAGAAAAAGCAAGAGTCTTCCTTTCTTCCACCATAGCTAACATAATACCTAGCACATAGTCAGTGCTCTAATAAACGCGCTAACCCAGGAAGGGAGCCCTTTCTCATCAGCTGATGATTGTGAAAACACAAAAACAAACAAACAAACAAAAACCAAGAAGAAAATGATCCACTATCTGAACTCAAACTCTGGCTCCACCACAGATTTCTGCACTGCAATAGAGGGCACCAGCATTTACCATTATGAAGGACAAACTTTTCTCTGTTAGTTAACTCCAGCTAGTTTTACCAAACATGCCTCTGAATGGTACCACTTAGAAACATTCAGAAACCACTCCTTTTCATAAACAAAAAGAAAATAAAATGGTCCCACTAATGTTTTCTTGTATCTATCCCTCCCCTAACCCTATATCAATTCCACTTTGAGAAATAAAGCTAAAATTCTTTGTAAGACAAAACTGTATCCTAGAGGTAAAAATTCTAAACTCAAAGTGAATGCTAGCGGGTAAAGAAGAACTCTCGAAAGCAGTTTAAAATGAACATGCCTTTTTCATTCATTTACTGTAACATTCATAAACTGTTTTAAGTCACATAAATATCTCAGTTTTCAGTCCTGTGTACCTGATCAGGTCAGAAGTGCTAGGTTCTCTGCTTCCCCTGATCACTAAACATTCAGCTCTTCAATGGATGGCATCGTAGTACAGTCAAACAATGGCCAGGCGGCCTTTTAAATACGAGGATATTAAAGTGGCAAATCATTGTGCTATCCTTCCACCGAGTCACAAATGACCCTCTTCTGTGACCAGGTTCTGGGACTCTGGACATATATTTTAAGCCACAGAATTAGATGGGTATACTTTGTAGATATGACGTCAATATTAAAAAAATCTTCCCTTCACTCTGTCAATAGCATGCTTCATGCATATTCATGAGCATTTAGCATAATTTCCTTCTCTATGGGTCCAACCTGCACCCAAGTACTAGAAAAGAGTTAAAGGACAACAGTGACAGTCAGGATTTCCCAGTTTCACTGATATGAAGCAGAAGCAAGTCTCATCCCTCCAGCCCCTGAGAGCTGCACTGCTGCGAACTCTCAATAAGGGACCAGATCTTTGCCTTTACTGGGTATTATTCCTGTCATTCAGGATGAAAGCACAAAGACACAGTGCTCGGCCCAACAAGGACTGCAGCCCGTGGGAGGTGTGATCACTGTCACAGGACATCAAATCCAACACACTGGTGAGGTCTCAGAAACAGGCTATAAAGGAGTTGAGAGTTCAAATAAGTCTTCTCTTCTCCCTGCCTAGTTCCCTCTACTTGTAACACCAGGCCTAAACTGTTTTGCTGGAACCCCTTCCAATTCTGCACTTTCCATGGGATGGAAATTATACTTACTGTTATGTGTGAGATTAAAACCCACTGCACACTGAGCTGAGCCTTAGTCAGCATGCACTAATGCTGCTTCAGGCAGTTCATCACACTGCTTTATTCTAAGGTAAGGGGACAGGGTAGAATCACATGAATTTAACATCTTGCTGAGCCTGAACTGTTCATTAAGTGCTCTTATCTGCAGTCACCTGCCCATCCCACAGAACCACTCTCCACTAAAGAGGCTATAATCTGCTTCCATTTAAATTACGATGAACAGAAATATTTCCAATGGAAAAATCATCACACATTTTAATCTGCACTGCCAATTAGGAAATCTTTAGGAAAGAAAAAAAAAAACTGATCATCTTACGTAAGTACTTTGCCCTAACTGGTGCATAATGGGTCGAATTTGTGGATTATCCCCAGAGAGTAAATAGTTTAACATTTTAGAGCTACCAAAATTTAGCCTCATTATTAGACAAGAAAATATTCACTTCCAACTACATACACGTTCTTGGAGGAACTTCCTAAGCATGAACTATGTATATAAGTGGTGGAAGTGGGGGTCCAGCAGAAAAACAGGCTTCAGAAGCGATACATTATCAAGATACATTTGCCCATGAAATTCACAAGAAGCTCAAAGCTCCTTCCATAAAGGTTTAAGTCCTGGAGAAACCTGAACCTCCTAGAAGCATAGCATATTAACTGTATGGTAACAACAGTGGCAAAGGAAAAAGAAGAAGAAGAAGAAAAACCAATCTAACCCTTTCTCAATCCTTTCATCTTGAATTAGTTTGTTTTCCTTATTTTGAATACCTCCCATCACTGGAAAATTTAAAAATAATTCTTTCTTATCATCGTCCACAAGAGATTCCTCCTCAATGTCCACTTTCAGGAAGCCCTTTAGAAATCACTAAATGGCCAAAGTGACCATTAGTGGCCCAACCTTTAATTTGCCTCTGGACCCAGGCAGGTGACAGCGGCCCGGGCTCAGACACCACGAGCCACCCCAGCAGCTTGGCGCTGGCCACTTTTGTCTCCATCGCCAAGGCCCAGCACTCAGGTGAAGTGAAGCACTCAGGTAAACACAGTCGAAGGTAAGGTGGAAGCAGTGAGTCAGAGGAGCTCACAAAAGCAAGAAAAAAAAACCCAACCCTCACACAAAGCATCTCTTGGGCTCCCCTCCCACAAGCTGCTTCCTTCCCTTTCTAAGTTTTATTTTTAGCTCTCCTGAAAAAGTTGTTGTTGCTTACCTCTGGGAGAGAAAAAAAAAGTATATTTATTACTAGAAAGTAGAGAAAATTTCTTTTAAAAAGTGAAAAGGAAACTGAAGCCACGTTCCCATTCTCATCACCCACTGAAACTTTGGGTAACTTACGCTCAAGTGTTTGTTAATGAGATTTTTAAAACCTAGTTAAGACCCTAACGCGTTAATTGGGGTCGTGCTGTGTATACGGTTTGGGATCTTGGGGCTTTTGTTTTTAATTTGGCCTAATGACGCTGCCATCCCCACCCCCATCGATCCCGCCCCAAGTGGTTACAAATTCCTTGAAAACATTTACTAAAGTTCTAGAATACAAAAGCATTCCTTTTAAACTCCATTTTCCAACGTGAACCGGTCTTTCGACTATTTAGAAAAATTACACTTTTCTTAAACTTCCTTATCCCTGTGCCAATTCCCCGAGAAAGTGGGGGTGGGCGCACCAGAGAAGCTCCCCACCGCCGTGCCCGTTGCCACGAACGCAGCTAACGCCAGCGCGGCGCCCCCGCTCCCTCCCCGCATGCACTTTCCTCGAAATGCGTTCACTCCTGGGACTCCCGGCCGCAGCGACCGGGCCTGCGACCCCTGGGCACCCATCCCCTGGGACCGAGCCCAGCGCCCGAGTGCGGAGGTGCCCGACCTCTCCAGTCCGGCTGGCACAACCTTGACCCACTGCGCACACCTGTAGGGCGCGCCCGCTCCGCGGCGCTGGGCGCGCCCGATCCACAGCGCCGCAGCCAAGGGCCACGTTTCCAGCCCAAGGCGGGGAGGAGGGCCGGGAGCAAAGGGAAGGCAGGCCCTGGGGCCGTCGGGGCGGCGGCGAGCCGCGGGACCCTCACCTGGGAGCGAGTTGCCAACTCCATTCTTCCACTCGGTTCCAGCCGCCTCGCACGCAGCCACGGGAGCCTGGCTCGCCACGGGCCGGACGCACGGAGCACACCCGCGGTCGCGCAGCCCGCGCGCAGCGCCCGGAGCTCCGGCGGGCCGGGGGAGGGGCTCACTCGGCGCCCGGGACAGGGGGAGCGCAAGGCGCCACCCACTCGGCGCCGCCGCGCCGGGCCGCGGGGCTCGGGTCACAGACACAAAGTTCGCGACCAGGGAACTTCGCTTTGCAGGCGGCGCGAGAGGGGGCTGCAGATGGGCGTGGCCCAAGGCGGCTGCCAGTGTAGGGGTGCAGGGCTCCCCCCTGCAGCGGAGGGAGGGAGTGGAGCCGTCCGGCCTGCTTTCGCGCGGGAGAAATGTGAGGGGGCAGTCCCGGCGCAGCCTCCAGCTGGCACGCCCCGCCACCGCGCGGGATGTTTGCAGGGTTTACTCCAGGTTGTGCCCTGGAGCGCCAGCCTCGGTGCTGCAATCAGTGCTTCTGATCTAGGAAAGCATTTTAGGGCTGCTTCAGAGCTTGTCTTGTTTTGTTGCAGGGGGCGGGGTTGTGCCGCCTCCCAAAATCTTTCGCTACGGAGTTCACTTTGCAAAACAGGCAACCCAAGTTTCTTCGCCAAGGCCTGGGGTGGGAAGTTGCAAAGACCCCTGGAACTTTCGATGGCCTTTGCTATACCATGGGACACATAGGCCTCCAGCGTCACTGGACAGGGGAGTTCGAGGGGTCAGGAATGCTGATTAATTTATAACAAATACGCGTTGAGCACCTACTATGTATTAGGCCTGGGAACACAGAACAAAAAACAGGTCCTTGCTGCGTCTGGGAGCCAAACCTACACGATGGTATAAATGTAATAAGGATGCTAATAAGTGTAGTAATAATGTAATTATTAATTTGGTTAATAATTTAATGGTGGATTCAAATAATGCCATTAATTAATGGTGATAATGGGTTCAATAATGATGTAAATAAATGGAAATTTGGAGGTATGATAGATGCCCTGAGGGAAAAGGTAAGTGGTACTTTGGGGGTGTAAAATAGGGGACTTAATATGGCACAGGCCAGGGAAGACTTGGTAGAGTTCACATACTGAGAGTGAAGAATTAAGCGGGTGGTGACCGGAAGGCCTGAAGCAGGCATTGTGGAGGGTCGTTGGCGTAGTTGTCCTGAAGTCATAGCAGGTTTGCTGGGGAGTACCGAAAGCCTGTTTAGCCCTGTAGTCAGGAGTTCATGGAGGAACACTTCATGAGACCTTCTGCAGCCCATCTTGGCTGCTTGGGACCCGACCTTCATCTTTTCTTTGTTGAAGGAGTGAATGAAGTTGGCCAAACAGGCTTGAAGAGAAAAAACCGGAGAACTGTCCTTTCTTTCACTGGTTTTGCAAATAATCTCTGTGCCATCTGTGTTCCAGACCCACGAGGTGGTTAGCCCAATAAAACATTGTCTGATTTAAGGAAATGTTTTCTTTTTGGATAATGTCAACTGTTGATGATAGCCACTTTCAATTTTACTACGCTTTAGAGTTTTTCCTTCACAGAGTTTCTCCTTGAAATTCTCAATGTTCTTCCAGATTCTTATTATCCACATTTTTCAAATAAGGCAGCAGAATTGAAAATATATAAGGAGAAAGACCCCTGCCACCCTATTAAATGACAGCTGCAGATTGCTAAATTGGAAACCAATCATTATGCCTCAGATTGAACATTCTCTCCATTAGTCTTTACATTTTCCCTTTGGCTGCCAGGAAACGCAGAGAAATTATTCAATCAGAACTTTTTTTTTTTTTGGTATAATTGCTTCCCCATGAACCAGTGATCTTATTTTCATTTATTTCCTTTCATTGTAGGTTGCATTACATCTCTTTTGGAAAAGGGAGTATAAATTTGGAGTAGGTCATATTTCGCAAAGCACTTGAAGCAACCTCGTTCTTACTTAGAAACCTGTAAGCAGCTGAGCATTCCTGCTGTAGAAATTTGCTGTAACCAGTCTTAAGTCTTGAGATAGCAACCTGGAAACTTTCTTCCTTTGCCTGGCAAGCCCAAGCACTTGAATGGTACTTAGTAATCAATTCTATAGGGATGTGTTTTGTTGTCAGATTTTGGTTTCCTTCTGTTTAGGGAAATCCCTAAGGAACCAGGGGATTTTAACATCCTGTGCTAATACTTCCTACTCATGATGGGATTAACGACATGTGAGCATTGGGTTTCAACGCGGCACTGCAAGAGTGCTTTGGCTGTCCCTTCCCAGCAAAAAAGGAGACAAATGTTTGCAAAATTCCTTCAAGAAGTCTCTCAAGAAATCTATGCTTGCTTGCTTTTCACATATTTTTATGAGAGAATAAAAACTTGGTCCATAGTACTTCAACAAGGTTAAGATATTTGTAAGCAGATGCCATCATACATGCTTTAAATAACATGAAATAGTTATGCTTGCATGTCAGCCCTAACCCAGAACTCTGTCAAAGGAGTCCAAGTATCTATCTCTCCTCTGCTCTGAAGTAGTAGCTCTGTACTACCCACAGAGCTCAGCTGTAGGCAGACTCCTCAGTCCACCCTTTATCACACCCGTTTTGGTGTTCTGAACAACTCAGCAAAGAATCCACATTTAACAAGAGAGCTGGAAGCAATGTGGGTAATATTTGAATATTGCTTAGATCATGAATAAACAAAGTGACATTTAAACAAGATAGAATCCCTGGTTGTTCTCTTTCTGCTGGTATCTTGAAAGTTTCATCTCATTCAGATTAGGTAAGACCTAGCCTAGAAGGAGAAATATCCCTAAATTTGAGACACTCAGAGATAAAATTTCCAAGTTATGGTAGATTAAAAGATCTAGAATTGAGTCTCTTGTAGCAAAATTATCATCTAACAGTGACTGGGTGCCTTTCTGGAAAGTTTTCTTCAGTCACAACCTGGTACTCCATCTTCCTGACTAGGCATGCCGAGATGCTGCTGTCACAGCCGCACGATTTAAGTATATTCTGATGATAACCATTTGAAAGGCTATAGGGAAAAGACCTGAACAACCAAGAACCGATGCTTTCATGTATTGGGTGCAAAAAAGTACACATCATCATAAAACTGGAGTGCCCATAGTGCTAAGAAAAAGTCAATAACAGTGGTATCAATAATGGCAGCTAACTTAATGAGCCCTGGCTGTGCACCAAGCCCTGTGTGGAGTTCACCACTGCATGCATTCTCTTGTTTAATCCTTCAGCTGTGAGTTATCCATCTGCTCCCCAAACACAGAGCTGTGGAAATAAATAAAATGATATTTTTGAAGTATGTGGGATTTCTTATTAGAGATGCTATGTAAACTCCAAATGTGATTAACACAATCCATATTCCATTGGTTTTTGTACAATATATATTAATTTAGTCTGTGAACATAAAATATGATTATAATGAGGCAGTAGTAATAAGTGGATGAAAATGAAAACATTTAATAACTCTTGCAAAGAACTTAGATATTAGAAAAGGAAATCGTAATGATCTGTTTCTAATTAGTAACACCAACAGAAGTACTGTGGTCCATACCTTTTAAGATTTTTCATAATGAATTATATAGGTAGCATTTTTAAAGTTTAGAGTTTAGAATAAATCTGTAAGAAATAAATTATTTCTTAAATGACAAAAAGTCACATTTCATTACATAGAAAAAAATATTTTTTAAAGCAGGGTTTATTTTCTATTTTTGTCAAAGCTAACATAACCAACTAGTGTTCAGAAAAGCATTTCAAAGTATCATTAAAATATTGAGGAAATTTTACTGCTTTAGCTATGGTCAGGAATCTCAATTATTTGTCAACTCTGAGTATTTGGCAAGAATAGGGAATCGAGTCATAAAATGGAAATTTTAAGATCAGAAATATAAAACTTCTCTAAATACTTGGCTTTACAAATATTTTGTATTAGTACTATAATTTCAGGGGGGGGAACCCCATGACTTTCCAGATTTTGTGAAATTTCCAAAGATGTTACATATTTATCTTTTTTTTCACTTGGAATAATCAAGTTTTTATATGTTAGTGGTAAGGCTAAATCACATTAGAAAAATCCGCAGACTTGAGGCATTCATGGGTTCATTGATTTCATTAAGACTCCAGATGCTTTAATGAGCAAATATGTCTGAAACCATTGCTCTAGTCTAGCTCAGTGGTGTTGCAAAGCAGGGTCTTAAGTCCAGCAGCATCAGCAACCCCTGAGCTCTGATAAAGAAATTCAGATTCATGGTCCCCATCCCAGACCTACCGAATGGGAAACTCCGAAGGTGAGACTCAGCAATCTGGGTTTTAAGCACCATCTGGGTGATTCTGATCCTTGCTCAAAGAACCACTGTGGCTGTAATCCAAGGTCAACTGCTCACGAGCTGGATGACTGTAGGACTAATCTTAGAGAGTCATTTTTTCCCATCTGTGAAATGGTGATACTACATCCCTGTCCAATCCACACAAAACTATACCTACAAAAATGAATATGTAGTATCAGATGTAACTGTAATTTGAGAAGGCTAGGGTGGTGGACACTTGTGGAGAGTATTCATAGTAATAATCCTGCCATTTACTAAACATTAACCATGTTCCAGGAACTATTTATGCATGATTTCACTCAGTCATAAGTGATGTACATAATACTATCCTCAGTTTTCAGATGAGGACACTGAGATTTTATGGTTTAAGAAACTCTCACAATGACGCAGCAGGGCCAGCTAGAACCAGAGCAGCCCTACTACGAAGCTAAAGCTATGTTCTCACCTTTTTTCCTTTATTCAGGTAGCTTGAGGGTGAGGGAAGAAATTCAAACTTTAACTAACAAAATAGGAACTAAGTTTTTTATGTACTATCATGCCAACCTACTTATTTACCATGCCTAGAGTTCTAATATCTTCTCTCATTCGTTTCTGAAATTATTTTTCCATTCATAGGCCACTTTTAGCAGGTGTTCCTGCATTATTGTACAGAGTCTTCTACCTACGTTGTCTCTCTTTTCCCAAATCTACACATGGTCTGGACTTCGATGTGACTATACTGTTTTACTCTCAGCTGATAATGCAATCACTATGTCTTTAACAGCTTCAGCTCTGATCTACTTATCCTGTCTGGATTCTTTTACAGCTCTTGAGTCCAAATGAGCTCCCGACCTTGCTAACTGTAGCCCAGCCCCAGGAAATTTCAGAGAACATAAAACTCAAGGTCTAAGACTATGTAATAAAACCGGTAACTCTAAATCTCATGTTGGGCTCAGGAAACAGAGTGCAGAAGACTTGGGCATTTCTTACTATTATTTCTCAAGCAAATCCTATCTGTATATGAAATATGAGCAAGAAGTCATCCACTCAGAAAGCCTGTTAAATATGGCTTGTTACAGAATGTCATTTTGCAAGCACAGCCTTATCGCTCTCTTATAAACAGGAGGTAGGCTGTTTCAATCAGGCTCATCAAGTAAACTGAAATGTTATATTTTGAGTCTTTGTTTTTTAAGAAAAGCAACATGTCAGCTCCCCTGCCTCTTTCCTACCATTGTTCTCACTCTGTATTTCCTCTTCTTTCTCCCAAACACTCTGAAACTGTCAAGCATTTTATACAGCAGACCTTACAATTCTCCATGGGGCTCAGGAAAGGTTAAGACGATTTCTCATGTAAGAAGGCATCATTTTTTGCGATTCTTTTGGAAGGCTGGGGTATGTGATGACCTATTATATTTGAAATTTGAAACATGTTTCCCAAAGTAGGAAGGAAAGCAAAACAAAGAGAAATCAACCAATATGATAATAATAATATGTAATATTATTATTAGCCTAAAAACCACATTCTGAGAGAAGGTAAGGCAATGTCTACATTACAGCCAAAAGAGAAACATAGCCACAAGGTTGAAAGAAAAGGCAATGAAAGGAAATCATTTGTTTGACAATCATAAATTTATTTTTTCCTTTCTACTCCTTCCTTTTAAAAAAAAAAAAGAAAGAGAAAGAAAACTAAACTAAATTGAAATAGGCTAAGCAAAAGGCACACGCTAATATCAGCCCTTCCAGAAGTTATTTACTTCTGGGAAAAACTGTAACTGCTTGACAGTGTTTAAATGTCTTTAGTTTGATTTGGGAGTATTTCGTTCTATACAATTTTGCCTGTGTAGATTTGTGCACACACTGCCAGTCAAGATACTTTCTCCTCAGTTCCAACATGGCTAATCCTCATGAAATCTGTTAACTGAAACCCTGGAGGTGAGCAAAAAAATGTTGGTGCTAATAGCTTCTGCTTCAGTATCCAGATCTCAATTCCCTCCAGCAACAAGACTGTTGTGCAACTTTGTTGTTTCATATTTCAGTGGGCATTAGGTCGTCCTTGTAGATCTCTAAGCTCTAGAAGCTCACCCCACCCCCACGTTAGAGCTGTAAATCAACAAGACAGCCTGTGCAGTAGGGTGCTCTGGCAAACAGCCCATCTTTAAGTAGATCGTTTTTTGTTTGTTTGTTTGTTTGTCCACTCTGAGGACAGAAATAAGGTTGGCATACCTTTCTAAAAGTGTCATTTTTATTTTTAGATGAAATATTTATTGAGATCATTGCAGATTCACATGCAGGTGTAAGAACTAATACTGAGATTCTGTGTACATTTTGCTCAGTTTCCCCCAATAGTAACATTTTGTGAAATGTTACACTGTCCTATCCAGAATACTGCCATTGGTACAATTCACCAGCCAATTCAGATTTCCCCACCTGTTTTGCATGTACGTATTTAGTTCTACAAGACCACGTGTGTGTAGATTTGTGCACACACCACCACGACCAAGATACTGCACGTTCCAACATCACAAGAATCCCTCCCGCTGCCCTTATATAACCATACCCACCTTCCACCCACCCGCCCCCCTCCTGAAGCACTGGCAACAACTAATCTGTTCTTAATATCTAACATTTTATAGTTTCAATAATGTTGCATAACCTTTTGGAAAACAGTCTGTAAACAATCCGTTCCTTTTTATATCCATGGTATGGATGAAGCATAGGTTTTAACCATTCACCTGTAGAAAAATATCTGGACCAGTTCCAGTTGGGGGGAATTATAATTAAGGCTGCTAAGAACATTTGTATGAATGTAGTTTTCATTTCCCTGGAATAAATGCCCCCGATTGCACTTGCTGTGTTGTACCGTAGTCACAAGTTAATTTTCTATGCAACTGTCAAATTGTTTTCCAGAATGGCTGTATCATTTCATATTCCCACCAGCAGTGTGAGTGATCCAGCCCCTTCTCCAAGATCCAATACCTTATCTCTCTCCATCTTCTTCTGTATTTGGTATTGTCACTGTTTTTTATTTTAGCCACTCTGAGAGGGATATAATAATATTTCAGTGTGGTTTCCATTTGTATTTCCTTGATGGCTAATGATGTTGAACATCTTTTCATGTGCTTGTTTGCCAACTTTATATCCTCTTTGATAAAATATCTGTTCATGTCTTTTGCCCATTTTCTAATTGAATTGTTTGTTTACTTACTACTGACTTTTGCGAATTCTTTTTCATGCTCTAGGTACTAGCCCTTTGCCAGATATGTGGTTAGCAAATATTTTCTGCCAGTCTTTAGTTTCTTTTTATCTTCTTCCCATGAGATTTCACAAAGCAAAAATATTTAGTTTTGATGACTTTTCTTCTAACATTTATAGTTTTACATTTTATATTTAAGTCTGATACATTTTAGTTTGTTTTTGTATAAGGTGTGAAATTTAGGACATGGTTCATTTCCCCTCCCCCCATATCCAATTGCTTAAGCACCATTTGATGAAGAGGCTGTCCCTCCTCCACTATAAAGCTTTTGCACCTTTGTCAAAAGTCAGTTGAGCATGTTTGTGTGGATCTACTCCAGGTCCTTCTGTTCCATTGATATCTCTCCACCGACATGGCTGCCTTCATTACCATATGTGCATCATAGGGCCTGAGTATCAAATAGACTTCTTCCCACCTTATCAAGGTTGTTTTAGCTACTCTAGGATCTGCCTATACATAAAACCTTGCTCAAATTTGGATAGGAAATGCATTGAGCCTATAGATTAATTAGAAGAAAGTTGGTATGTTTACTATATTGATTCTTCCAATCCATGATCAAGTTATGTCTCTCCATTTATTTGTCTTTAAATAACTAACAAGAAACTGAATCAGCTGGCACCTTAATCTTGGACTTCCCGACCTCTAGAACTGTGAGATAATGAATTTCTGCTATCTAAACCACCCAGTCTATGGTATTTTGTTACAGCTACCCAAACTGACTGATACATTAGATATGTGCCAGTGATACTCTGGGAAAGAAAAGGTCTCTGCTACATGTGGCTGGCTCATTCTACCATGAAAAAGCATGGGTGGTGCACCTTGTTCTAAGGACCAAGGGAAGGGAGCAAGGGTTGTGTGATTCACTTTTTATGTTCATGATCTCATTATGAGTAGCAGGAGAGATTGTCAGGATTCCCACAGAGTTCTAGGACAAGCAAGTGAGACATTCTACCTGGGTCAGAGAGTGCCTCCAAAGATGTAGAGAACGTGGAGCCTGGAAGAAAAGACGCCCGCACAGATCGTCAAACTCAGGGATAACCACCACCTGGCGTTGTGGTTATCACCTTCATATGCCTAAGAAACACCTGAGGTGCTTGTGCAAAATGCAGATAGCTGTCCTACCCCTGACGATTTGGATTCAGTAGGTCTGGCATTAGGGTGACCAACCATCTCAATTTGCCCAGGACTATAGTGGTTTTAATACTAAAATTATGCTACTTAAGAAACCTCACATTTCTGAGTAATCCAGGAATCTGCACATTTATCAAGCATTCTAGTAGATTTGGATGTTAATAATCCTCAGACTATACTTTGAAAAATGCTAATCTGGAGACTTGATGTTATCATTTTTACCAGGTAAAAGATGTAGATAAAGTGCACCTATGAAAAGAATTTGGTGGATTTTAACTACAGTGATTTCTGAGCCTAAATCGGAAATAGGAAAGTCACGAGTTAAATATTACAAAATGCATCAGACTTTAACATTTAATATCCCTGTTCTTGCAGTGTTCAAACCCTCACATTTATGATAACTTTCATCTCTGAAATACTGCTTTGCTCATCATCCTTATTCCTATCATCATTCTTATTGACTTCAACATCTAAGTGTTGTGTTTCTTGACACGCTCACATTCTGTGTCAATTGGAATCCAGTCAGGAAACAATAACCATGGCTATTATTTGAAAAGAGTTAATACAAAGGATTGTTAGCTAGGTATAAAATTCTTAACAAGGTAACTGAAAAGGTAACAAGAGAATACTGAAGTGTTATAGAGATAGTAACTGTAGTAAGCAGCTACGATCCTGAGGGCTTGAGGGGGCGGGGAAGGGAGGAGGCTAGGATGATAAAATTTAGACATTAAGAAGTGGGCCTGCAGAGCTAAAATACACACGTTTGAAGAGCAGTGCTGTTCACCTGGTGCTGGGGGCTCTGAGATGGGCTAATAAAGCTAGTTCTGCAAGTGTTAGACTCAAACTACACTCCTCTGCTGCTGTGGGAAGGAACTGCTGCCTGGGTGAAGAAACACTGCTGGGGTAACAGTGACAGAAATAGAAAACAGAAAGGAAAGAGCAAGCCTCCTCATCCTCCAGCTTTGTAGCCTTACTCTAGACTCCCCTATTGGCAGAGTGTAACAGGGAGCCATTTGGCAAAGCAAAATGATTCGCAAAGTCCCAGCCCTAGAATCACAAGGGAAAGTATAGAAGGTGAGTTTGGACCTGAGAGACAATGGCATAATAACTGGTGCATCTTCTGTGACCTCACCTTAGTCACTCTTTCCCATCATACACTTTATCTTATTATTAAAATCTGCATCACCTCTGGAATAAGCACCTCACTCTCTGACAACTACCTCCCATACCTATCGACAACCTTGTCTAATACTTCCATTTCAGTATTGTTTCAACCTTATTAAAACTTCCAATCCATTGATAGGTGACAGACTTTCACCATCCACTTCCTATGGCTTCACTTTCCTCCTTAAACAACTTAGATTCCATGGCATGATAATCACCTCCTTACTATCAATACTCTGGATTTTCTCTCCCTGTGTCCTACTGGCCCATCAAAAATAGCATTTTTAGTTAGGCCCAAACAATCCAACTGCCTCAGGCCTGCACCAAAGCAGCTGAACACTGAGAAGTTTCACTTTAATTCTATGACCATACATTTCAAACTCGTTATTCCTCAACAATTTGACCATGTCTTTCTGGTGTGTTTACTTCTCTCCCTTCTCAAATACCATTTCACATCTTATAACTTCTCTTTCTCCTCTAATCTCATTTACTCTTTCCCCCCATCATTGACAGTTAATGACCTTTCCTGACATTTACTGGCAAAAAAATAATCACATGGCAGCTCCCTCCAGTACTAGTCACAAGATAGGCCAGCTTAGCTGTATCTGAGTCTATGCTTTTTGTTTTCCCTCTTGCAAAGTGTGTGAAATGACCCTGCTTCTATTGAAGATGGGCCCTGGCTTTCATCTCCTCTCTTCTTCCCAAAGACTTCACTCCTGCAGTTGCCCATCCCATCCCCCACCTTACCCCCTCCATCTCCTGTAATGAATTTCTTCCTATCTATTGGATTATTTCCTATGACCTATGAACATTGAAAGAGCCTCATAATGAAAAAAACAAAAGGAAGAAAGAGAAAGAGAGAGGGGTGGGGAAAGGAGGGAAGGAGGGAGAGAGGATAGATTGCTCTTGATTACACAATCCCCTTCCAGCTATTAATCCATGTCAGTCCTACACCTGACAATACATTCTGAAAGAGGTGCCAAGTAGCTATGTTTTTTTCCCCTTATGTCCTAGCATCTCCAGAACCCAAGTTAACTGGGCTTTGGTCAGCATTAACAAAGACATCTATGTTGCTAATAATGATGGTTATCCCTCTGTCTTTATCATTCATGACCTCTCAGCAATGGACACAGTTGGCCAAACTACCTCTCTGTTTCTGAGGCACCACGTTCTCTGGTTCCTCTCTATCTAAGTGGCAACGCCCCCTCAGTCTCCTTTGCTGGCTCTTCTTCCATTCGGTCTCTAAATGTTGGAACACCTAGAGCTGGATTCTGGCCTCACTTCTCTTATGTATTTAAGCTCTTTCTCTAATCAGCCTCACTCAATGATCCCTGATTTATATATTCAGTTATTTGTTTTTTCATCTCCACTTGTATTTTTTTTCAAATTTCAATATCCAATTGTTGCTAGTCTATAGAAGTATAAATAAATTATTTTTGTAAATTGACTGTATCCTGAGATCTTGCTAAATTCACTTATTAGTTCTAGGAATTTTGTAAGAATTCATAGAATTTTCTATCTATACAATCGTGGCATCTATAAATAACCACACATCGGTTCTTTCTTTCCAAGCTTTATAATATACCTAACAAACAATAACCAAAGGAAGCTAGTATAGCATTATTAATAAAGGGTAAAAAGCACTGCATTAGTTTGCTATGGCTTCCATAACAAAATACCACAGACTGGGTGACTTAAGCACAGAAATTTTTTTCCCACAGTTCTAGAAACTAGAAATCCCAGATGAAGTTGTTGGCAGGTGTGGTTTCTTCTGAGGCCTCTCTGGTTTTCTGATGGCTGTTTCCTCACTGTGTCTTTGCATGGTCTTTCTTCTTTGTATGTACGTGTCTGTGTCCTAATCTCCTCTTTTTATAAATACACACGTCATATTGGATTATGGACTCCCTATATGACCTCATTTTACCTTATTTACCTCTTTCAAGGCCCTGTCTACAAATATAGGTACACTTTGAGCTACTAAAGGTTGGGATTTTGACATGTGAATTTGGGGAGATAGACATTATTTAATCTATAACAAGCACTAGGAATTAACAATCCCTTAAGAATTTATAATAATTATATTCTTTTGTATATCTGCCAAAATAATCTCAAATATAAAGAAAAAATTTTAAGAATTACAATTAACAACTGATGTATCCATAATGCTAATGGGAGAGATTCTAAACATATCTATCTCTGGGAAATTTGATGAAGTTTACCAGACATTAAGAAGGATATACGATACACACATGTGCACTTATAGGCTACATATATCATAAAATATATTAAAGAATTGACTATGATGAGGCAATAAGGAAATATTAGTTACTTGCACGTATCACATCTATCATGTTCTCTAATGCAATGAAAAAATAAATTAGAAATCAACAATAGAAAGATAAAGAAATCAAAAACAATTAGAAATAAAAAATTTACTTCTGACTGATTTGTGGGTTCAAAGGAAATAAAATTACAAAAAGGAAATAGTATTTAAAAATATTCAATCACAACTTAGAGGATGCAGTTAAAGACAAATTTTGGGAAATATAATAACTTAAAATGCACTCATTAGAATACAAGACATTGAACATAAATGAGTTAAGCATGCAGCTGAAGTTCAAAAAAGAAAAAGAGTAGAATGAATTCAGAGAAAATTGGAGGAAGGAAATAATAATGATAAAAATAATGATTGATAAAATGAACAATAAAGGCAATATAGAAAAACCAAGCTTATTCTTGGAAAAGACAACTTATGTAAAATTCTGACAAGACTTATGCTGACCCAAAAAGAGAGAAGCACTAAAACATTGGATACAAAAAGGGCAAATGCAAGATAATGGACTTTCCTGAGCCCTGGGACAATGGAGGCAGATAAGGATTCAGAATGCCCACCTTCCCCGCCCCACTCCTGCACTGATTGCTTCTTTCCCAAGTGTAAACGAGGCCTTCCGGAGTCTCAGCTTAGTTTAAGATATAAGAAAGCCCAACATTTTAAAGCATTTCCTTTTATAGAATCACTAAGCAGCTAATTTGGGCAAGTTCTTCCCAAAAAGGAACATGAAATGGTCAGCAGTGAAGCACAAGATTAGGCTCTCGGTTGTCCCAGACCACTCAAGGGGTTTCAGCATCTCTGGTTGCTTCACGTCTTCCTTAGAGAAATTCTAGGCAGAAATTGGATTGTTATTGATGGTTGTTTTGTTTTGTTTTGTTTATGTGGGAGTGAGAATGAATCCGAGAAATGTTTTAATGGATGTGACTCTCTACCTGGTAACTAATTTGAAAAGAGGGAGGTAGATTACAACAATAAAATGCAATAAAAATCTTACTAATTACTGTATTATTTTTTAGCTGTAATAAATTCAAAACATGAACATTCTCATGAGGTACTCAAACAGCATAGACATATAGAGAGTAAGATCTTAAAGTTCCTCTTGACTCCTGTTATGCCCAGCGCACATCAGTTCTCAGAGAAGGTCTTGAGTCAGTGGTGTGCTTCTGCCCAGTCATTTCTAATGCATTTACATATATGTTACAGGGTTACTTGTAAGTAGCATTTTTGCTTTAATGTTAGTGAGTCAATCTTGCTGTTCTTTTCAGATTGAGAACTTCCAGCTTCAGCAAACTGAGTGAGTCCTTGGAACTGTATGGTTTGGTGAAGCTAATTGAGGTTTTAAAAACTGAGTTCAGAGTTCAAGTTCTCAAAAGCACTTTTCTCTTTGGCTTAGAGGCTTGTTTTCTAAGTGGAAGGTTAGAAATTCAATACTATGTTTGCAACTTCCTGTGAGTCTATAATTATTTCAAATCGTAAAAAAAATAATAATATTTTAAAAGCCAGCATGTGGTTCAACATATTTCCGCCCCTCGCCGGCTCTGTAGTTCTGGAAGCATGTGTCAAATGGAACTGCCATCAGCTCGGTTCTCTGGGTAACTGTGATGAGCAAAGCTTCTTTGCCCACCCACAGTGGATATGTAGCATATGTGAGAAATACACTTTGTTGGGTTAAGCAAAACCACCACCAAAAATAACAACAAACAAAAACTCAAACAGACTGTGGCTTTTGTCACTGTCTTTCTCTCTTGGATCACTCACTCTGGGGGAAGCCACCTGCCACTTTGTGAAGGCACTCGGGCAGTTTATGACACCGTGGTGAAGAACTGAAGTAGCTGGCCAATGGCCAGTGTGAAATGTATACCCATCAACAACCATGGGAGTGAGCAGAGCAGCAGATCTTCCTGTCTTAAAGCCTTCAGATGACGGCAACCTCGAGAGAAACCTGGACCCAGAGCAACCCAGCCTCCTGACCCCCAGACACCTTTTGAGATAATAACTGTTTGCTATTTATACCTTTTCCAAGTGGGACAGTTCTGAGTCATGGTCTGTATGGTCTCTCTGAGGGCACCCAGTGGGACTGAGCCCCAGCTGCCCATAGCAGGAACCAGCCCAGCAGCATAGTGTACTCTGCACTGGTTTTCCTCCCTTCCCCTGTCACTTCCTCATTCTTCCCTTGAGTTTCCTGAGAGCCCCTCCCAAATAAACTACTTGCATTTAAGTCCTCCTTCAGAGCCTACTTTGGGGGAAATCCAAACTAAAACGATCTCAACTTACAGCTACGAATATCTTTTTTGGGGCCACATGGGCCTTGTTTTCAGTCCTCTAGTAGCTCACCATTGTTAACTGTATTTTCTCCAAGTTCCTTAGCCTGGTACTCGAGTCCCTCTATAATGTGACCACAACCTTCCTTCTCGCAATATCTCTCCCTGGTTTCTTCCAGGAGGCCTGTGCTCCAGCCTTGCCAGGTTACTCTCCTTTCCAGCATACCCTGGCCGTTCATTCACTTAGGCGGTTCGATACCCCAGCCCTTCCCGTCCCCGTAGGTCTTAAGCACTATTTGACATCCACACCGCAACTCTGTGCCAGGCACCGTGCTAATTGTTTGACATGTTGCATTACTTAGGATATAACTCATTTGCTGCTGTAACTTGTAAACCCCAAATCTCCGTGACTTACCACAATAGAAGTTCACTTCTTTCTCATATAAAGTTTGATGAGTGTTTGGAAAGGTTCCTTCTCTCTTCTGGTCCCATCATCTCCTAGAATCTTGGAATCCTTGGCTGGTTCTTCTGCAGAAGAAAAGAGAGCCATAAGGAATCACATGGGAGATCATTATGGACCAGGTTTAAAGACAATATCTGTTGGTTTATCCCTCTGTACCTCTGACCAGAACCCAGTCACAGGGCCTTAGAAAGCTGCAAGGGATGCTGGGAAATGTAGTCTAGCCTTGATTACCAGAAAAAAGGGTGAATCCATTTTGATGAGCACATCATGTATTAATTATTTTCTGCTACAATATATTAATTCATTTATTCTACATACTAATCTTTTAGGGCACATACTATATTATTAAACCTTTTTATAGATAGCTCAGCCAGGCACAGAACACTTGCACAATTGGCCTGGAATTGTACACTAAGTATATGTCAGAGCCGGGATCTGAACGCAGGTAGTCAGGCTCCACCTTTAAATATCTGCACTTATTTTGCCTCCTTACACCCCTCCTCCTCCAGTAAGTGGTAGCTTAGATGTATTAATAAACTAATCAATCACATTTCTCTATCTCTTTTTCAGAAAGAGCTTTCTGAGCTTTCAAAATTAACTGAGAATCACATAGCTTCATTTGGAAAGGTATCATTGAAATAACCGGTCCTACCTATTGATTTAGGGATGAGGAAACTGAGGCCTAGGGAATTGCCTTGTCCAGCAGCACCAAGACAGGGGACACATTCCCCTGATTTCTGTCCTACTACTCTCTCCACCACATCCTGCTTCCTCCCAAAGCCCTATTTGTATTGCTATTATTTTTTGGCACTCAAGGACAAAGGCACACTCAGTTAAGTACTAAGGCTGTGAGCCCTGCCCTTTTCTCCTGCTGCCCTGCAGTGAATTTTCCTGTCACTTTCTAAATCTCCTAAATCCCGCATACTTTAGTGTTGACAGCTCATGCACCTGGTGGCCACAAATAGTTCTTGTTTGTGGTGAAGGAAATTCATAAAGGGAAAAATGGAATTTTATTCCATACTTACGAGTATTTGTACATCAGCAAATTGTCACTGTTTTTTTCTGACATAGGCAATAATTATTTTTATTTTATGGTCTCACTTCTTAATATGTGACTTCCTTGATTCCCTCCCTGAACCAGGAATCATTTGATTTGTGTGCTTTTCTGAGTTTATTGCCCTGTGCTCAACCACTTGGCCTGGAAAATCCTCTAATTTTGTCAGTTCACAAAACTACCCCACAAGAAAATAATGGCTTCCTCTTGTCAGAGCTATGCATAACAAAATGCGGGCTGTGAGGGAAAACAATGAATAATAACATTAAGAACATTTTTCTTCTTTCTTTACCTTGAGATTTAATCTTACTTCAGATGCTCAAGATTTAACAGAGCCTACAATTGGTCCCATGGGTTCTCGCTTTATTTTATCTCATTCTTCCTCGTTATACCAGGAGTCTTCTTTCAAAACTTTTCTCTTTCCATTGTTTGCTGTTTGAAAATTTTAAATGACAGTAAATCCATTTCACCTGCAAAAGTGCTTTTAAATTTTTTGCAAAAAATTATAAATACATGCTTTTGAAGTATGTTTTCCTATACTTTCTTAATATCAGCATTTTAACTTCCCAGTCTTCTTTTCTCACTAGCTCATATTTTTAAAGATTTGATCCAGGATTAAAGGGACATTGAAGAAACTTAGAAGGCACAGACTTCTGAGGAATTTGATTGAACAAATCTTAAATGAAAAATGTTTTCTCTATTTGCACTATGACCAAGGACATAGTGAGTACCCAAATATTCTTGTGTTTTCTTACTCTTGGTCTTGGCAGAGGCCTCCAGCAGAGTGCCCTCCTCCCCAGGGTCTGCTTCTGGGAAAATTATGAGGTTGTACACTAAGAGTGGTACACTAAGCCATTTCAGACAGTTATGTGCCGGACTGTAATTCTTCGACATCTTGATATTCACAGTACAAAGCAGAACGGAATCTGGTACTGCTTCCACAGTTGGCAGGACCATCATTCATACAATTCCCTCTTAGTGTGTGTTTCTCTGGACACATCAACTTTAATGGGACTCATTTAAGGGGCTTTAACTAAAATAAGATCATTTTATTCAATTGTTTATTTCGTGGAAAGGCCAGGAGCCTAAACCCCAAGTTCTAATATTAGCTCTGCTGCAAACTGTCTGAGTGAGCATGGGCCTTGTTCATCCAAAAAATGTGGTTTGACTAGGTTCTATAAAGTACTTTATAGCTCTAAGCACTTACCGTTCCATGGTTTTCCAAAGGTTTGGTTTACTTTTTCCTATTGGGAGTTTTCCTATCCTTCATATTGTTTAAAAATATAAATAAGCCAAATATCCATCAACAGATGAATGGGTAAATAAATTGTGATATGTCCATACAATGGAGCATTATTCAGCCATAAAAAGGAATGAAGTGCTGACACAACATGAATGAACCTTGAAAACATTATGCTATGTGAAAGTAGCTAGGCACAAAAGGTCAGTATTGTATGATTCATTTGAAATATCCAGAGTAGGTAAATCTGTGGAAATAGAATGTAGATTGGCAGTTGCCAGGGACTAAGGAGAA
The DNA here is from genome assembly GCA_004027375.1 of Macroglossus sobrinus. Classification (NCBI taxonomy): domain Eukaryota; kingdom Metazoa; phylum Chordata; class Mammalia; order Chiroptera; family Pteropodidae; genus Macroglossus; species Macroglossus sobrinus. The sequence continues at coordinate 147,323 of PVKZ01001134.1, read as the reverse complement.
GGGGAGAATCACTGGGTACAGGGTTTTCTTTTGGGGTGATGAAAATGTTTTGGAGCTAGAGAAGGTAGCTGTACAACATCATGGATGTATTAAATGCCACTGAATTATTCACTTTAAAATGAGTAATTTTATGTTACGTGGCTTTCACCTCAGTAAAAAAAAAATATATATTTTAATTGTCTATAGAATGCTGCTGAACTCTTTTTTCAGACTAGAGTTAAAGATCTTTATCATAAAAATGTCTATGGAGAGTTACTGAAATGATACTTTTAACAGTAATAGTCGCAATTTAGACTCCCACTATATGCCTGTGTTTCTGTTCATTGTCTGTAATGCTCTCAGCAGCCCTTATCTGTACTGCACAGATGAGGACACTAGGGCTCAGAAAGATTAAGCCAGTTACTCAGAGTCTGGCAGCTAAGAACTGGTAAAACTAAGACTTGAGTCCATGTCTGTCTGGATGTGTATCAAGATAGCATTAAACCCAACTATACCCATATACATTAAATATAAATGAACTAAACATGCCAAATTAAAAAAAAAACAGAAATGGTCAGACTGATAAAAAGGCAAAACTCAGTTCTATGCTATTCATAAGACAAGTGCCTTAAATATAGAGACACAGAAATATTAAATGGAAAAGAATTTTAAAATATACCATGTAAACAGCAAGTATAAGAAACCTCGTGTGGCTACATTAACATCAAAGTCAACTTCAAGACAAGGAGTATTATCAAAGATAAAGAGGGTGCCTCCATAATGACAAAATTTAGATATTTGAAACTATTTAAGCCTATCACTTTCTATCCCTGATATCTTTGGTCACCATTGCTAATGTAAGTCCCTACCATCATGTTTTCTCCCCATTCCCATATTGTTCTAAGTTTGTTCATTTCTGATCCATACTTCCACACCCCTGCACTGTTCCCTCTGGAACCTGGTTTATAAGAAGTAAATTCCTTTCCATCTAAATCTCCTCATTGATCTTAGCTCATTAGCCCACATTCACAAATTACTTTGTTATTAGGTTCAGAATCATTTTCTCCATCACTCCTTCCAATCCTTCTATCTCCCTCTGGAGATGTTGGTGGCCTCATAGCCCTTTTTCTCCTCAAAGTGAGTTTCATCTCTATACCATTTCTTCCACTCATCCTTATAGCCAAATATCGGTCTTTGTCATCAACCAGAAACGCTCCACTCTGAGTTCTTAAATGCATAACATTTACTCTTTGGCTGTTAACTCTTTTCTTTTCATTTATTCATTTCACAAAAATTTATTGACTGTCTACTATGTGCCAGGCACTATTTTAGGTGCTGGAGATATATTAGTTAACAAAACAGGCATGATTCCTATAGGTTTGGAAATTATATTTCAGTTATCCTCCAGTTCTGTTTCCTTATGACATTCTCCCCCTATTTCATTGAAGAAAAGGATTGTTTGGTATAAGCCCCCTTCTTTCTTCATTACTTTTTCTAACCAGCCCAAACACTCTACCTACTGTTGCTTCTCCCAAACAAGGACATTCAAACAATATGTTCAGAAGGTAGGCAAAGTATGTGCATATTAAGCAGAAACATGAAAGATAACTTTTAATGCCCAGATCAAACTCTTAAAAATGAAAAATACAACATCTGAAATGAAAACTCTTACATGAATTCAATCCAAAAGACTAACTCCTTTATTCTCCACCTGAGCTACAAGAGACTGTATGGTAATACCAGGTGGTTGGTACAACCATCATTTCACGTCCATAGATTAAATGTGCTTTGAAGTTCTTCTAACATGTCCAGGAGCAGCTCTCTTTCCCATCCCCTCAGCAGTTTCTCCAAACCTTCACCATTCAATAGCTCCTTTCTTTACTCTCATTAAATGATGTGGGGACTGATTCACAGAGACAATTGAAGTCCTCTAACAGGATATCGTGCCTCACTCCTTCTTCTTGCCTCTGGATACTAACTCCGCTTACTCTACCCCATGAAATACACATCCACAATCTCCGAGACCTTGATTTACCTATCAGCCCCTTTCTCCTGTATTTCAAGCTCTACCTCAATTCTGGTGTCTTCTTCTTAGTTTATACACATATTTTTCTGCTTATCTCAAAATAATCCTCCTTTGGCTTTAGATTCTCCCTTTAAGCAGGTAAGCTTCTTAAAAACAGTGTATGTGAAACTATAAAACTCTTAGAAGAAAATATAGGGGAAGCTTTATCACATTGGATATGGAAAGGATTTTCTGGATATGATATCAAAAGCACAAGTAACAAAGGTAAAAACAGACTAACTAGATTACATCAAAATTAAAATTTATATGCATCAAAGAACACATTCAGCACAGTGAAAAGGCGACCTATGGAATGAGACAAAATATTTGTGAATCATATATCTGATAAGGGATTAATATCCAGAATACATAAAGAACTTCTACAACTCAAAACCATCAAATAACCTGATTAAAAAATGAATTTGAACAGACAATTCTCCAAAAAGAACTGAAGATATAAATGGCCAACAAGCGCATGAAAAGATGCCAAAATCACTAATAATTAAGGAAATGAAAACCAACACCACATGAGATATAACTTCATATAAGATGGCTACTATAAAAAATAAAAGTTTTGGCAAAGATGTGGAGAAATTAGAACCCTTGTATGCTGTTGGCGGGAATGTACAAAATGGCACAGCTACTATCAAACATAGTATGGAGGTTCCTCAAAAAATTAAAAATAGAATTACCATATGATCCAGCAATTCTATCTCTGGGAATATAACCGAAGAACTGAAAGCGAGATCTCGAAGAAACAATTGTACATCTTTGTTCATAGCAGCACTATTCGCAAATAGCCAAAGGGTGGAAGCAACCCAAGTATGTGTGGGTGGATGAACAGATACACAAAATGTGATAAATTCATACGATGAACTATTATTCAGCCTTAATATATTCTACAACATAGATGAACCTTGAGAGTATTACGCTAAGTTTAATGAGCCAGCTAAAAAAGATAATACTATACAATTCCACTCACATAAGGTATCTAGAATAGCCAGATTTATAGAAACAGAAAGTAAAATGATGGCTGCCTGGGGTTGGGTTGGGGGAGGGAGAAATGGGGAGTTTCCAGGTGGACGAGTTCTGGAGAATGGTTGCACAAAAGTGTGAGTGTGTGCGTATATTAACACTACTGAACTGTATACTTAAAAACAATTACGATAGTATACTTTATGTTAAATTTAAAAAAAAAGAAAAACATCAAGATAGACCTAACTCCCAATTCACAAGTTATTTGAAGAGTTTGCCAAAGAAAAATTAATTCAGTTTCTACTTTGTGCTTAGAGGAGCATAGGGGCTAGTGCGTGCCACACTTAAAAGAATATGCAGACAAAGACACTATAATCAGAGCAAGTGCGATGAAGCAGATATCATGGCATGGAGGAACAGTGAAGGGAACTGGAGATGTCCAGCCTGGAGAGTGAAAATTCAGTTTGGAAGTTTCTATTTTCCTCAAAAATCTGAAGGGTTGTCTTCTCAAGGAGGAATATTAGATTGGGTCCAGTCGCCTCTCTAAATGGAACATGAGTTGGATAGAAACCTCAGAGATACAGATACAGATTTCAGCTTTCCATCAGAATGCTGTTTAAATGTGGAATGAAGTGCCTCGGGGGAGTTTCCCTTTCACACAGGTCTTCAAGACTAACAACAGTCTGCAGAGATGCTTATCTGGATGTTAGAGAAAGAATTCTTCAGAAAAGCACTTGTTTCTATAAAACCCAGGCCCCCTTCCTTTTCTTTGAGATGTCTTGCATTAATGGAGGTTCTCCCTAATGCTGTACTCTAAATATATCATCACTTTCATTTTGTGTGCATTTTGTCCTGTGCTGTGTGACTCAAGCAGGCTTGAACCTCACCTTCAGATCCCCATAAACTCTACCTGAAAACACTGTTTGAAGGTGTACCTTGTGGTCTGATGTATGTATACACTGTGCGATGATTACTACCAAGTTAACTAACACACGTCTATCACCTCACATAATTACCTTTTTGGGGGGATTTGGTGGGAACACTTAAGATTTACTCTCTTAGCCAGTTTCAAATATAGAATATAGTATTATTAACTACAGTCACCATGCTATACGTTAGATCCCCAGAACTTGTTTCTCTTAAAAATGAAAGTTTGTACCCTTTGGCCAATATCTTCTGTTTTCTCCATGCCTCACCCCCGGTAACCACCGCTCGACACTCTGGTTCCACGAGTTTGACTCTTTCAGATTTCCTTTATAAGTGAGGTCATACAGAATTTTTGTTCAATTGTATCTCAATAATGCTTGGGGAAAAGTAAATTTTATGACATGATTCTGAGGCCTTCAAGAGTTTGTGAGGAAATCCCTCAGAAAGATACATGATACTCTTTGGAGGCAAAACCATTTGAGGTTTCTTATCGCTTTCCAACTGTTTATGAGTTTAAGCTAAGGCAGGTTGTATTTTCACAGTGACCACAAATATTGAATTTTCCAAGGCTACAGGTTCACATTAATAACAATGAAATTTCAGACTTAAATATGGAATAGCTGGGAAGTGTAATCTCTCAAGCCTGCTGACTTGTCATCTGCCTGTTCAGCGTTATTTAAGGAAACATAGGACAGCGGTGGTAAAATGTGATTTACCCGCACAAGTACCTGCATTGGAAAGCTGTGTCCCCCACTCTCTATTCACACGAACCTTACTGTTATTTAAGAGGCATGAAAAGAGGGATGTTGAATGTGGTGGGAGGTTTGTTGAGGTAGGCTCATGTAAAAAGAGTTCAGATAAGTCTTACCAAAATTTCATCTTGAATTTCTCGTGAAATTAGAGGTGAGAGCTCTACTTCGTAGAAGCCCTACTCTGAACTTTTAAGTTCAGCCAGAAGAGATGGTGCTGTCTGAATGGCCGGAACTAAAGACCCATTTTAAGCATCTGGAGAAGCAGCAAATTCCTATTGTAAAGAATAAATAAATAAGTCCCGATTTTCAGAAGAGTATGATTCATCCGCTTAAGAACAAAGAACTGGCCTTTTGGTGTAATTTCTGAGTTTTTTTGGTGTAAAGTATAAATAGCAATTCCATGTTTCTAGCAGCTTTTAATACTCTAATAATAGACTGGAATAAGACCAAGAAGGATAATTAATGAGTTGAAAACTATAATAAACTTTATTATAGGATCAAGAGAAATTGACATTATTCTAATTGGTAATTTTTCCATAAGAAAGATTTTTGAATAAATACATGTAAACAAAAAATATTGTTTGTTATCATGATACTCATATTGGTGGCACCAATAATCGTATCCATATTATCAATTAAAAAACTCAAAAATGTATGGTTTTATCTTCTATGTTAAACTTTATAATGAAATTTCCAGTAGCACTCACAATAATGACAGATGTTCTTTGACAAAATGAACTTCTAAACACTCTACATTGAATGTATAAATTAAGTGAAAAAATCAGGCAATTATTGAATTTAACTGTTTTTTTTTTTTAAATACCACTGATATAAAAATGGCATTATTTAATTATTTGTGAAGTTCTTCTTTTGGTAATGGAACCAACACATTAAGAGCAGTTACTTTATTTTTGAACTTGCACACAAGAACTTGGAATTGAAAATATAAGTGAAATTATTTCTGAAGAGGGGTGGACAAACTACAGACCACAACTGCAAGCTAAGAATTGTGTTTTACATTTATAAAAGACTGAAAATCAAAATTGAAACTAAAACCAAAGAAGACTGTGTAACAGCACATGGGGACTTCGAATCCTAAATATTACTCTCTGGACTTTTACAGGAAAAGTCTGTGGATATCTGATAAAGAATGACAATCCTCTGATCTAAGTGAAAAGTCATGCTCCACAGAGTGACATGTCTATGCATCTCTGAAGTTACAGGTTAAGTCATCATCTTCAGGCAAAGTCTTCCTTTGCCTAAAAAAATTTAGGTATTACAAAAAAGTATCATCAAATTATAAAATAAATAACTGGCTATAATTTACATTATAGTACAGAAAACTCATTTATAAAACAACAAAAAGCTAAAATATTTGGGAATAAATTTAATAAGATACATATAAACCCATACAAGAAAAAATTTAAAGCACTCCTCAAAGATACAAAAGCAGACATAAACAAATGGAAGGACATCCCCTATTATTAGATAGAACAACTCAACATGATGAAGTTATACCAGTTTGTCCATAAGTTAATGTATAAATTTTAATACAACCCCAACAAAATATTAATAAGTATTAATAAACAGTGTGATAAAATGGTGCATGAATATGCAGACCAGAAGAATAGAATGCAAGCCCAGAAAATAACCTAAGTACATATGGAAATTTGCTATAAGATGGCATTTCAAATTATTGATGAAATGATGAATCTTTTAGTTAACGGTGCAGTGACAACTAAGAAACTATTTGGGGAAAAAAAGATGAATTAGAGCCTTAGCTCACAAAACACACAAGAGTAAAAAAAAAAAGAACCATACAACTATGAGAAAAACATATTGTGAATTCCTCTTCAACATCAGCATATGGAAAATCCTTTAAATTATGACTCTAAATACAGAGACAATATTAAAAAAATACAGTAAGTTTTATTATATTAAAATAAAAATTTCTACATGGAAAAAGCATCATAATCAAAGCCAAAAGACCACTGGCAAACTGAAAGAAAATATTTGCTTCATGTATTACAGATAAAGGGCTAGTATCCCTCATGTATATTAAACACACACACCCCCCAAAAAATCCACTGGAAAAATGAGAAGACATGAATAGACAATTCACAAAAAAATAAAGGATATAAAAATAGCTCTCGACAACATGGAAATATATTCAAATTTCCTCTTATTAGAGAATACAAATATATTCAAATCCCTCGTCATTAGAGAAATACAAATATATTCAAATTACCTCATCAATAGAGAAAACAAATTAAAATGATACAGAGATATCATTTCTCACCTATTGGATTCACAATAATTAAAAAGTATCAGAACACATTCCATTTAGTGAGGCTGTGAAAAAACAGGCATACTGATACATAACTATGACAGGGCTGAAATCTGAAACAGTCCTGCCCTTATTATTACTATATTATTATTGTGATGAAATATACATGGTGAAATTGACCACTTTAACCAGGATGTGAACTTTTTTGGGTGCAAAGCATAATAAGCTCTTTCCACCACACAATTCTAGGTCTTTAGATACAAACAAACAGGAAAACAACAAGGACCACAAAGTGGAGTCAATCTATCACATTCCATACCTTTATCTGAGTGGTAATAATGAGGACAGAAATAATAAAAATACAGCTCTGGTTTCTTGTTCCCCTTTTTTTTTTTTAAAAAAAAAAGTCAAAGTTTTGTTAAACTTGGGGAGGATGGGGAGTGGGGACAGAGTTAACCTTGCAAGCTCTGTTAATATCAGAGATAAAAACATACCCATTCCGAATTACAAAATACATACATGTTCAAATAAATAAAACAACTTTCCCATCAGCGCCATCCATACTGTACCACCTAAGAAAACACTCATTATTCACCTCGTCTCTGTGAGTTGTCCATTATGGGAGGGCGAATTCTGGAAAAAACAGCAAAAATCTTTCTTTAGTCCTCTAGCCCCAATTGATGGGAGGTTTTTATACAATAGTGCCACCTACTGGAAAAACTCAGAATTACAAAACACTCTAGAAATTGTCAGGGATTTTTGGCTTCACTTTTAAAAAGAGTTTAAAAATGTTAAGATCCCCGTCCTCGGCTACTGTTATTAACAGCTCTATTTTATATGCTTTCAAAGCACAAAGACCTAGTCGTTTTCTAGGTATTCACTAAAACCACACAACAGCCTACGAATGTCGTTGAAGGATTTCGTATGGGAACAAATAAACAGATGAGCATTTGGGAGCCCGAGATCCTTTTTCATTTGAAATTGAAAAATTATTGCAAAGAAACTGTTCTTTGTAGAAAGATGAGAACATTTAGAGGGTCCAAAAGCAAACCATAATTCTCATGCTAAAAAAATAGCTATTCTTTAGATTTCTTTATGCTTTTATTCACAATTGTGGAATTACATATCTTTGTCCTAAAAATTCTTCTTTCTATTTAGTAATAATGATTTAATCATGATTATCTATAATTGTCATTGTTCTGAATATAATAGATATATAATCATGATTATAAATAATCACTGTTTCAAAATTTTTAATTCCCATGGCACATCACTTTCATTTCTGTTTTATTTGGATAACGGGATCTCAGGATATCACTAAGCAGAGACTTGGCTCTCTCGTGGGTGTTTATCTGCTCAATCAGCCCTAAAAGACCTTCTATTAATAAGAAAGCAAAAGAACAAGAAGCTAAATATTTCCCAAATCTCTAGGTTTCTCCCTCTTTCAGACTGTCCTCACGGAAGAGGGTAAGTGAGGTAGCGAGAAGGTTGAATCACAACACAGAAAATAAATTAAAAGACCAGTTTCAAAAGGCTTCTGAACCATGAGTCCTCAGTGGTCCCTTAAATATTTAGAAGCTTTAGTGACGGAATTGGAAGAAACTGGTTCCAGTTTTAAGAGGAACGCAGAGGCCACTGGAGTTCTGAATGCCTTTGCTTTTCACGGAGAAATTTGTAAGCCTCAAGCCATCACATGATTTCCTCCGAAATTATTCTAAATTCTAAAGAGAGCAATATTATTACAAATTAGGGGATATTAACAGCAAGAATACTCAACTCATATGGTTTCAATTCATTAGCGGTATCTTTCCTCTTTATGTATTTGATCTGGAATAAGTGCTTATGTGTCTAGTTTGTAGACCCTAGAAGATAATTTTATTTTTAAAACCTGCCGTAGGCTTATGGTTGTTTTATATCTACTTCTTTGACACATTTTGGCTCCTATTAATGATTTACTTGATTCTGAGGCCTTGTTCAGGAATTCAGCCTTCAATGAGAACATCATTTCTATGGGAAATATGCAACCCTTGGCAATGATTTACTTCACGATGTGGTTTCCAGGAGACCATTGTGTAAATAAAAAGTAGTATGTCTGTACTTGACTTTGAAGTTCTGTGAGGACAAACATGATTCCTCATATATTACAGAAGGGAAATGAAGTCGCAGAGCTTGAGAGACTCCGTGTCCTGAGAAGCAAAGCGGAGGCTAGGATTTCCATCTTCCTTTCACAATACTTTTTTCTTAAGTTAGATTTTTGGCCTGTCCTTGACCAGAGTAATAGTTACGGGTATGGACCTAGATGCCTGGGTTTGAGTCTAGGCTTTGTATTTAACTGTGTATTAGGCAAATTGCAGATCTCTCTTCACTCACTATTTTCATCTATAAAGTTGAATGTTGATAATAATGTTATATTAACAGAGAGTTCTTACAATGATGAAATAAATTAATGAGGCATTTAGAATAGTGCCTTGCAGATAAAAATCCCTCAGTAAATATTAGCCACATGATCAGTAAAATCACTAACTAATAGTTATTCTTAGAAACATCAGCAAAGGTATTAATGCCATTTAAATCACATTAATAATATCAGCAGTTTCCATTTGATGGTACCTGCTATGTGCCAAGCATATTATATATTTTCTCTTATTTGTTGTTTTAGCCCCATTTTAGAGATAGCAAACTGGAGTCTTGGAGAAATTAAGTAAATTTCCTCAAGTTATACAGCCACCAAGTGGTAAGACATGGCTTAAAATCCAGACTCCTCCACTGCTAAACCCTCCAGACATTTCAGCTCTAAGCTAGATGACGACACACTAAATGAAGTTAACCTTCTTTCGTTGCTTATCTGACATAATACCATCAGTTTGGCTCATAGTTCAAAAGATGCATTTCTGATTGTGATGGGTCATAAATTTCTCTTTAAACATATTTTCACATATGTTGTTCTCTGAGTTGTTGAGTGGACCCAGTGCCAGACATTGTGTCAGCACGCTGAGAGCCAGTGGTGAACAACACACAGTCCCTGAATTCAAGCTGCTCACAGGCCCAGGGGAGGGGCAGGCCAGACCACAACAGGAAATCGTGGTGAATGATGGGAAGTGCTCCCAAGTAACAGTAGAATAAAATATTTATTCTGGAATATTTAGCAAGATGCTATGGGAATATATTTCTTAGAGGGGCACCAGCCCAGCCTAGTGGGGTAAATGGTGGGTGGGAGACATCAAAAAGTTTTCCTGAAGAAATTGATAAATGGGTTAAGACCTTACTTATCCTATCAGGTTTTAAATAGCACCTAAGATACCTTATCTCATTTATTCCTCGCTACAATTCTCTAGCAGAGGTACCATTATGCCCATTTTCAGATGAGAAAACTAAGGCTTTGAGAAACCTAGTAAGTTGTCTAAGGTCACCCAGCTAGTAAGCGGTATACCCAGGATTTAAACCTAGTCTATCTGCCCAATATGCCCTGGCCGTTGACGGTGTATCAAGACAGCCTCCACTCTTAACATTGTTTTAACATGTTTGGTGTAGATTAATCTGAATTTTAATTTTGCCTTCGTGTGTGTGTGTGTGTGTGTGTGTGTGTGTGTGTGTGTGTGTGTATTTTGTGGTTTCATTTGTCTTAACTGGCACTGTTCCATAAATAATGTTTATTTAAAAAGTTCTTACTCTTCACTGTGATGCTAACAGGATGAATCTATTGCACTGCCTCTTCCTAAGGCTTACGGGGTACACGTGTGTCGTACAGTTTCATATGTGCCATAGCAAAGAGGCTGCTAAAGCTGGGGAAGGACCAAGCCTTCCGTTTCAAACTGATTTGGTGGATCCAGATTTCCAGTTTTCTATTCTAAACCCTATTTCTCAGATTTACAGCTTTTGGGTTGGAAAGTTGTACTAGGCAACCCCAGGTTTTGGGAAAACAGATTTCACTTTGATCTGATTCCTTGGGAAATCTACGAAAGGAGGTAGGTTACTTAAGGCCATCCGTGACTTTCTCTTGTTTCAACATGAATTAAAACAAAGCAGATGAACAGCTACCCAAAAAGGAGGATGCTGGAATATTTAGCAAGATGTAATTAGCTGGAGGTAGAATATGAGCAAAGCATGATTACTGCCACATTCAGTACCCCGCAAACTGCTTCGGCTAAATTCTCCCATGGGGTAAAACAGTGGGGATAATTTGGCTCCTGAGTCCCTTCCTTCTGTGGTCTCCTGACACTACCCCCTGTTCCACTCCCTCCCCACGAATTTCAGAAGCCCCAACACCATTGTGATCCAGCCACAACAAACTTCTTGCTGTTCCCTAAACAAGCTATGCTCTTTCTCACCTCCCAGCTCTTGCACGAGCATTTGCCTCTTGTTCTTTCTCTGGCATGTCCTTCTTCCATGTGTCCTTGACCTCTGATTCCTTGCTCTTTCTTTCTTCAGGGTTAATTCACTTTTGGATCCTCTCCAGAGATTTGAGTCCTCATTAAAAGAATCAGGAGTGTTTTCTTTAGGCATCCTATACAGCCTTCTGAAAGCTTTTATTCTTTTTTCTTAAACCAATGTTCTAATTACTGCATGTCTGTTTCTCTCATAAATCACAAGGGCTGGAGGACTAGAATCGTATTTTAATCATCTTATATTCACTTCCCCTTGAATAGTGCCTCCTGCAGGTTAGGTACTAAAGGATTGACTGGATAGTTGAATGGCATTAACTTGGACCAAAGATTCAACTCTCAAACCAACTCAGGAAAGAAACTCGTCAATAAAGTCACCATCAATCACTCAAAAAGGAATTTCAGGATTAAAGAATTTCAGACTTTATGAAGAAACATTTAAGGAGGAGCCTATAATTTGGCCCGGTGATTTCCCCTCAGCTTAGGCCAGTTGTTATATTTCATTGACCTGGACTAAAAATAGAAAGAAAATATATATATATATATATATATATATATATAGCATTTACAGATATCCTGGAAGTAACAAGAAACAGGCAAGAAAAACTTAACAAGAAAATGGCAGATCCTCAAGATAAAAAATGGCAGCAGACTGGATGTGGTGAAAACAAAAATGGATCACTCTGCTTTCCCGGCAGCTTCTGGATTTTGGTCCTTTTCTGAATGGACAAGTGCTGGGAAGGCAAAGAGGTTTTAATGCTCTACATCTGCGTGGCTGGCAAAACTCCACAACTGAGAAAAAAGAAAAGGCATCTTTCCTTTCTTAAGGAAACGAAGGCCTTCAGCCCTTCTGCGGTTAAGACTGGGGAGGAATGGCGTCGTCCCCTGCTAGCTCCTTCTCATTTCAACATTGTGTGTGAAACAGCACTCAGGCCACAGAAAAACCAGACCGGAATGGCGTCTATTAGTCAGACTCCGTTAGAAGCACCCCCACGTCTAGCGGCTCTTGTTAGCAGGCTTTGGGTCTTTAAATTCCACCAGTCTCTGCTGGGGGTGCCTTTACTGCTCGCCTCTGGGGAAATGATTATTGCAAATGTGCATGATTTTACCCACAATATACAGTATCGTGTGAAGCTTGCTTTTATTGCCTTCAGGCTTTTCTTTCTTACAATTTATTTTAATACGTTTGGAATTATTATCCCAAACATTTGCCAGCTGGCCCGCTGGGGTTTCCTTTGCCACATTTGGGTCTCTCTTTTTCTAATCCTCTCTTCATGGATAATCCACTCTAATGCTTCTTGGCTGGTTGAGGGGGTTTTGCTATTACTACCTGTTGATTAGAAATTTACTTTGTCCTGTGTAGGTGGCTCTAATTGTTTGGTAATGAACACCTTATTTGAGTCAGCTGAGGTCAGAGTTATATTTTTTTCTTCAGAGGTTTTCTTTCTTCTTTCTAGATTTCTGGATACTTAGTTGTCTTTTCATTTTTTTTTTCCTTCTGAGCTACAATTCAGCTGGTCTTTGAAAACAGCCTCTATGACCTCCCCCAACACATACACACAAACATAAAAAAGAAAGAAAGCAAAAAAAAAAAAAACCAAAAAACTGTATGGCAGGGCTTGAAAAAGAGGCTTTTATTTTCTCCTATAGCTGTTCAGACACCAGGTATATATCCCTTTTGTCTTTGCCAACCAGTAGGCCTTGAGTTCTTGCTGAGAGTTTTTGTCATAGGAGTTACAAAGTGGGTCCAGGAGGAGAACAGGCAGGCAGTGTTTTCAATCATAGGAGGCCACCAGGATGCAAAAGGTCAAGAGAACTGAGCAAGTCTGGCTGCCTTGCTGCATCCCTCTTGAATGCTGGAAGTCCACTGACGTCGTGGTGAAGTCAGAGCCGCAAAGCTAAGTTGTCCCTGGTGGGGGTCACCGACTGATGCTGAGCCTTCATAGCAGCAGACTCTCTCCAGGATTCTCTGGGGAGAAACCCACGTGAATCGTGCATCCTAACACCCTCTTCGGGAATAGGTGCCAAAGTCTCTAGTTAGTGCATTTCTGTACTGAAGAATCTGTAATCTGTATTTGCTCCAAAGTGTCAGTAATTTACAAAAGGATAACCACTGGTTACACTTCATTTGAAACTCCAACGAGGTATTATTATTATTATCATCATTATTATTACTAGTTTCAGAATAACACTCTGTGCCCATTCTTGATAGTCCCAGGTTGGAAAAGTTATCCTTTTAATCTGTCTATAGCTACATTTTGGAAATTTTAAGGCTTGTGTGAATACTTCCTCGGGAACTCTGTTATTTATATCTGGTTATCTCTGAATCTGGCATATCGCCTGGCACTTAGTAGCTAATTAATAAAGAGAGAAGGGAAGAAGAGAGAGAGGGGAGGGGTAGGAGGGAGAAAAGGGAGAGTGGGTGGGGGCGGGAGAGGGAGAGGCAGAGAAGGCAATAGAGAGGGAAGAAATAATGTGTGCTCTTTATAGACTTGGAAAACAGACCAAAAAGAAAATAAGAATTACATTAGTCGCCACATTCCATGGTTTCACTCTCCATGGTTCCAGTTACTTCCAGTGAACCTCGGTCTTAAAATATTAAATGGATAATTCCAGAAGTAAGCAGTTCTTAGGTTTTAAATTGTGTGTCGTTCTGATGAAATCTCACATTATCCTGCTGCTTCCCACCCGGGACATGAATTGTCCCTTTGCTCAGCTTCTCCATGCTTCATACAGCGCCCCAGGCTCAGTCACTCAGTAGCCCTCTGCATGGTCGGATTAGCTATCCGAGAGAGAAGACAGTCACATAACTTTTATTACAGTACATTATTGTCATTGTTCTATTTTAGTATTAATTATTGTTGTTAATCTCTTACTGTGCCTAATTTATAAATTAAACTTTATCATAGGTACATATACATAGGAACAAACATAGTATATATAGGGTTCGTTACGGTCTGTGTTTTTAAGTATCTCCTAGGGTTTTGGAACATATCCCCTGCAGATAAGGTTTTGCTGTACTCAAAAATCCCACTGAGAAAAAAACCTCTGTTAAATGTTTTGTTCTTTACTCTTCTGGCCATTTTCTATGCTTATTTCTTTTGTTTCATGGTTTACAAAGTTCAGATCCCACTGCATATTCAACTTTGTGGCCTGTGTTTTTAATTCACATTCTACTGCCAGTATTTTCGCAAGCTCAAGTTATTGAAGATAACATTTTTAGTGGCTAGATAATATTTTTCTCTTTGAATAAACCATTGCTTCTTGAACTATTTTCTTACTATTATAATTGTGGCTGTTTTCATCTATCTGGTTAAAATAGATATTCTTCTCCATTGAAGTGTTATTCTTTTAGTGATTTTTCAAAAAGGAATAACATGTATAGAACTTACTATTAGCACTACTGTGCTTGGTATAAAATGTCATATTACTTACCAAAAAATCAGAATTGGTTCAATAGTTAAATATACCCATACAGATAAAGCAATTACCTTCCCTGGAAATAAAAGCAAAAATTTAATACAAATTTCGAAAATAAGAGGTCTTCTTTTTAAATATTTGCTAGTCTACTGGTTATTGATCATTTTGAGCCACATCTTTTGTTCTGCCTACCCATTATATGATATTTGTGATTATGATTGTAATATCATTTTGACAGAACTTGTCAAAAATCAGTGTACTTTATACTGTCCATAAATAATTATGTCAAAAATGTTTACGGATACTGTGGATTTCTCACCTTTATTTGATCCTTTTTAGTAGCTTGGAAATCATCTAAGTACTTTGGAAAATTTCTACAATTAAAAAGTTAAAATAATTTTGAAGCTGCATTCTAGCTAATGTTGATTTTGCTGAGCTGCCATCTCTTTCCTAATGAGGTTTTTAAAAAATATCACTTTCAAAATATCACATCGCTATATTTAATAAAGGTAAGCAGCATCATACACAGCCAGTCCTAAAATTAAAGAAAAATTATTTTCTGAAAACTACCAAAGAAATCGAGCTTCACAGTTTTTCTTAGAAAACTAAGTTTAGCTCTCCTACAACAATGATTGTAGAAGCAATATTGACCAGTTGGCTTATATTTCCATTTTAAATTTCTTGGCACAAATCTGACATTTTAGAATGTGTTTGATAAGGAACTATGGACTTGACATGCAGTCTCTCTTTCTCCAGTGTTCTCCTCCATGAGACCCTTGGAGGTGGAACAGAGAAGAGCCAAGTAATAAGGAGGGAAGAGAAGATGGGGTCCCTCTGAAAACCTCACTCCTTTGAGAAAGGGTCGAGAATGACTCCCATATTGTGGTTGCTTTTTACCTCCATGATTCTACCTGGGGCATTTTACTGTAATTCTTTATTTGTAGGAATGAGTGTTTTCTACTCCAAAGGTCTCCTCCAGGGTTAAGACTAAGCTGGATTCATCCCTGTGTCCCCAGAAGCTAACAGAATGCCTGGCATTATGGGTACTCCAATTTAATATTTGTTCTAAGAAACAACAGGTGAACAAAGAGGACTCTAATTTAGAATCTTTAAGCAAAGTTTTTAAGAAATCAAAGCACTTTAAATATGGGAGCTATTTCAAGATAATCACTAACTAAAATGATTTGGTTAAAAACATTTACAGTCTTCCTAGGGACTTGTTAAAAAGATTATAACTGATTGACATGGTGGTCACAATGAGATTTAATGACACAGTTGAACAACAGGCTTCAAGCACAGGTTGGTCAGACGCCTGAGTTATTCCACAGAAAGTTCTAAAGTGAACTAAATGGTTCTTTGTGCTATTAATGATCTGATGAATTTTTCATATATCGGTCCTGAATAATTTCTCCTCTTTCTGTACATAAGTATTTGGGGATTGAATACATATATTTAAAAATCTTTCTAAAGTATATAAATCTTGATTTCTTCCCAGTCTGGTTCCCCTTCCAGCCAGGATGTGGATGTCTAAGGTGTGAGAATTGCTATTTTATTAATTTGACTCATTCATAGGGCTTAGCTTGGACAGTACAATGTGTAGGATTTAAAAAAAAATTGAATTTGAATTCTAGGTCTGTGTTACTTTTCTCTGTGTTACTTTGGCCAACTTTTCAAACTCCCTGTGCTTTGTTTTACTTATTTGTAAAATCCAATATAACAATATCTCCCGCATTGGGTAGCTGTGAAGATTAATTATTCTAATCCTTTAATGTGCCTGACACTCAGTGAGTGCTCGATAATGGTGGTTGCTATTATTTTTCTCTTTTAACTTGTCCCTGTGAATATTTCCCCTTAGCACTTTGGTATTCTGTTTTCAGCATTTTATTTTGTTTGACTGATTGCAGTATTAGTTGGACTCACTGTAGATGTTTCCAGCAAAAAGACCTCCAAAGAGATGAGTAGATGCAAATGGCCTGAAGAAGGTCTAATGGGTATCCTCCAAGAGAGGAACTGATGATGGTACACCATTAGCTAAGTCATAGTTTCTCTTGCTGTAGCAATGACCTAACAAAAAGGAGCTTAAACAGCATAGAAGTAAATGATTTGTTATGTCATCATTGACAATAAGAAGTTCAGGGGTGAAAGTGTCAGCTCCATGGTATTGGGCGACTAGGTTCCTGGATTCAGCATCCTTTAGGCCATTTTCATCTCACTGAAGTCTACCTGTATACCTTCTAGGAAATGGGAAGGAGAGAAAGGACAAGGACAGGATACATGGGCATGACCTGGAAGTCAAATATATCACTTCCACTTTTATTTCTTCCACTAGAACTTAGTTGTATGGTCTCAAAGGACAGGAAAGCTGGAAAATATGGTCCTTATTTTGTGAGGCCATGTGTCTAGCTAAAATTCAGGAGTTCTGTTGCTAAAAAGGGAGAATTGATTTTGGGAAACAAATATAAGTCTCTGCCCTAGGCATAGTTTGGCCATCACGTGGGAAAGTTCAGAGGAATCTAATCTTTTCAATGTCCCAGAGTTGATCATGCTCAGGGAGGCTGCCTCACACTGAACAGCTCACAGGAGCCTGATGTTTAAAATCAGAATGCAATAAAAATGACTATGAAAATATAATTTCTAAGGAGACTGGATGGATGGGTTGTTTTAAACACAATTGTTTCATGTATATGAGCTGCACAGGATGCAGGAGTGGGGTACATATTATCAGAGGGTAAGCAAAGAACCACAAGTCCTCAGCATCTGACTCTGCCAGCCCATTGCTTCCATCCTCACACCAGACAGGCTGCTCCCACTGCTTTCTCTCCCTGGCAATGTTCCAGTGGACCCTGCCAGCCATCATCTCTTGAACTCTCCATGGGCCATGCCTTATTTGCTGACTCATCTCCTTTTTGACCAACAGCTTATTGCTTTTTTCTTTTAGTTAAAATGTACATCCTTTTTGGGATGACAGTACAATGATTAGACATTTATATAATTTATGAAGTGATTCCCCCAACTACTTTAGCACCCGTCTGGCTCTACATATAGCTACCACGATAATATTGACTATATTCCCTATGAACAGCGTATTTCTTTAGATATGTTAATAACCTACCAGGTTCTATTTCTTCATATGCAACCTTGGAGTTGTTTCTGTATCACCTTCTTTCTGCTCTTTATGGTTTTGATCCCGGCTACCACTCCACTTCTATAATACTTGAGCTCTTAGTTATCATTGTATGTGTGCAGTTATCGTTTCATGTATTTATGGCTCTTCTAGGGCAAGACCTCCACCGCATACCCGCTGGTGGACCACCCAATGGGAATTGCTGGTGGCCCTCCCAAGTATATGTGATGTTGATGATGACCACAGGATGGCAAATGCCTCAGTGGCATGATGTGGCTGTCAACTGAGCATGAGGTAGTTAAAAGTTCCTTGACAAAAGTAAGGATGGTGCCAGGAATACATTATTAATAGAAATTTTTTGACACAGGATAGTCAGCAAGTTTAAATACAGAAGCTGCGGCTTTTGCACTTTGCAGTTACAGTAAGAAAAATGAAAACATATCACGTTTTTAGAAACCTTAATGTAACCTTGCGGCATTTCCTCCATATTGCATTAAGACTTCCCAGAGTAGCTGTGGTGTGTGTGTGTGTGTGTGTGTGTGTGTGTGTGTGTGTGTGTGTGTGTGTAAGTACACACATGCCCGTTCTACTTCTGGATTCAGTGAGTGATGTGGGGATGCATGACTGGCTTAGTGAAATTGGGTACTTAGCAATACTAAGACCAGATGCCCACTAAACAGAATGCCAAGGAAAAATTTTGGCATCTCGTTCTTTTGGAGAGGGGACTGAGTCTGATGATTCCATGACAAGCTGGTTTGAGTCTGGGTGAAGTCACAGTCCATAAGCCCTCTGAACCTAGCAGACCAGGCCAAGCTATTAAATGTGAATAATTAGAACGTGCAGCTCAGCCATTTCCTCATGCCAAGGAAATGAGAATGGAAGTTTTGATGAGTAGAATAGATGGGAAACTTTTAAATCATGTACGCTAGGAGTGTTTATGGGGTAAGGAAAAGGGACTAAGACCCCAAAGGCAGATTTGGAAGGCGTACCCTGGAGGACAGACTACAAGGAAGCCAGGGACGGTGTACTCTATGAAGGGCACTAGAGAGTGTCCCCAGACAGGAAGAGGAAAATGGTAGTTAGGGCCAGAATTAGTCTTGACTATAGAGGAAATGGGAGAGTCAGGTACAGACCATTTAGAAGAATTTATCAGAAGATAGAGAGAACTAGAAAAGCAGATGGGAGGGGCAGTCAGGTCAGGGGAACCTCCCCCTCTCCGTGGCAAACAGCTTTGTGGGATCAGGGTCTTTTAGCAACATCACACATTGACACAATGGAAGCAGAGGTGACCCACAGTAACAACAGAAAGGGCTGTTGGTGCTGAAGCTACTCCACGCTGAATATGAGAATCCAGGATAAATGGGAATTGCTGGCATAGATTCAAGAAGCACGAGAAAAGAGAATGCTTGCTGTACTCAGATGAGCAATAAGAAAACAAGGGAGAAACACTCAGAGAGAGGGCCTCTTGGCCACCCCTGGAGTGTGGCCTTTTCTGGGCTGAAAAGTTCAGCAAAGGAAGGTGTACGCCCTCTCCTGGACCAGTGTGCACATACTTTACCACTGACAGGGTTGGCCTGTTGTGTGATGAAGTGAGCCTGCCAGTCTGCCTGGCTGTCGGAGGGTCGAGAGCCCTAAAGGCAAGGTAAACTGTGTCTTTTGGCTTATTAATGGGTTGGTTGGTTGGATTTGATTGCTATTATTGCTTTTCGGTTGCTTCACAAATCAATTTTGGGGGTGACATATTTAGAGGCTGAAAGGAACAGACAGGAAAGAGAGGAGTTGAGAAGCTGTAGAAGATGCAAGTGGGTGGATGGGTGTGTGTGTCGGGGGAGAGGGGTATGTGTCTCCTTGGAACCAGAAGGGAAAGAGATTGAGGGCAGAGCACTGAGGGCAGTCTATTTGTAGACAGACATATATTGGGATGATCTGTCACTCCACAAATATCTATGAAGTGCCTAATAGGCGCTGGGTTTGTGCTTCGCACTTGTCTTAGATTCAGTAAGGTAGGTTCTTAGCAGTCAACTTGAGTCAGGGCATTAAAGAAAGGTAAAATATTTAGAATAGCTTTTTGGGTTGGGTTTGATTTTCAATGAACAATGACCCAAAGAGTAGATCCATGAGAGTCCAGTGGAAATTGTCCAGCAAGAATTTATAGTGGGTCTTTAATGTCTGCAGAGTAGCTAGCCCATGTTAATAAATGAAGAGAAATGAAAAACAAAAACAAAACGAAACTGAGAAATGCTTTATAAAAGTAGCAGGTTCTAGTAAAAAGAGCAAAGCACCCAGAGAGACATGACACACTTGCAGGCTCCTCTTTGCCCTGGTGTTACCTCATCGTTGTTAATAAGTGCGCAGTTTCTGAATTCCCAGGAGAAGGGGAAAAGAAAAGGCAAATCTGCAGTTGAGTGAAAGCACAGTGTACCAGTACAATACAGGGGCCTATTTCTAGCAATGAAGGCTGATGCATATTAATTCATTCAGCCGGCCCTATTGTTTATAATTCTTGCTTACATTTGCTGTCATGCATTGGAGTTAAAATTTACACCCTTTTTTGGATGCAAGAAGTTATTTTTATTTATCCTTCTTTGTTAGCTGTTTCACTTCACAATAATTAATCAAATCACTAAAGCAGCATCAAATTGGGGAGTGACGATTTATTTGCATTATTTGGCTTTTCGAACGGGGTATCTCTGAGGGTGAGGACTCTGCTATAATATGGCCCTCTTATTTTATGACAGGTTGCAATTTTCTTGTAATGTTAGATGTGGTTCATCTTGATAATTATGCTAAATTAAGTAGTCCTACACATTATAGAAATGGATGTTAAGATACATTAACTAACATTAAGAATTTTAATTAGGTTCTATATACCATAGCCATATATATTAAACAAGAATTCATCTGAAATTCAGAATTTGAATGTAATTCCACACAACTCAAACAAATTATTAATGGAGGATGGGGTTACCCCAACCTCCCAGCTTTTTCTCTGATATGAAATTTTATAAGGGGTATTAAGGCTACACAGAAAAGTGAAAAGCCCTTCTAGTTAGGAATTCATCTCAAATTTTCTCTAGTCTGTCCATGTCTTTCTCTTTGGCTATTCATGTATCAGTATCAGGAAAAATGGTCAAGAAAAGCATCTTGGCATGAAATCTTACTGCAAAGTGCTGAAGAAGGAAAGGACATAAGCAGAGAGCCACGCCATGGCGATGGTGGCTGGATTCGTTCTGCCTCACCTCACAAGCCTTTGTATCCAAATCAGCTCTGTGACTGTAGCTTTCTCGGTGGGACTGGTGAACCTTATGCCAGTAAAAGAGGGAGACCTAGAATTCCATACCCCACCCCTTACCTAGAGGTCCTAGTCCACCAAACACTGGGGTGGGCTTGTCAAGGTGCAGGTGGGCTGTGTTAAAGGAGCTGTTACTATATAAGACCTAGACTCCTCTCAGAAGAAGAGTACTTTTAGGGAACATGGCACTACATGTAGAGGGGTCACAGTTTAAAGAAATCGATTAAAGAGTATGCAACATGTCGATCCTCTGTACTAAATTTAATTTAATTTTTTTTTTTGCAAGCAGCTGAAACCAACTTTGACTACTTGTCAAAATTACTATGTTGCAGTCCTAACTCCCAGTACCTCAGAATGTGACTGTATTTGCAGATAGGGCCTTCAGGGAAGTAACTAAAGTAAATGAGGTCATATGCATGGTCCCTAATCCAATATGGCTGGTGTCCTTATAAAGAGAGGAGATTAGGACATAAACATGCACAGAGGAAAGACCACGTGAAGATGGAGGAGGTGGCCATCTACAAGTCAAGGGGAGAGGTCTTGGAAGAAACCTGCCGACATCTTGATCTTGGACTTCTAGCCTCCAGAACTGTTAAAAAAAATAAATTTCTGTTGTTTAAGACCCAGTCTATGGTACTTTGTTATGGCAGCCCTAGAAAATAAATACTCTGCTCCATCCGCTTCTTCTTAGAAAGGTGGAGATATATTGAAAAGATATTGGGGAAGCGCACATTACCTCTGGAAGAGATGGGGATAGTAATCCTGCGGTGGGGGGTCCCATTCTTGCAGGGTCCTAGGACCTCAGATGCAAGATAAAGTTTGTGGATTTGCTCCCCAGAGACCTGAAATTAATGAGCTTTGGCTCCAACTGTTCTAACTTTCAAGTGTTTCACATGATGCCTACATTCTAGGTTCAGCTGCTGTCAGGTGCCCACTCCTCCATCAGTCAGCTGGCCACAGGGCTGATCATAGGGCCCCCTTGTGTACGTCAGAGCTTCCCAGAAGAGAGGTGTATACTGGAGCTGGCATGTGCTCTTACTGATTTCAAGGTACTGCTGTTTGTTCTGTGTCTAAAATTGTCATTATGGTGCTATCATTACTTTCACAGAAATAGAAATTCTGCCACTGAGAGCTACACTTGACCATGGATACTTTGCTGCCTCATCTTCTAAACTCAATATCAGTGTTTTATTTATTTTCTCCTCACTTTTAGTGGCTTCCTACTACCTTCGGAATAAAATCCACACTTCTTGTATGGCTTATAAGCCCTTTACAATCTGGCTGTTGCCTTCGTATTGCATCTTGCCTCTTGCCTCTTGCCTCTTGCCAGAATCTCACCTAACACTGAGCTTCTAATTTCTGTCCCTCTCATCTTTGCACATACTGTTTCCTTGGCCTATATTCTGCCTTTTCCTCTTGTCCAGGTGATCACAAATGCATTTTGCAAGGTTCAGTATGAAAGTTGTCTCTTGTGGGAAACATCCTTGACTTTCCCCTGGTCATTGTCAACAAGTCATTACTTCTCTGTGCAACTACCAAATAGCTATTTTTTTAAATCCATCTCGCCTTTGAAACTATGAGCTCCCCAAGGGTAGCAGTGATGTCTTAGTCATCTCTGACCTGTAATCTCAAACGTTGTGGGTGCTCATTCAGCTTCCTGCGGTTGGTTGGGAATTGGTGATGATGTAGGCCTGTTCACAAAGCAGCTCACATCTACCTACCATGCTGGTTAGGACTGGAACAAGCTTATTTACGAAAAGCCCATACTATAGTGTAGTCTGTGGGTAAGAGGCTCCTTAATTGACAAGTGACAATGCCTGGGCTTTGTTACATCTCGTAGCACAGACTATGTATATATAGCTAGCTTGAATCTTAGTGCACAAATTCACGTGCACAGTAACACATGATGTATTTTTTCTAAGCTGATGTGATTTCTAAATCTGAACAACAGTCCTACCAGCTGCGAGATTCAACCTCCTCCTTTTGTGCTCCTGAGGCCATTTATTAAGCACTTACTATGAGCAGTGCAACATGGAAGATATACAGTTGAAAATTATTGTGATAGATATAGATATAATTGAACAGTTATTTTTAATTGCATCACATTCTGCAGCATTTGAGGCAGCACAAAACTGAATTAGAAAAAGACCTCTGTCATACACACACAGCTTGCACACACACCAAGTCCTGAAGTAATGTTTTATTCAATGTTGTTTTGTTAGAACATTGATGAGATGTTATAGGAACTTAACTTTTGTTTATATCAATTAGCCTATGATAAAACTGTTTTTGATAGATTACATCGTTTCACTTAAAGTAACACAACATACTGATGATGTTAAATGAGGACTTAATGTTTATGTGTGCATGTGTATATACATACACACACACACATGCATATATGTGATATATGTATATACAATTAACTACAGAAAGTTATGTCCTCTATCATTTGTGATGAGATGTGATAACTTGGTATAAAATTTCACTTTAAGAAACTTCCAAGGGAGCAAAGCTATGGACTTTTTATTAACTGCTCTTTTAAAGAAGGTTTTAGTTAAGAACACCATTTTTTTCTTTCCATGCTTAACAAAGGCTTTTTCACTCGTTTTGTCCATTCCTCTTCGTTCACTCTAACCCGAACAGTGGAGTCCAAAATATAGATCTAGACATTATACTGCTTTTAAATGGACTCTCTGTTACATTTAGATGAAAATTAGAACTCATTAAATTAATAAACTTAAGAAACAGTTTGACTTGATTCTTTTTTTTCCCTTAATATTCACTTAAGAACATTTTTGGCTGAGTCTTAAGAAACACTATTATCAAACTGAGGTGAACTGTGGCAAATTTAAGGCATTTTTATCCTTTCTCTAAGTAGTTTTAGAATCATCAATCATACTGTCTTTTTTTTTCTTATTATCACTCTAAAGTTCACAGCAACTATGATTGATACAGAAAGGAGAAAAAAATTTAACTTTATCACCAGTATAAAGCTTATTTTAACCAAAATAGAAATTTATTACATGAATAAAAATATAAGAACACACTGTATTAGGAGAAGAGGTTTTTAAGGTCAGAGCTATCAATAAATCCTTTGTTTAACTTAGAGGTTCTCAACCAGGGGCAATTTTTACCCCATCATCTTCCAGAGGGCATTTGGCAATGTCTGGTGACTGAGAATGGGGGATCCACTGACATCTAGTGAGCAGAGGCCACGGATGTTTCTAAACACCCTACAATGCAACAAGAAGGCCTCCACGTCAAAGAGTTATCCAGCCCACCCTGAGGAGGCCATCAGGACTAAGAGATTAATGTTACTTGGCACGGTGGAGTCCTACTCCCCTGTCCCCTTCAAAATTTGGTGGAAGAGTATCAAGTGACAAAATAACTCTCTGTAAAACAATTTTTTAAAAACAAAATCTGAATTTATTATAAACCATTTATTTTGCCCCACCAGATAAATTGCTTGATTTAGTAGACTAATGTTGCCTGCATATTTTAAGGGATATTTCAGGGAGATAATTTTTTAAATGGGGAGGTTAAAAGTGGAAGCCATGGCTTTTCAAAAGTATCTCTAGGTTTAACCTGAAGAGGTAGAAATGTAGGTTTTGCTACTGTTTTATTTAAGCCTTTGCTAATACAATCATAGTGCTGCCTTATATAGTGTTGCAGGTAGATATGAATAAAGAGATAAAAAAGAAGAAGGGGAAAATGAAGGGTGGGATGCAATTTATCCTGTGGAAGGAAACCTATAAACTTCTCATTTTGTCCTTTATTTCTTATAGTTTTTTTTATAAAACAAAAAGGTTGCTTTAGGTTAGCCTTCAGTTTGCAAACAAAATATTTAAAGAGTATTTGAAAGGATTTTTAAATTATTAGTTTTATGTTGGACACTGTTATGGGTTGATTTGTGCCCGCTAAAAATCCTATAAATAAGTCCCCAGAGAACTTCTGGTCAAGATGATGGAATAGGTAAATGCTGCGCTCACCTCCCCCCATGACCACATCAAAATTACAACTAAACTAAGGGACAACCTATAACTGCCTGAAGACTAGCTGAACAGAACTCCTATAACTACAGATATGCAGAAGAAGCCACTTTGAGACTGCTAAGAGGGGTGGAGATGAGACCTGGACTGGTCTACAACCATGTGTGGCAGTTAAAAATCAGGAGAGATATCTTGGCTGCTGCGGTCCCCACTAAGGAGTAAGGGGTCCCAAGCCCAAACCAGTTTTTCCAGCCTAGGGTTTCAGTGCCAGGAAGAAAAGTTCACACAAATTCACAAATTCTGTGAAAACCAGAGGCAAGCATGAGTGAGACAGAGAACTGTTGGAGTTCCAGGTGTTCCTCTTTAAAGGACCACACATGAACTTGCTTGCTGACAGACTTACTCACTCTGAGCTCCAGCAATTGGGCAGCAAATTGAAAAGGGCCAGGGACATACAGGGAGGAACTAAACTGTCTGGCTTCAAGGCGGGGGGCTGGAGGAACAGCTTTCTCTCAGACAAAAGTGCTGGGAGAAGCCCTTGTTCCTTTGCTGAGTCCTCCTCCCTCCCAGTTTGCAAATGCCATATCTTGGTCTCCGTCAACCTGGCTAACAGCATTTTCCCTGCCCTGGCGATTTCCTTAGACCCCACCCCATCAAACTTTTGGGCCCATCCAAGCTGCTTCCAGTGGCTTTTCCATACAAATAACCTGTCTTGGCTTGTGCTATGGACTTTCCTAAAATCTCTTAAAGGTTTGCAAACCTCAAATAGGTAACATCTGGCCTCAGTGTGCCTTGTACCTCTTGATAAGCAGCCCCAAGCTTGGCAGCAGCCAAACTTGACTTTCTGAAGTTTAGCCTCTCCCAGGCAACAACAAGCCCATTAAAAGTGGCAACCATCTGCAGAACACTTTGTAGTTCATATCAAGTGGCCCCTGGAAGGGCATAGGCAACAGCTGATCTTGGCCTGCACCAGAGCCCCTCAGAAGCAACACTCCCATTAGCCAGCTTTAGACACACTGGAGAACCAGCCAACCACCTCCACAAATGACATACCACAAGGACAGACTGGGCAGCCAACAGAGCCCCACTAAAGCTAATCCTGTTTGTTGGATCAACCTCTGAACAATGGCTCCTCTGCTATAGTCAAGGCCAGTCCTTACAACCAATCAGCTTGAGGGTCAATCCCTTCCACTGATGTGCCGACAGTAATCAAGGCTCAGCTACATCAGGAGGGGTCACATGACCCATACAGGATACAACCCTGGAGCACCTGGCTCAGGGGACCAGAAAGATTGTGCCGCTGGGCCCCACAAGATACCAACTACATAAGGCCACCCTGCCAAGATTGGGAGATAAAGCAAATCTACCTAATATATAGAAACAAACAGAGAGATAGCCAAAATGAAGAGACAAAAAAAATGCCCCAAATGAAAGAACAGAACAGAACTCCAGAGAAAGAACTAAATGAAATGGAGGCAATTATTCTACCAGAGACAGTTTAAAACACTGGTTATAAGGATGCTCAAGGAACTTAGTGAGAACTTCAACAAATAGGTAGTAAGCATAAAAAGGATATAGAAACCATAAAGAACCAGTCAGAAATGAAAAAATACAATAACTGAAATGAAGAATACACTAGAAGAAATCAACAGCAGATTAGATAAAGCAGAGGATTAAATGAGCAATTTGAAAGACATGGTAGAAGAAAACACCCAATTATAACAGCAAAAATAAAAATAAATAAAGATATTTTAAGGGGCTCTGAGACAACAAGATTTGTGTCATAGAGGTGCCAGAAAGAGAAGAGAGCAAGGAACTGAAAATCTAGTTGAAGAAATAATGATGGAATAAAGAAATAAAGAAATAAACTTCACTAAGCTGACAAAGAAAACAGAAACTAGGAAGTGCAGAGAATCCCAAACAAAATGAACCCAAAGAGGCCCACACGAAGACACATCATAATTAAAATGATAAAGGTCAAAGACAAAAAGAGAATCTTAAAAGCAGCAAGAGAAAAGCAGTTAGTTATCTATAAGTGTGTTCCCATAAGACTGTCAGCTAATTTCTTAGTAGAAATCAGGCCAGAAGGGATTGGCATGAAATATTCAAAGTGATGAAAAGCAAGGTCTTACAACAAAGATTACCCTATCCAGCAAAGCTATTATTTAGAATCAAAGAAGAGTTAAAGAGCCTTCTAGACAGGAAAAACTAATGGAGTTCATCAACACCAAACCAGTGTTACAAGACATGTGAAAGAGATGTAAGAAGAAGAAAAGAGATAAAAATATGAATAATAAAATGGCAATAACTACATATCTATCAATAATTACTTTAAATATAAATGGATTAAATGCTCTAATAAAAAGACATAGGGTAGCTGAATAGATAAGAAATCAAGATTTATACATATACTGCCTAGGAGAAACCCACTTAAGATAAAAAGGAATATGCATAGACGGAAAGTAAAATGATGGAAAAATGATATTTTATGCAAATGGAAATGAACAAATCTTGGGTAGCAATACTTATATCAAACAAAATAGACTTTAAAACAAAGGCTATAACAAGGGACAAAGAAGGACCCAGCAATTTCACTTCTGGGTATTTATCTGAAGAAGTCCAAAACACAAATTCGAAAAGATATATTCATCCCTATGTTCATTGCAGCATATTTACAACAGCCAAGATATGGAAACAACCTAAGTGTCCATCAACAGATGAATGAATAAAGAAGAGGTGGTACATATATATTATGGAAAATTACTTGGCCATAAAAGAGATCAAAATCTTGCCATTTGCAACAACATGGATGGACCTAGAGGAATTATCCTCGGTGAACTAAGTCAGACAGAGAAAGCCAACTATCGTATGATTTCACTCATATGTAGACTCTAAAAACCAAAATAAATGAACAAACAAAATAAAAAAAGACTCATAGATACAGAGAACATTTTGATGGTCACCATTGGGGAAATGGTGAAAAGGAGAAAAGGATTAAGGAGTGCAAATTGGTAGTTGCAAAATAGTTATGGAGATGCAAAGTACAGAATATGAAATGTAGTCAATAATAATGTTATAATATGTATGGTGTCAGATGGATATTAGATTTATTGAGGTGAACACTTAGTAAGTTATATAAACGTTCAATCACTATGTTGTACACCTACAACCAATATTCAACTGCAATTGAAATATAAAAAAATATTAAAAAGAAAAGAAATCCACAGTACCTCAGAATGTGACCTTATCAGGAATTGGGTTATTGCAGGTGTAATTAGTTAAGGCAGGACGAGGCATGCTGGACTAGAGTGAACACCTAATATAACATGACTGGTTTCCTTATAAAAAGGGGAAATTGGAACACAGATACTCAAACAGGGAGAACACCATGTGAACATGAACATGGCCAAGGAGAAAGTTCTGGAACAGGACCTACCTTCAAAGCTATCAGAAAGAAATGACTCTACAAACACCTTGATTTCAGAGTTCTAGCCTCCAGAACTGTGAGGCAATAAAGTTCCTTTGTTTACGGCTCCCAGTTTGTGGTACTTTGTTACTGCAGCATTAGCAAACCAGTGAAGACACCTCTGTGTCTCGACCCAGTCCTTGGTAAATATTCCCTAGATTCTCATAAGTTTTGGATTAACTATAACTGTGTTCTTCAAACTTCAATGTGCATTTGCATCGAGAAGGAATCTTGCTGAAATGCACATTCTGAGAGAGCTGGGCTGGGGTGAGACCTGAGACACTGCATTTCTAACCAGCTTCTAGGTGATGCTGAGGCTGCCAGTCCATGGACCACACTTCGAGTAGCAAAACTGCAGCATTCCTGAGTAGCAAGAGCAGCTGCCTCTCAACACTGGCTGCAGGTAAGAGTCACTGGGGATGATTTCGCAGTGCAGTACATTAGGTCCCACTGTGGATGGGACGTGGGCATCGATGTGTTTAAAAAGCTATCCAGTGATTCTAATCTCCAACAAGGTGTGAGAACCACTGAAGTAGGGTATGGTAAATTAGAGATTTATATTCCATCATTAGGTTTGATGAAATCAGAAACATGGAACAACAGAGGGTATCCCCGTGCTAAGCTTCTGAGAGAAAATATAAATGGTACTCTTTCTCCAACTCTGTGTTTGTCTAAAACAGCGGAGCATGATCAATGGCTACTTTCTCATCAGAAGAAACCAGGAAACCTCGAGGAATACATTTTCTGAGCATCCATGCTACATTACACTCAGCAGCACTGTGTGGGGTGCTGTCGGGCTGGGGCGGCAAGGCAAGGACAAGAAAAGGCTTTGTGCCTGCTTTCACAGAATGTGTGGTCACAGACAGACAAGAGTGTCTCACGCAGGACAAAGTGAGTGCCAGTGTCCTTTCCTTGTGGTCTGTATAGCTCTCTTTCTCAAACCATTCAGGACAGAAAAGCAACTTGTCCACTCCTGGAGGGTCAGTTGCATCAAAGTAAAAAGTAGATAATAGTGTCTGTAGGAAATGAAATAATGGTATATGAATGAATGTTTAGCATCCAGGACCTTCAGTCAAAGATGGAGGAACCATTAAGGCTAAATTATAGAGGAGGCCTAAACTTTGTGCTTATTTATTCTTTTCCTGTCGGGCTCTACATAGGAAAAGAAATCCTTTTGTTTTTCTTCCATAAAATTTTAGTGTGCCAATTTAGACAGCGCTATAGGGGCACGGCTACAGCGTTGAGGGGGGTCACCGCCACACAATCTCTCTAACCAGCGAGAACCGAGAGGCTGATTATTTAACTCCATTTCTTGTGAGGCTTTTTTCTTAGTGGGATGACTCAATCCCACAGAAATCCACAGTAGGGGGACCTGAGTTGGGACAATTACATTGAATCATGTGCCTTCCCCAAACAATTTACTCTGTGGGGAAGTTCCCAACTCATGCCTGCCATTCTTTCATAGAAATCTTATTTTCTTTGCCTCAGTGGGAGAGGAAATGGATGTTATCACTGTTGTATCCAGAAAGGCCAATATATGCTAGACACACGCATTTCATAAACATTATTTTATAGAAGGCTACAGGGATTTTTTTTTTCTTTGAAGAGTCAGAAGACTGCTTGGAATGTGTGTGTTGCTACATTGGTGTTAAAAAGTAAATAAACTGGGATGGAATAACTCAAGGAGAATTAAGTGAGGGCAAAGGCTTCTGGAGGGGGGGTTGTGGAAAGAAGAGGATGGGGAAGGCGGGCAAACGGGACTGCCAAGATGACGTCTGATATATAACCAAGGTAGTACCAATCGCTGTGTATCTTGTGACCAGAAATTAATTGATGTACATGCAACACTCATTTAATTTGCCTAATTACAATTTGTTCACACCCACACCACAGGGCTTTGTTACAAATGATTCGCCAGCCCAGTCCACTGGGTGGAGGGTAGAATGTCACTCTGCAGTAGTTTGCGGGGGAAATTTGCATATAACATCTCCCCCATCAAATTATTAATTGGCTCCCGAGGAGGGACTGGTTTCCAAGGTTCAGCTTAATTACTATTCACGTCAAGGTTAAACATCTGCCGGTGGTAGGCAGGGGTACCTGCTAACCCGTCTGCACTCACTGCTGTCAGCGTCGTGTTTACACTCACAGCTAGGTAGCTCTTGTCAACACATCCTCGCCATGAAAACAACAGTAAATGTTGCCGTGACACTGTTTATGCTGATCGCCCAAGGTTGTGGGGGTCGAATGTAAACAAGGAGAGGAGGAGGCGGGGCAGTCGCCCGCTCTGTGCGGTGCCCCATGCGGCGTCAGGCTTGGTTGGGGCTGTGCTCTGAGGAGGAAGCTGGCTCAGCCGTGGACGTGCCCGGTCCCCTTTCCTCCCCTCCTCGCCTAGGTGCAACACCGCTGACCCGTGTTGAAAAATATTCTCAACTCATCTCCCAGGCATCTCCGAGTTTCCCTGGGTTTGGAGGTGAAATGATTCCCTCTCCCAGCCCTGGGATCCACCAAATGAAAAAGTCCAGTGTGGGAACATTAGGCTAAGATCTTTTTTGTTGTTGTTACTTTGCGCAGATAATCAGTGAGTCCGTCTTCACTTTATGTACCAGCATCACTGATTTAAAGACCAATCTTGAGGAGGACAATCCCTGCTAAACAGACTTCAGTCATGACCAGCAGGCAGTGATTTTGATGTAAGCTTCAGGTGCATTTCAGATGTCCCTAAGTCTTTTAGGTCCTCGTATGCAATTGACCTAAATGGAACAGTTGGGACAGTTAGGTTAATGAGCAACCCCACTTCCTGGACGACTCCACTCCTCTCTAAAAACAGTCAGTACACATTGCATATGCTGTCTCTGCAACTGGAAAAACACATTTCATTTTTCATATCCCATGTTCCATTGAGCCTGCTAGGGGGAGACCAATTTTAGTAGCAAGAAGAGATAGAAATTAACCTAAAAGTACAGTTTCAAAATAAATCAAGACATGAGCAAAAACAGAGGTTGGCAAAATACAGCACATAGGACAAATCTAGCCAACTTCTTGTATTTGTAAATAAAATTTTATTGGAATACTGCTATGTTCATTCATTTACATATTGTCTGATATAGATTGAATTATGTTGATCTCCCTACCCTCTCAAATTCCTACCTTGAAGCCGTACCCCCCCAATGTGACTATATTTGGAAGATAGGGCTTTTAGGAGGTAAATAAGGTTAAATAAGGTTATAAGGGTAGGGTTCTAATCTGATAGAATTGGTGGCCTTATAAGAAAAGGAAAAGAGGTCTCTTCAGGAACACACATGGGAGAAAGGCCATGTGAAGACACGGGGAAAGCAGCCATCTACTGCCAGGAAGAGTGTCACCAGACTATGATCTCAGATTACCCGTATCCAGAGCTGTGAAAAATAAATGTCTGTTATTTAAGCTGCCCTATCCCTGTGGGATTTTGTTATGGCAATTCGAGCAGCTCCACGCATCCATCCTATATGGCTGCTTTGAGCTATGGCAGAATTGCGAAGTAGGATAGAAACGGTATGAAGTGCAAAGCCTAAAATATTTATTGTCCGTCCTTAATAGAAAAAGTTTGCTGACTTTGATGCACACCGCCACCTTCCCAAAGCATATTTAGAGACTAAAACTACTACGTAATGAGGACATATTAGAAGCAGGCAGCAATGTAGCAGTTAAACGCATGACTATAGATACAAGTTAACAGAAATATATAGATTAGAAAAGATAGAAGTTGATACATGGCTAAACAGGCAGAGACCTAATATTGGTAGAAGCGGATTGAAAGAAGTAGAAGAACATAAGTGAAAGAATGTGAAGTTTGGGGCAGGATTTTCTATCAACAGCTAATTTAAAATAGTTGCTTTCTAAAGCTAGGGAGAGTTACAAACTTCCATGCCTGCAGCAAACGGGCAGGTGGTGTGTGGGAATCAGGAAGAGCACATTGTCCTCTGCCGAAACGGGCAGATATAGCTTAGCACTAGTTCATTCTTGTCAGTCCTTCTGATTTCATGAAAGAGGCCAAAAAATATGGATTCTTGGATGAAATCTCCCAATTTTTAAATTAAAAAAAAAAACACACCCAGTCCTACAGAGCAATGTGAGTAAAATCCTTGACTCATGAGCCACTAGTGTTAACATATATTATATAAAAGGTATTTTTTTAAAAGGAAAAGAAAAGAAAAAAAGATTTTCTTTGCTGATTTCCTTAGTAACTACTGAGGACATTTCTTCTAAAGATGCTTGAGTTTCAGATAGGTTCAGCTGCAGTATTTTTCTCATGTTTCCAAATTTAGCCAATGGCTTACCATTGGGGCGTCACTTAAGCCTGATTAGTGCCTCATTTCAGGCAGGTGTAATGTGGTTTGATGCAGAAAACATTGACTGACAGGCTTTAATTGCACTTAATTGCCTTTATTTGAACAAATAATATATATATTTGTTTGTGTATACACACACACACACACATACTTTTTTAAAAAATGAAAAGCAAATAAGGTGGCAAGATCACGTTCTAGGAAATCTATAGCTCTCAATATTAATATGTCTGTAGAAAATGCTAAATGACACTGAATGATGACATTTCTTGCAGTCTGATTGGAGCAAGACCTTGTAAAATTTGTTGCCTTATTTCATCAAAGCAAAATTTTCACTGCCTCTGGCACATCAAAATTTTTAAAAACATAGTTGAGTTGCTTTAACATTACCATTTTACCATTTTTTAAGGAGAAATAACTGTGATAGAGAGTAGGGAAAAGTTGTTTGAGCCCAAACTTATATTGAAAGTCAGAGCTACAACAAGAGGATCCTACGCTTTGTGGGGACTGAGGTTAGGTTCTTTGTGGCTACTTTGTTTCTTTAAAAAAGCTTAAGTTATATGCAGCATCTGACAGAGATTTCATATGCACTAGAGACCCTCTTACAAGAAGGATTAGCACCTATTGGTTATCTAATCAAAAAAGTCAGTTATAATGAAAAAACATTTAAAAAAAGATTCATATATAGCTTATTAAACATTTTATTTTAATGTAAAATTGTAGCTGGACATTAACTTGCCAGTTTAGTTTTTTGATGAGGGCCAAGAGCTTGTCTTTGAAAATGGGTCCTCTAATCAGAATATTCTCATCTTTCTTGCATTAACTATACCCACAATTCTCCATGCATAGTTTCCAACTTGCTTTCCTCTCCAAGTGGAGTGAAGAATTAATACACAGGCAAAGCAATCTGAATACTTGAGTACTTTCAGACTATAATTATTTTTCCCTCATCTTCATTTGAAAATAACTAGTGGACAATTTTTGGTCACAGTGGCACTGTTGTTCTGTTTTCTGAATTATTCTCAAACATTATAGTTATATATGTTTTATAAGTAATTGTTCTCTCTCTCTCTCTCTCTCTCTATATATATATATATATATACACACACACATATATGTACATATATATAATTGTTCTGTATATATACAGAATATGTAATTTTATATAATATATATGTATTCTGTATATAGAATCTTTGTTATTTGTTCAAAAGAGAATAATAACCATCACAAGACTAGCTACCATTTGGCAATATCTTTGTCTGACAATAAGGTTGACTACTACCAACTGGCAGTGTTCAATAAGGATAACGTCCAAGAGGGAAGAGAGAGTTTTGCTTAATTCTGTTTATCGTTTACATGGAGGTCAACTCAGAGAACTCCTACTGTAGTAGAGCATGACTTAAAGAAGAAAAACAGCATGCAAGGGGAAGACGATCCCTTCCCAGCATGTGAGGCTGAAGTGGTTATATGTGATAATAACACAGATTCACGGTCAGTCATGCATAACAGACGACCTATAAATCGGGGTCTCTCTTCTGGGCCCTAGACCAGCTGTGCACCACGTACTCCCAGTGGGCAATGCACGGGCTGCTCAAACCCACCTGCTCCAAACTACAAGCCTGATTCTCCTCCCCCAAACCTGCTCCTCCTATGATGCTCCCCACTGAAGTGGCTGACACCATCATCCACCAAGGACTTCCGCCTAGGAGGATGGAAGCCATGTTCATGTTGCTGTTCATACTTCTCCCTAATTTTTCTTCTTCGCTCTAAGCCCAGTGCTTTGGCTCACAGACTTACTGTTCAATGCAGCTTTCACAGTCTCAGTTCTACACTCCACATACCTGCCAGGGTCATCTTTCCAAAATGCACTTGTGATCATCTCACTCCCCTGAATAAATTCTCCAATGGCTCGCCTTTTCCATCAGGATAACGTCCAAACTCTTTACCCTGGCATTCACAATTAGGCCTCTGCCAGCGTTTTCAACATGTCTAAACATATGCACGTGCTTTACTCCGACCACACTGAACTACTCCCTTGAACACATCAGGATATTTCACACCTTTGCTAGTTTTGCTTCCTCTGTCTGTAGCACCTTTCCTAACCATGTCCTCTGGCATGTCCCCTGGCTTACTTCGCTCAGCCACTAGAATTCAGCTCATGGTTCACCTGATGCTGTACAAATCTTCCCTGAGACCTCCCCAGTCATGAGCCTCTCCTCTGCACCCCTCAGAATGCTATTAAAATCTTACTTACTGAATCTAGTTATATTACTGACATTCCTGTCTGTCTTTTCTATGAGATTGATGTTCCTCACACACATCATATTTTGTTCTCCTTTTATCTCTTGAGTGAGTATAAAGTATAACCAACAACCCCCACACCCCCAATACAGACATCTTGGGGAAAGCACCAGAATTCACACAAGATGCAGAAGATATGGAAGGGTGGCCGAGCTCATTTTCTATAAAAGAGGGTCTACATTTCTATGTAATAACTGTTGATAACTTTATTGACAGTTTCTCAAGGAAAACTAACCATAGAAAATAACCAGCAGGACTGCTATTAATCTTAAGAAAAAATAAAACACTGTTAAGCTGAATTCAAAAGTTTTTCTTAAAATTAGAGGCAAAGTTTGAGACTGACTCACTCATTGGAATTAAGTGCTTTTTTTGGCAGATGAGAAAATTCCTTATATGGATGGATGTATGGATCATATTATGCACAAATCTGACAGAAGTCTCATAAAATCTTACAAACCCATTAGACTCCTAACTGGAATATTTACATCTATAGTAATTTTTTTTAAAAAAGATACTTTTGTATATACATCCAGACCAAAGATTTAGCATGAATAGGCTCTTGGAACACAATGAGAGAAATTTAATGCACTACAATTAGTTTTAATAATTTTTGATAGATTATTAATTGTTCATAGCTTCCAATAACGGAAACTACAAAAAATAATTGCTTATAGGAACAATTACTTTTAAAATTTGTGATTTCAGAAAAACTTCTAAATAACTAATGCTTTGCAGTGGGACCTAAAGCACACAAAATAATAGTCACATACCTTTGGAATTTCCATCAAGGGCAAAGGAGACATGTGATCTTTCCACTAATCTTCCTGCTCTTCTGTGGAACTACTAACAGTTGTGTAACTGTTATGGCATCATAGTTCCACATAAGTCATCGTGTTTGGTCATCCATGCAGGCATTAGTCTATTTGCAGATGGTGTTAGATTGCTGCTACTATCAGAGTAATAAACAATGCTCTGTTGTGTATAAGATTGTGAACCTGTCAGAAGCTCTTATATTTGTTATCACTGCAGTGAAAAGATGAAAAAAAAACCCCCTGTGTTTTCCATTATAAAGAATCATAATGTATTGGAGAATGTGGGGCTTAGCTTGAGGCAAAAAAAAAAAAAAGTTCATTTGCAGTTCAGCTATGTCTGCACTGATTAACAGTAAGTATAATTTGTGCACTATTACTATTTCCTAACCCAGGCAGGTTTTACGATTTTCCACAATTATCTGAAATGTATTTTACAAGCCTCTGACAGCCATAAAAATACTAAGGTCTACAATTTAGGTGGATAAAGATGAGCTCTGTAGTAAAACAATTTGAGAAGTTTCCTTGCCAGCATGGAGTCAGGAATTACAATGCAGTAACTGAAAACAAACAAACAAAAAGCCGAAGTGATTTTAGATCTATGGAGAGAGGTTGCTTTATAGTTACCCTTTAATGAGAAGTTGAATCCCTTCATAAATGGAGGTTTATATTTCTGATATTATCTTTTCTAAAAGAAGGGATTTATATTTAACACACTATCAAATTTATTATGAAAAATGTAGACACAAAATTTTTCCACTGCCTGCAACTCTCAGATTAAAAAAATCAATGATAATTCAGAATTTGTAGCAATGCATTTAGTTAATGTGCTTCTTTGCTATTGCTAGTTATGAGAATATGTGATTTTGGAAACCACTAAGAATAAATGTATTCCCTTCAACCTCCTGTTTGGTCACAGGCTTTTCCTTTTTACTGAAGCAAATTATTTTATTAAATCAAAAATATTTATTAAATTGGACAATTCTCCAAATATCATTAGTTATATTGCTTTATACTTTATTTCTCTTTTAAGCCATTATATCACATATGTATTTCTGCTTACCAACCAACCTCAAAACTTAGCTTAAAACAGTGTTTTATTAATTTCCATGAATCCATAGGTTGGCTGGGAAATTATTTTCCCAGGTTGGTCCGAGCTCACTTGTTCAACTGTTTTGAGCTGGTGAGCTAGCCTGGGGCTAAGTTTAGCTATGACAAAATGGAGGGCCATTTTCTCCATGTCTGACAGTCACCTGGAACTGTCAGCAGAGATACCTCAATTCTCCTTCACATGGCCTCTCATCCAGTAGGTTGGACTGAACTTCTTTATAGAATGGCAGAATCATTCCTAAAGGGCAAAGGCAGAAGCTACAATGTCTCTTGAGACCCACACTTCTGAACTTAGACTCAAACTGAGTCACAAGGCATGGAGGGATAGATTCCATCTCTTGATTGGAGTAGCTACAGAATATTCTGGCCATGTTTTCCATCTACCACAACCATAGCGTTGGGGTGCCAAAATTCAGCTCTTTTTGCTGGCTATGCAGGTTATAAAAAAGGTACCTCAAGAGACTTTACTATGTTTTCCAGAAAATTGTTAATAACTACACGATCTGCTAGGACTACTAATAGAAATGATGTCTTCTGGAGTTGTACAAAGCACATATGCATAAGTGAAAGTAGTTGTCCTGCCCAATTTCATACTGATGGGCACTGTAGTAAAGATAATGAGAGCTAGACACTTGGAGATAACCATAAAATAAAGGGGGGTTATAAACCAGAAAACATAGTCTCAAGTACTGATGATGACAATAGATTACAATGGTGAAGAGCTCAGACTGCAGTCAGACTCTCTGAAATGAAATCCTAGCTCCAGTGTTCATGAGTTGTATGATCTTAGGCAGAGGACTTCTGTGTCTCAGTTCCTCATCCGTAAAATGGAGAAAATGATGATAACCCTACATCAACTTGTGGTAAGAATTGATTGCTGTAAAACTCTTAGATAGTGGCTGACATCTACTAAGCACTGTGTAAGTGTTAGCTGTTTTCATTACCATCACAGTCATCATCATCATTGGTTAAAGGGGGAATCTACCTAATTGACTGCACTGTTGAAAAGGAGGAAGAGATCTCCTTTAAAATCAAAACTATCATATATCGGATCTCATCTTTATATCCAAGCTAAATATTTGGGACAGATAGAGGAAAATTTTAAAAGACAATTTTGAATATTTCCAAGATTGAAAAAAAATGTAACCAGGAATTTATCCAAAAATTTTCAAAATTGGGAGGACTCGTTTCTTTTACCTTATAATTAGAAATGGCACAGTGCAAACAAGAATAGAATTAAAAAGTGAAAAGCAGGAATTGTCCCAGGAGTTTGATCTGGATATTTTATTCAAAGGGCTGAAGTTATGAGAAGTCTCTGAGTAATCTCTCAGAAGTTGAAGGATTTATAGTGAATATCAGTGAGTTTCCATTAAAAAAAGGTATGAATACATACCTACATATTACATATTAGTAACCTTCCCAATCTCTTTGCCTCAAAGTTCTGTTCCGTGAACACAGATGTGTGCCTGTGTGGGTTTACACTTGATTAGAGTCCATAAATCATGGGGGTTTTTGTTTTTTTGTTTTGTTTTAAGGAATCTGTGTTTTTAGAAAACATCCCTGGGTATTCTTATGATTAATCATAATTGGGGTACACTGCTTTCCCCCAGATACTGTGAGCCAGCAGCATTGGCATCACCTGGGAGCTTGTTAAGATGAGGAACCTCAGGCTCCATCCCAGACCTCTCAAATCAGAATCTGAATTTTAATAAGATCTTCATTTGATTCCTATATACATTAAAGTCTGAAAATAAGTAGTAGACAATTTTGGTCATAGTGGCACAGTTGTTCCATTTTCTACTCCCAACCTCCTTTTCCCAGAGGTAACCACTATCCTGAATTTGGTATTTATTATTCCCACCCATTTATGGATATATTTATGACATTGTTTTGCATGTTTTTAAATTTTGTATTAATTGTATCATACATTTGCTTTTGCAAATGTTCTACTCAGTATTAAGTTTACAAGACTCAAGTTAATTTATGTAGTTCTAATTCCTTTATTTTTTCTGCTATTGAGCTTTCTATTATAGGAATATTACCCAAGTCTTTTGATCCCTTTGAAAGACTCTTAAGGTGTTCCATCATTTCTGTTGAAAGTCTTTCCATTCACACAACACTCTACATCTCAACCTGGCTGCCCAACTCCTCTCTCTCTTGCCATTTGCTTCCTCATCCCTTTCCTAAGTCTTTCTCTCCCCATTATACACTGCTCTTTAGCACTCTTGTCCCTTATCTCAAACACAAGTCCCAACCTAACTGTGTGCGTATATAGTTACAAAGCATTTAATATCTCAGCTGTACAAAGGAGCCCTCTACTTCTTCCCCCCAGCACCTCCCATCCCATGCAAAACTATGAAAAAAATCATAACTTAAAAATTGCTCTGTTCAAATGTGCTTTAAAATAAGAGAAATACCCATAGTTCTTTTATTAAAAAATTTAATAACTTTGAATATTTCAATCTATTAGTGAAATAGTTAAAATATAATCTTAAGTAGTTTATGCAGAACAAATTTTCAATACATGAAGTTTCTATAAAACACATAGCTTTCCAGAACTTGGCAGAATTTGGAAAGAACTAGTTGGGTATCAGTTAGGTATCAAGGTAAGCCTGTCCTAAGTAAAAATGAATACATACCAATTTTTATGTAATGTCTATATCTTCTTTGTACATCTATGTTCCTTTTCTTTCTGTTTAAACCCATCTACATGGATAAAAGTTTTCTCTTTGAGGGGACGCAGAAAGAGTTAAGGATAGACATAGCATCTTTCAGGTAAATGGAATTGAAGTTTGAAGATCCTTAAATTCTAAAGAGAGGAGTTATTTTTTAGCCTATAGGTAGTTATCTTGAGACATTTTAGTTGCATTCTAAACTACAAAGAGTAACACTCCTGGTATTAAGGTATAAAAAATTAAGTCATCTTTAGATTTATTTTGAGATTATATTTACATAAAATCTATGCTGTTCACCCAATTAGAAAACTATTTTTCACTTTTAAGACAAAGATAAGCTTAATGGAAATAGTATTTTTTGCAGTATTAATTTGGCAACTACATGTTGGATTCATGAGGAGGTAGAGGTGTGCGTATGTATTTGTGGGGAAGAGATGTTGGTAATGAGAACAGAATCTAAGTTAGGTATAAAGGTCTAGATTGGGGTAATGACAATGAAAATGGAGGAAAATGAAAAAGACTCTTACAGTGAAGTGTCAACATCACCTGGGCAGACTGATTAGATGACAGGAGAAAAGGAGTGAGAGGAGTCAAGGTAATTTTGGAACTGCAAGTGTGGGGAATTGGGATGAAGGGGGTGCCATTGACAAAAATGGGAAAGCATAGAGAGTTGCCACTTAATGCATGATGTCCAACAGTAGGTCTCCGAATGAGAGGCTCAGGTTGATTTGACAGTCAGGGGAGAGCCACTCAAAGGAGACTGAAGGAAAAAATAAAACCAGCAAAGGAGATGGGACAAAAATTGAGTACTGCAACATGGAAGCTAAAGAAAAAGAATATTCAGTTGTCAAATACAGTCAATATAGGGGTTAGAGGAGGTTTTTGATTATGTTTCATACAAATATTTTTTTCTGTTTCTATACCCCAGCTTCTTTTCCTGATTTACATTGTTTAATTTCTATCGTGAACTTTAATTTCTACATAATAAAACTTCTTTCAGCTATCCTGCCTTAGAAAGAATTAGTGACTCACGCTGCAGTTCCCACAGAGACAGGAGAACACAGTGAGTGGCACAGTTTACCTAGTGCTAAAGACGAGAAATTGAAAGAGAAACAGAAAAAGAAAACTTCCCTTGACTGACAGGTTTTATGAAGTTGAGTCCTGAAATATATCACTTTCAGATGCTAAACTCAGTTGACTCCCTCTGTCTCCCAAGAGAATGGACCTTTGGCTCAGCTGGTTGCATAACATCCCTTGTTTCCTGCTCTCATCTCTATATCTATCATTTATTTCATCCATAACATAAGACTACTCCTGAAAATTCTCTTTATTATCCTCTTTTATAAATCTCCTTTAACTCTACATTTTCATATTCCCTCAACAAAAGCTTATACTACCAGAAATACCTAACTACGACTTTACTGATTGCTTTAAATAAACTGATCAGAGTTTAAATTATCCATTGAGAATGAAGAACAAATTAATGGCCACAAAACTACCCACCTCATCCATTTAGTCAGACACCTATTTACTGAGCACCTACTACATACCAATCGCCAATACAGGTGCTTGGGATACAAATTCCAATTAAGACATGGTCACTGTAACCAAGAAGTTTTCAGGAAGAAATGGATAAGTGAGTCAGCCTTTCTAGGCGGGTGCTGGAGAAAGGATTGTCAGGGACAGAACTGCCCCTTCACATAAGGGTTATTTTATTGCTAGTCCAAAAGGGTGTGTTCTTTGAAGGACCTAGATTTAATAAGGGTGCCAGGGTTTTGGTGAGTTGATAGTTTTAGAAAAATATAATCATGTCTGGAGTCTAGTATAAACATGATACCCAACTTAGTTTGTAGGAGTTGGTTTATGTCTGGGTCAGTTATAAAAATAGGTTAATCGTCAGGATTCAGAAAATGGTAAAGGATAAAAAAGCTTTCACATGCATATTTAGGAAACTATTGCAGGAATTACTGAATATGGAGATTCTATTATTGCTCTGGGTCGTTGTGTCTTCTATTTAGAATTTACAACTCCTTAGGAGCTTAGTAAAAGTGAAATAGCAACTGGAATTTAATTCTTTTCAAATGCTCTTTTACACTAAAGTTTCTTTGCCCTTTAGGACAATCAGGCAGATTGGACCAAGAATCCTTACCTTAATAAAAAGAAATAGATACCTTTATTCATTACTTCGTCTCACAGTGTAGAATCACACATAAAGCAACATTATAGCTTCCTTTATGCACCATCGACAAGGCTTCTGGTCTGGCTTTCCCTACGGAGGGAGAGGATGACCAGTCTGTAGCCATCACCTCCCTCCCTCTCTCTCACCACCACAGCAATCTCGCTTTGTAATTCAAATAAGCCTCTCAGGAAAAACAAGTGGAGCAGCCTTAAATCTTCTAAGGCGGTTAAGCAAATTTTGCATTTTATGAGCGAGGATAATCCTTTCGAATTTCCAGAAATCAGTTTACAAGCCGGTGTGCCTGGTGAGCAATGGAAGTTGTGTGACAAATGGGGACACAGAGTGTCCTCCAGGCAATCTGTGTGACAGGCAGTAAATTCTCCTGCTCTGGCAGGTTGGCAAGTGCGGTGAGAAAACAAGATCAATTCCCCCTTTAGCCTCACAAAGGATCCTCCATTGCTGACGGCTATTAAACCAGAGGAGACGCTTAATGAAGTAGATGCTGAAAGCTGACAGGGGTATTGGAAATGAATAGAAAGAAAATGAAAATATTATGCACCAAATTGGCAGAACAGAAGACTGAGTGACTATTAGTGGACACAAAAAGAGAGCACGGCTGAGTGTTTTCTCAGCCAGCTGGTGACAACAGAATATCTGTGCTGGAGGAAGTAGTAAAATGAAAACCCACACATGAGATGAAGAGTGCTTGGAAATTCAAGTTACACCATAAAAAGCCGGGCCTAAATTGGAAATGCAGGCCTGCCAGCATTTTGAAAAATAAACACAGCTATGGTGAAAGGGAGTCTGAGTTGGGGAAGAAGGTGAAAGCCGAAAGACAGACTAATGAAAGATAAGTACCAAATAGAATGTGAGGGCGGCAAAGCTTTCATCCTCCCTCTCTCTGGTCGTTTTTCTCCTCTATTTGGTAATCTGTTACTTGTCTGGCCTGTGATTGGTCACCACATTTGTGCTTCCTAGTCGTTTCTTTTGCCATTTTCCTTTCCAAATGCACATGAAAAATAACATTACAATTCAGGTGGAAAGTTACCACAAAATGGGGAAATGCAGTGTTTTACAGTTTTAACTAGTGTGATTAGCAGGTATGTCCATACAAATATCAGAGTGATAAAATGGGAAAACAAAGGCGTTGTAATCAGTAAGTAGAAGAAAAGTGGCAAAAGTGCTACTCTCCTGCTTTCAAGGAAAAACAAAACAAAACAAAACAAAACTCTGGCCATTTGAAAGAATAAAAAATATTGAAAATTACATCCTCTTAATGAGAACGAGTCTCAGATCAGTTCTGTTTGGCTGAGGCAGTGGGGTGTTGTTTACAGCTCCCCGTCTAACATGCTGCTATCGTCGCCCACAGAGGTCCCGTTCAGAAGTGTACGTGGAGCATGGCCACTGTCCTGAGTTCAGGTTAGGACAGGATGACAGGTGCAGGCTACTTCATCTCTGAAGAAATATGCTGAGAGAAACTTCGCTGCTCAGGAATAACTTGACCAAAATGGGAACTCTGATGGCATTGTTCTGTCAGGAAAGCAGGACAGAATGAAGTGAGAAGAGATCCAACTATTAGGAGTAAATCCCGTGGGCTAGACCTTGTTTAAAATAGAAAAAGGCTATTAGTGGACTTGGATTTAGGCATCTTTATCTGTTATCACCTTGACTGACACGGCAAGAGGTAATAGGAATATAGTAACATGCTATGTTAGACCTATCTAACTAGTGGACATAGATTTAAGCAACTTTTATCATCGTCTTGATTGACATGGCAAGAGGTGGTAGAATTTAATAAGCCACATTAGATCTGTGCATTGGATCACCCCCAAATGGGAAACTGGCAGTCAGTTCATAAAATGTCAGGGTTTTCTTGCCTGGCTCCAACCGCGACTCCCTCAAGTGAAATGATTTTTTATGACCCTACCAACAGGACCTGGAGCTTTGGTTCCAAATGGAATGAAAACTTTCCATGGGAAAGTATTTGTTCGGCCCTGAGACTCCTTTCCCGGAGGTGTGTAGGTTTGCATCATGGAGTTTTACTCTTTAATTTCCACAAAGGTGAGTCTCAGGAGG
Organism: Macroglossus sobrinus; assembly: GCA_004027375.1. Taxonomy (NCBI): domain Eukaryota; kingdom Metazoa; phylum Chordata; class Mammalia; order Chiroptera; family Pteropodidae; genus Macroglossus; species Macroglossus sobrinus. The sequence goes on along the minus strand of PVKZ01001134.1, from coordinate 103,184 downwards.
CTGAGGTCACGACTGGAGGAATCTATATCCCCACACCTTCCCTCTGTTTCCAGTTTCAAAGTTTATGTCAAAGGACGGGGCAGAGAAGCTAGCAGAAGGGACAAGGGGGAGGGGGGAGATGAGGGAAACAAAATGGATTATGAATTTGAAAATTGCCAATTATCTTGTATCATACAGCTCAGAGCCCTGGCACAATGATGAGCCACAATCCAGATTTTTCAGCTTAAATGGCTTTACATTCAAGCAAGCAAATTAACCATAAAATAGTGTGGGGGGGGAAAAAAAACAAAATATCCCAAGAAAGAATAAACTGCAGATAATAAGCACCAATCTGGTGTTGAATGCAGCCCAAGATACCAATTGTTTTAAGTCACGACAAAGACAGCTGAATGCTCATCTTGTGGATGCAGAGCGAGGATGATTGCCTGCCATGAGGATCTTCTCTCACAAATAACAGTTTTTTTCGCTCTTAATTTTCTGCTAAATTGGAAGCTAACTGCTTCCCACATTGTCATCGGAACACCTGCAGCTGTGCTGGATTTCTGCGCACCATTTCTTTTAGGTAAAACAGCACTCCACTTCCTTCAGCTCCTCATTATGCGGAGGTCTTCCTTTCACTGCGCTGCAGCACTAATGATGCAGGCAGGCTGGTCAGTCATTAAGTGACAAGCAAATGATACCGTGTGCAACGTGTGAGTAATCGGTCTGAACAAATGAAATCACAGACTTGCCTTTCCCATCATTCATTTCACAAACAGTAGCAATGTGCTGCACAGCAGGTAGTGCGGTTAAAACCAGCCTTGTAAAACAAATTTCCTGCAGCCCGTTTAAGTGAACTGCAATGGGCTGGATGCTTCAGCTAGTGCATGGTGCCCAGGGGAGTTAAGGAAGGTCGGGTGGAGGGAGTGAGAAAGGGAGGTGCTGCTGAGGGGAGCCTCGGTCCATACATTAGAGTAATTAAGGGTTTTGTGTCTTATGGGCATGTTTTTGCATTTGTATGAATCTCAGAAATGACTGTTGGATTAGCGGACCCAAAACATACAGCAAACACTTCTCTGTGCCTTGTCAGGAGGTAGCTGTTCAGAGATTGAAGTTCCCAAATAAATATTCTAAATTTGGAGTTGCAAGGACGTCGCTGTAAATCAGAGAGATTGCTAGGAAGCTAGTGATGCAAATCACAGCAATAAAAAAATAAATAAAAACAAACGTCATGGCTTTTTATCTTCACGGTAGAGCCCCTTTTGATTCATTAATTATTTTGTGAACAATGCAACTGGCTACTAATAGAAATCTGACATGCATGCTAAAGCTTAGAGAAACCTGAAAAAAAAAAAAGATGTAAAATTAGAGAGGATGTCAGGAAAATCTTTGTATTCTCAAATTTTGTACCTTTGGGCCTCTAGCTAGCTATTCAGTCACACGCTGTGCCAGGTCATAAAGAAGGGGGCTGCTTTTTTCATGGAATTGGGGTCACCACTCAGGTTTCACGCACAGAGCCAACGCCCCTGGCTCTCTTTGGCCCGTGGCCCTGGCCCATAAGGAAAGCAATGGCGTTTTGGTTTAGAGTGTGTTCTGAGTCCTTGTGGCAACATTGTCGGGTTGTGGGAGGGCAGCCTGGAGCTCTGTGTGCCACCTCATCAGCTCTTCCCACACCATCAGGAACTAAACTGAACGGGGTCTCAGAGCTGGCACCTATTTTTCCTCTCACTGGTAATCCCAATTTTGGCTTCAAACATACTCATCATGTCCTCTTAGGCAGCTGGTGAAAGCTCGCAGGAGAGGGCCTGGGCAATCTGGCCCGATGTGTGCAGGCCGAGAAGCTACGCGTGGCACTAAAGGACACACAGGCACGGGTCCCCCAGGACTGGGCTTGCATTCAGCTTTCCTGGACACTTGCAGACCAAATGGAATGCCCACAGCCTCCTTCTGTTCTCTGTCACATAGTATAACGTAGAATGCGTAATAGGAGTGAAAGGAAAAAAAATTCCTCAGTTAAAAAAATGTGAACATCAGGACGTTCCTTTTGGGCAAGCCCAACGTTCTCAGTCTGGGACTGCTTTGTGGGTGGGCTTGAACTCATAAGTGATTGCGAAAAGACAAGATAATAAGGTCTTTTTGAAAATGAATGGTAAGACGTCCACTGTAAATAAGGCATCCCTGCAAAAGAATCATATACTATCCCTTCAACCTCAGCTACTTCTATGCCCAGCTATGAGTCTACCAAAGTAAGACTGATACTTAGCTGTCTTTGATTTCCCAAAAGCATGCAGAGATTTTAAAAATTTTCAGTAGCATATTATTGAATTCATACACGCTTATTATAGGTAAACCAAACAGTATAGAAAATTGTATTAAACACTCTCTCCTTCTGTGTTTGCCTTTGCCAGGGGTAACCACTGTTGTGAAGTATGTTGAGTATTATCCCAGAAGCTTTCTATGCTGACACCAATATACAAATATTTGTAATCATACCCCACACTTTATTCTGCAACTGACCCAGACACAGTGGACACCTTTCCGTGTCAACATGTATAGATCTATCTCATTCATTTGAACATCTACAGAATCCTTTGTCCTGTGGGTGCATTTTAGTTCATTTACCCAACCTTCTACTGAAGGACATTTAGGTTGCCTCTAATTCTTAAGCTATTGAAAATATCATGGCGTCAAATTCCTTATATCTTCATGCATTTGTGTGAATATAATTATAGGGTAAATTCCTAAAAACAGAGTTATCAAAATATAATCGTTGCCAATCTGACAGTTGATTGTTTTCACATTTGGTCTTCTTAAAATTAAATATGAGGTGGAGAATCATTTCATGTTTTAATGACATTTACAATTTTTTTTTGTTATGGTTTGCTTATTTGCCCATTTTTCAGTTAGGTTGATGGTCTTTTTTAAAATTGATTTACAGTCGTGCTTTATTAACCATGTTTATCCAGCATGTGTTCCAAATACTTTTAAAAATCATTTTTGACTCTTTTTATAATAACTTTTGCTTTAAGAATTTTTTGATATCTATGCAATTATAACTCTTATCTCTTATGATTTTAAGATTTTGATACCTATGATTTTGATATCTATGCAATTATAACTCTTATGATTTTATTCTTGACTTCTTTGTTCAAGAATAGAGCACTGTCCACTATTCCATATTCAGCATACTGAAATGTGAAAGGCTCTAAAAACACAAAAGTTTTTCTTCTTAATTAATTTGATGGGAAAACCTAACCTTAACCATGATAAAGCTATTTATAGTCTCTATTTTAATTAGTCTGAATATCTGTGCCTTTCACTTCAGACTTCAATAATTATTATGTGAACTGTGGTATTCTTTTAAAATTGAAAAGAGTGTGAATTTCAAAAAACATATCTGGTCCTAAGACTTTTAGAGGGGGGATTGTGGCTCTGGTAAAAGGCATTTGTCTTGCACAGAAGCGAAGGCTTGCCAATAAAGGGAGAAAAATGGAATGTGGTGAGGGTTAATAAAAAAGGAGGGGGGAAAGGATAAAAATTGAAAGAAAATGAAGTGGAGGGGAGAAAAGAGAATTGAGAGGAGAATACGCTTCCACAACAACTCTTCCTATTAAGAGCCACAAGAATGGATATGGATCAGACTCAAGCTCAGTGATATTGTGTCTGAGATTTTTTTTAGGAGAATAGATCCCTTGCAACCCCTGCAAAACAAAACGAACCCAAAAGACCTTGAGATTTTGAGTATTATCAATATGAAAACAAGGTCATGATGAATATTATAGTGACTAATAATGTTGTATTTTTGCATTTCTTTGAGGATCTCACAGTAATTCTTGGTACGCTGGGATGAAGCTTCATTTCTGTCAAAGGGTATGTTCTGGAGATAGATTCTCCCAGACACATTTTAGGTTGAGCTTTTTAGACCTGTAGTATAGGAAGCCAGAATTCTCTCAGCTTGTAGTTTGACTTAAGGGACCAGAAAGGAAACAGGCAGTTGGCCTTTTCTTAACTAAAACCAAAGAGAAATAAATAATTAGGAAGAGAAGGAAAGACCTAAAGCTTTCAATTCTGGTTTCACATTAGAGCCATTTGGTCATCATTTAAGAAATATTAACAAACTTGAACATGTTCAGCATCACTTGGAACACTTGTTAAAATATAGACTGTTGGGCCCCACCCTTCAAGTTTCTGATTCAGCAGGTCTGGGGTGATGCCTTTCGAGAATATGCAGTTCTAACAAGCTCCTGAGTGATGCCGGTGCTGTGGTCCAGGGACTTCAGTCTGAGATCTTGATTTAATTAGTATGTGGTGAGACTTAAATCCCCACTTAACATTGTCAATAGGTTCTTGGAACTATGATGAAATAACACATAAGGACAGCAGCTTGACCATAGGCTAATTGATTTAAACAACAGTTCAGTTCTTCCAGCATCTCATCAATGTTCTAAGGAAATGATGTGGAGTGACACGACATTTTTCGAGGACCTGCTATAGTATTAATTTTTCCCCAGGTGATTCAAATGGGCAGCAAGGCTGGAGAACCACTGAGTCTTGGCCTATGCATACCTGGCCAATGTAGCCCAGTTTCTTCCTCACAGTAACAAGGTAGCTTCAGACTCCTTGACATCTTCAGCACTTTATTATCTAAGGAAATAATGTTCTTTATAGGGCTCTGGAGAAAGTAGTAACATTGCTTATTTCGAGGAGAAACATTTTCCAAGTACATAGATAACTTGGAGATCAGGATATGACTGGGAATAAGATATGGGAAAATCTAATTTAAAACACTGTTTTGTTTTGTTTGTTTTTGTTTTTGTTTTTGTTTTGTTATTTTGCTTAGAAGTGCAAGTAAATTGGAAACAAGAGAAAGTTGGGTTTCTTATTAAATGGATATAGGAAATTTACAATAATCTATTGCTTAAGAGCCCACTATAGTGGGAGCCTAGCCAGGTGTAAAAGTAAATTTTGCTTAAAAATCACAAAGAAGTAGAAATTCCAGAGATTGCACAGCTAAATGATACCCTTAGAAAAGAAACTCACAAAGCGATGATTGTTAGCTCACTTCTGGAAACCCGATAATCTGCACTCTTTAAAGGAAAACTGTAAACTCTTTGAGAAACTGTAAAGATGAATGTCAATGGTACACTGGGTATATGCTTTGTTTAAAATTTCACATTCGCCCAAGATTTTGTCTGTTGTTCCTAAATGTTGGAAGAGGCAGAAGACATCCTCCAATCTGTTAATTCAATCGCTGGCAGCCTGTAACACTAGACTGATTTCATCCTTTCTTATTTATTGACTTTTTAAAGAGTCTCTGGCAACATTGCTTTGCTCTGAGATTAGAGCCACTTGATACTGCCAAAAAGAAATCTGGGAATTTTCTGATCTGCCTTTGTTTTCCAAATCTGCTTTGAGGACTTGTGGAATTGGTTCTGATAGATCATAAAGGCAGAAGTTAGAGAAAGTGGACTTTGCTGAATGAAACAGACCAAAAGGAAATAAGTCTTCAGAATCAATACTATAGGACTAGTTTGTTTACTTATATATTAGCATACTTATTTGTATGCTTACAGCAAGACTTACAAGTCTGCTCTGAGTTATATTTCACTGCTATGCAGTCCACATTCAGGTGAGAACGACTTTCCCAGGTGTTTGGAAGATGACAAAACAATGACAAAGACAGATGTCTAGCTTTACAAGAAAAGGCTGCATTTAGCATAAGTAGTAAGGGCAGGAGTGCTTCGTAATTTCTTTAATGTAGCTACTTGTGCCCAACACCCTGGGGTTGAGGCAGTTCCCTCACTTGGTTGACTCATGAGACCGTGTTTTACCACTGTCTTCCCACATAAGTTTATTTATTTGGACCTGAAATACCTAGAAACCTAAGAGATATTTGATTTGGGGGAATTTAGTGTTTAACTGCTTTTCAGCCTTTATCTAACCTTCTTGGATGAGAATACATAAGTCACTAAACTTCAGAGAAGAAGATAGGGTCAATATTGCTAACAGGTTATTACCAACCCTTCATTCAGTGGCCAGCCACTTATGCATAGGATTTCCTTTTATCTAATTCTACCTATTTGAGGGTCATTTTGGCATTGATACAACTACGTGGATAGGAAGGGAAAACAAAGGTCAGATGCAAACTGTTCGTTTTGTTATTTGCTGTTTGCTAGATACAGATAGCATAAAGACTTGAAGGAAATCAAATTACAGAGCTTTAGTTCCCTAACCCCTCTTAGTTACCATAATCTGCAGTGGGAAGCAGCCTGCCTGGGGCTTTCAGCCATCCTCACTGGCTAATTACTGAAAAGTCGTTAGTGGCTCTGAGAGTAGGAAACAGCAGCTGACTGTGAGGTTTCCGGTCTCATATCCCTTTTGTTTCCCCCTTTTACTTCCCACCCACCTTGGTATGCTGTGACTCTGGGCAGACAGGCCGGAATTAGGATGTCTCCTCTGGGTTCCAAAAGCCAGTAGACACCACCCGCTAGGGAGTCATCCTCCCCATCACAGAGCCTGCACCACGTCCCACCACTTACATTCTCTTAGAAAACCCTCTGCTTCTGTCCTTCTGTAAATTGCCAGGCTTCCCAGGGCTGTATGAGCTTTGAGCCTTTCTCCAACAGATTCCTAATTCCTTGCGTTAGATTTGTTCCCAGGAGCCTCCCCGTTCAATAACTGAGGTCCCAAATCCACAAAGGACTGTGGCTTACTGTATCTATCCTGTTGATAGAGCTTGGAGTCAACCCTGGAAAAATGTAATTTGCAATAGGCCTCTGTGATGCTTTCTGCTTAGTGCACAGAATCTGGAATTACCACTCAGACAACTCTTTGATACTTTTAACTGTCAAAGGATGAGAATGGAGCATATAGAAGCTATATAAATCAGTTAGGAAAAGATGAACAATTCAAAAGAAAAAGGGGCAAGAGGGGATGAAAGGATCATTGAGAAAGAGAAATCTTGAGGAACCAAGAAACGTTTGAGAGGAAACTGAACCTCACTAGTAATCAGAAAAATACAAATCAAACCACCATTAGATTAGCAAAATGTTATAATTTTGATCATATAAAATATTTACAAGAATTCAGGGGTGGAACATGAAGGCAAGTAAATATCCGCAAGTCCTCCATGTAAGCATGTAAAGTTCTCACTCTGGAAAGGACGTGGCAATAGACAGGGAAGCTGATGGTATACTTGACACGTAGCCCAACATTTTTTTCTCAAAGTATTATCCTGGAGGAACTTACGTGGATATACACGAGGTGGTGTTTACAAGCATGTTCATCAAAACATTGTTTGTAATAGTAAAAAGAGATAGAAACCTTCAAAACATTAATCAGCAGGAAACAGAGAACTAACCCGTGATCTACACTCATATAATGGAATACTATACGGTGTTTAAAGTCAATGATCTAGAGGTCCATGTATCAATACAGATAATTCTTAAAAATATAATACAATTTATAATACATAAAATGCTACTGCTATGTACATCATTTCTAAATACTTGCTTCGGTACTCAAAGTATTAAAACATCGAAAAGGTAAACACCAACATCAAAACTGTGGTTTGCCGCTGGAGAGAGTGGGAATAGTGAGGGCGGCAATGGATGCTCCAGCTGCATCCAGAAGATTTTATTACTTTACAAATGAAGCAAAATGGCAAAATGTTTATGTATGTTACATGCGGGTGGGCATAGGTAGGGGTACTTTTCTGTACCTGAAATATTTCTTTTTCATCATTATAGTAACTTCTATTTTAGTCACAAGGCTTTTTTTTTAACCTCTTGATATGATGGATAAACCTAACAACTCTACTGAGTTTCTTCTTTCTTTCTGGTTCTCGGGCCTCCTTGCTGGGGCTTTTTCATGAAGCACAAGGATGAAACCAAAAGTCGTACAATGGATGTGCCGGCATCCAGAGTAGTTTGGACCAGGCTGAGGCTACAAGTCATTGCTCAGACACTTCCAGAAAGCTTTTTGTTTCGTTCTCCTTTAAATGCTACATAGAAAGAAACAAAAGGAGATGCCCCCCATGGCTTTAAGTCAAACCCTTAATTTTATTTGAATATAGTTTTTTTTGTCGTTTAATTACTGCCATTTTTCTTTTCTTTCTTTCTCTTTTTTAAGCTTCCAGATTGCTGTGTAATTTTTGTATCTCTGCAGATTAGACTAAGAGTCCAGGAAGATCCAGCCACATAATTAAAGACAGCAGAATCTTCCACTTACATCCATCTTCTCCTAGTTAAAAAAATGACATTTTCTGTTTTCTAATCATACGTTGTTGGCTTCCAGGTTTTTACTTTAGACAAATATTTTATATTCAAAACCTTCTGCAATGACTTTGCAGCCTCTCAAGTAAACACGGCTTTGAGTTGACATCTTCAGAATTCACTGCCATTTTTGCTCTGTGTCTAATTCTAGGAAAAACAGTGGGGACCATATAAAAATTCTTCCCTCATTCAGGGCCTTTCCTTGAGAGCCTTTGCAGGACCTCAAATTAGAGCTTTTTATAGATTTGAAAAGACCTCCTTGCTGCACCTGTATCTCTTTCTGTTGCCTACCTGGCCTTCTAGTCTAAATGACTTTAAGAGATGTCTATGCAGCAATGATGTGTTATCAGTCAGAATCTAGAAAAACAGGTGGCACGCCTACATTTTGTAATTTGAAGAAAGTTCATTACAGGAACTGTTTACAAAGATGTCAGTAGGGTAAAGGAAACCACAAGGCTAGTGACTCTGGGGCTTTTACCTCCCATTGGCTTTAACAGGCAAGGGGGAAGAGATAGTTTTCTGTAGAAAGAGAGAGGTATGTCGAAAAGGTAGCTAACAGAAGTTATGACAAAGGTACCATTGCAGGGAGGAGGCCAGAAATATATACCCTGAGTCACTCCACCCTCCCTCCATTTCCTTATTGCTGCTCCCCATTGGCCAGACCTGAGGAATCACAAGGCAAAGAAACTCACTGATTTCAGGTCAACCTTCCAGAGCACAGTGTAGGGTTAATAGGAGGAGGGGATGTCCATCTCACCAGCCAATCCAGAAAAGGTCTGTAAATGCACTTACGTGTCTACATGCTTAACATTCTGCATAGGCTAATGTGCCTTAGAAATAATTTCAAGGATAAGATAGTCAAACTCTTTATGCAACTTACATGTCGTTTGCAGATGCTCTGATTCCCAAACTATTCTACTAGTGGGACTTAACAATCAAGTAGCTCAACATTATGCTCTGAGTATATAAATAAAGAAGATGCATTGTAGGAAGAAGCACTGACCAGGAGTTTAATAAAATAAGAACAAATGCAAATTGATATAATAGTTGATTTATGGCATAGAGGAGACCTATATTGTACTGTTTTATACAACATTGATAGTGATCTTACTATTGACAGAATAGATGTCTGAATCATTAAAGAAAATGTATTGTGTACTAATGTTAAGATTTAGTAAGACATATTTATTAACTATGACACATTATTAAAGTTTAAAAATATGACTGGCTGGAAAATATATTATTTCCATGCTAGAGGTGCTTCTAAGAGTAAAGGCACAATTCCTGTCCCCCAAGACAAAAACAAATGGTCCTATTCTGCCAACTAGGAAGGCAATATACAGGTTACTTTCTATTAAAATGGTCAAATCCAAGCTCAGACACAGGTGGGGACACAGCCATAGCCACACCTGACTATTGCACCTCCTCGCTGTTCCTGTCTGAATTCTTTACCACTTAAACCTCTTTCTTTCTATAATAACACATGTGTTTTGTGTTTGTCAGCATCCAACCACACAGTAAGTGGTTGGCAAGTGCTAGTAGTAGTAGTAGTAGTAATATATATAATACTAATAATTACAAAGTAATTCAGAGAGCATTCAGAAGAAAGTTTATACATATGTACCTATAGTTAGAAAATCCAGAAGATATTTTATTAAGAAATTAACATTTGAGATAGGCCTTCAAGGATGAGTGGATTCTAACAAGTGAAAAATAGAGCAGGATTGGCAAAGAGTTCTGGGTCAAGGGAACAGCATTTGTGAAGATAGTAAATATTGCTTACAAATGAGATGCAGGTATGTTAGTCATATTCTTGGGCTACACATGTTGGCCTTCATTAGGTTAACAATGAAAAGCTGTTGAAAGAATTGAAGAGGGGAATGGAAATAATAATAAAAATAAGAGTAGCTAATGTTTACGGAGCACTTACTACGTATCAGGCACTGTTCTAAATAGTTTACACATGTTAATCCGTTCATTCTCACAAATATCCTATGAAATAATTGATCTTAACCACTATATTGGGTTAGCTGCTACATGTGATTTCAAGATTATATACAGTTCCTAAATTCATATATACACTTGCTGTGGGGAAAATGAGAGGGAATTTTTGCATAGAATTTTAGAATGTCAGAGTTGGGAGGTGCTCTAAAGTTAATAATTCATGCAGTTGTCACAAAAATCCCATGAAGTCGGTCCTATTATTATCTCAACTTATAGACAAGGAAATTGCAGCAGGGAGGCATTCATGCAATTTGCTTGCATTCATATAACTAGCAAGAAGTACCAAAGATTTTGATTTCTGTTGTTAGAGTTTTTGCTTTCTCCCACCACTATGCTATTCTCTTACTTAACAAATATCCCTTTAAACCTGTTAGCTGTCCTTAACCGGGTGAAAAACTAGGGCTACAGAGATAGATGGGAAGTGACTCTTCTCTTCGGGGAATCCAGGATTTCGAAGAGAAGAGTTATCGTTACAAGTACAGTAATTATGATAAAAGCTATTGTGAGGGCATCCACCAGGGGCTATGAAGACTCAGAACTGGGGAGTCCACTCTCTGGGGCAGGAGTCACAGTAGGTTTCCCATGGGATGTGCCACTAAGTAGGTCAGGACTGTGCACTAATCTGTCAAGAATTGGAAGAACTCATTGGGCAGGAAAGGCAACATTTACAAAGATAAAGAGATGTGAGAGAACATGGTATAGGTGAGGAGCAACTGGGATTGGTTATGGAGACGAGAAGCAGCCAAGAGGGTAGAATGAGGTCTTAGAATTGGCTTGGATGGAGGGGTAGGTGAATGGAGGGTGGCAGGATTCTTGTCTGATGCGGTGGAGTAGAAGGTAGGATGAGTCACCAGGATAGGGAATGAAAAACATGAAAGTTCAGAAGAAAAAAATCTAGAGGTGGGGCTGATGAGGGAGTTTCAGACACTCATTTGCGGTAGGTAGGACCTTACCGTGGAGGTATATGTAGTAGGCTGTTAGAAATAAGAGTCTATAGGCAAGAAAACTAACATCCATTGTGATATCTAGGGTCTGTAATAGGCATTAATGATATATCATGTCATTTGTCATCATGAAAGCTAAATAATTCCATAACTCTAGAGTGGTTTCAGGAGTCAATTCATAACATAGGGTACAAAAGCCCTGGGAACCCCATGATGGCATTTTCTTGAAACAGAATAAGAATTTGGAATTTGGTCTTTTGAGAAGAAATTTGCATTTGGAAAAGGCAAAGCAGATTACTCAGGATAAAATATCTTGGTAAATACACAATTTGCCATAAAGTAAAAAAGATAATACATTTTTTAAAAAAAATTGTATCCTTTAAAGGAAGAAAATATTAAATTTTGTCTTTGTGCTGGTTCTGAAGGCAATTTAGAAAGAAATCTTGTTTCCTTAGAATGATATTTGCTGAACAGGATTGCCAAGTATGGTATCAGACAGGCAGTCATCGGTAGAGATGAAAGAGATAAGTAAATGGTTTTATTTCAAGGGCAACGAAGTACAAGGTCCTGTGAAGGTCAAGTGATTTGCAGGTGCAAAAGGGTGAAACACAAAAGGCACCTAGGGACCTTGAGAGCAAGTGTCTCCTTAGACTTGGGCCCTAAGTGCCTCGTTCACATCACCCTAGTGCTGGCCCTGGTGATCCGATTAAGAATGATAAAGAGGCTGCTTAGGCAGTAGGTGGCATCTAGTCCAAGAGAGAAGAGAAAGGGGCCCATGCAGATCCATCGTATTCCTGAAGCCCATGTGTCACATGATGAGGACAGAGCCAGCGGTTTGAAACCTGCCTGAATATTGTAATCATCTGGAGAACTTTTCAAGCAATCAGTGCCTGGATGGTGCCCTGCACAGGTTCTGATTTCACTGGTCTGGAGTGAGACTCAGACACTGGGTATTTTTCACCTTCCCCAGGTGATTTTGATATTCAGAGAGAGTGGTGAAAGGCTTACATAGAAAAGGTGACAACTATAGGCAGGGAAAAATGGGATCCATAAAAATGCCAAGTTTATGGCTGGAAGCATGCAAATCCTTAGTCACTGGCAGTCATTGTAATTTATTAGTAACATTATAATAAGGTCCTTATAAATCAACACCAACTTTGTCCACCAACATAATCCCCCAGAATGAGGGGATTTCACCTACTTAAATAAAAATGTATGTCTGTGAAAAACACAAAGCTACAAATGGCTTCTAAAAAGATAAAACCTGCTGGTTTATATAATATCGATTTCACAAAACTGGGGAACCTTCGTGAAGATTCTTGAATAAGAATTGTCAGCAATGATTAGTATAGGGCAGAGGGAGTCTCGTGACGTGTGAATAAAAGCAGATTGAAAAATGTTTATGATAAGCATGTAGGCAACTTTCAAAAGATAACCCAGCTATTTCTATGAATCCAGCTCTCGGCTGCAAATTACAGAACGAGGGAGAAATAAGTACAGTACAAAAGCAGAGAATTCCCACCGAAAATGAAAAGGAGAAACCCACCCTCTTTTACTTTCCACCTTCATGGAAAGTTTTATGCTTTTTTTTTTTTTTTTTTTTTGCCCCCTTCCTTCTCTCCTTGCCTCCTGACACCCTCTAATTAGCGCTCGCATCTCTCCTCTGGCACCGCGCATGCTGTAGGTGGCTGGCGTGACATCGGATGCCTGCCCCTGCAGTGCTATCAGGCACCCTGTGGCGCACAAACAAAAAGCCCAGAAAGCCTGACCCAACTATTTTCCTATGAATAGAATGTGCTTTCTTTATCGAAATGAAAGGTGTTTGTGTGTGTGTCTCTTCGTATAGAGATGAGCTATACATATAGGCATAAACATAGGGGACCTTATGCATGTGCATTGCATGTGAGTTTCTTAGTTTATTTTAAAAGGTTCCGGGTCAAAAATATTTTGCTGTATCCTCAAATAGGATTGGAAACTCCAGAAAGACTAAACATTTGTCCTCCACGTTGGAAAGACTAAGAGGAGCTAGTGCTACTTTCTAAGAAGGAAGCTGGGGCTGAGTGGAACTTTCTTGATCTTGAGATTAAAGAAGCTCTCCCCATATAGGTGACCCTCCCTTCTTCCAACTTTTTAAATGACATCATTAGGTAGAATTTCTTCCTTTGCTTTGGAGAGAAAAATCTTGGTGTCTGTGCAGTACCATCCAGTGTTATATGGAAAATTTTTTTTTTCATAATAAAACAACCAGTTAGGATTCATTGCATGACTGGCAAGGCCTGACAATCCAGCCTTGTCAAATAAAAAGCCCTTTAGATCTTCCCAAGTGTCATTTTCCAGAGAGCTATGACACTATCCCACCATGGGTGCTGAGATGTTGAAAGATGATGATGGTGGATGGTAATAATCAACAATGAAAATGGTGCCATCGAGGAGGATTTGTGAGGAGACAGCCTTTCCTTGGGGTGGCAATATATGTTTGAAAGTCCCAATACTAATGCTAAAGGGATTTGTGTGAAGGCCAGGGTAGTAGAGAATATGGTGACTAGTTGACCTATCAAAGCCCACTCAACTCTACAATATAATGGTGTGTGAACTCAGCTACAGGCCTTACTGATGACCTGAATCTGGGAGGCAGGTTCCCCTTTGCCTTATGTCCGTCAGACACTAGAGCGGATATGTTCTGTTATGGTCGAATGGTTGTGTCCTTCCAAAACTTATAATCTGAAATCCTTAGTCTAAAGGTGATGGTATTAGGAGATAGAGCCTTTGGGAGGTGATTAGGTCAGGAGGGTGAAGCCCTCATAATTGGGATGAGTGCCCTTATAAAAGAGGCTCCAGAGAGCTTGCTTATCCCTTCTACCATGTGAGGATACAGCAAGAAGGCCCCAGCTGTGAACCAGGAAGTGGGTTCTTGCCAGACACCAAATCTGCAGGTGCTTTGATCTTGTACTCCTTAGTCTCCCGAACTGTAAGAGATAAATTCCTGTTGTTTATAAGCCACCAGTTTAAGGCATTTTTGTAAGCACAGCCTAAATGGACTAAGATGTCTTTTTAAATGATTGGTAGTAAAAGGTGCTGCTTATTTTACTACCATAGACAAGAGGGTGCATAGACCCCCATTTGCCTGGGACAGCCCAGCCAAGCCCGATTATTCTGGTGTAATTGCTAACAGAAACTCCTCTGTCACAAGTGACCAGGTTTGGAAAGTGAATTATATTGTCACCCTAGTAAAAATAAAGAACTTGACAAGAACTTGATGCCCATAATGTAGGATTTGAAATTGACTGTTACCTTTGGGAGCCTGGTTAATCTGAAGCTAGGAAGAATCTTTCTATTATTAGTGATAATCAACAGCATTCTATGTTTTAAACAAAATGAATTATTTTTTAAGCCTTTCTGCGGTGTCTACTCTTTGCTGTCAATTGTTGATGGTTGGTAGGCTGTCGCATACAGTCGTTCAGTACGTGGGGAGGGGCACAGGTGAGGTGGCAAGTGAGCACTGGGCGCTCCCTCCCCAGGCATTGCACCAAAGGTGGCTTCTTTTCTAACCCATACAAAAACACCTAGTGGTTAATGGTGACCTCAGACGTAGCTAGCCCCTCACACTGAAAAACACAGTTTTGTTTACGAGACGAGATGAACATATCACAGCTATCACTAAATTCCATAAGACAATATAGAATGAAGAGCTAAATTTGGAGTGCCTGGGGCAGGGCAGGATAGTGAATCAATAAAATGTTGAACAAATAAATGAATGGATGATATCAACTACTGTAAATGTGCTATGGGTTCAAAGGAGGGGAAATTGACAAGAGAGTAGAATAAATTAATGGATGAAGGAGATGAGAATGCTCCTAAAAAGAATCATCTGGATTGAATAGATGGGGAGGATTTACAGGGGGTGGAGGGTGAGAGGAGGCTCTCACTTCAAAAGAACAGCATGAGTGAGGAGGTCACATAGTGCAATAGGCTGACACTTGAGAGACAAGATGTCCACTAACTTCCTCAAAAATACATGCAGAGCTCATTTCCATTGTATCTACCATTTACAGTTTTGCGAACACTAAAAGATCAACTTGATTTTCTAGCACACGGGGAAGGAGTAACAGTTATCACCAGCCATGTGAGCCACTGGACTTGCTGGCCTCAGAGTCTTTATCTATGAGTGCTTGTGTGAGCCGATGTCCCAGGAACAGCCTGACATTTTAGATATAGCTCTGAACACATTTGGAGCCTCTGAATTCTTTAAGGTGGGGGAAGAGAGCCAATGCTGACAAGTCCAGATGAACGCGAGCAACCAATGCTGAGCACGGACATGCTAAATGCCAGGGGCCACACAAACTCAGGAGCCTTCAGGGGCCAGGGAGGCAAGTGTATGAGTGAAGCTGACAGGGTGTAAGAGCTGACTGGTGCGGGCTTGCATCTTCTGGATGGTGTGTAGCTCTTTTAAAGCATTCGAACTAACTGGAACCCACTTGACTCACCAAAGAAATCATCTGTGAGCTGAACTGAGCCTCTGGTTACCAGTTTGCAATTTACAGACCAGCGGAATATCTGTGTGTCACTGATATTTCCAAATAGCCTAGAATGCTTAAAAGTGTAATAGCATAAAAGCTCTATGAGGTGAGGGATTTTTGTCTATTTGTTCCCTAATGACGTATCCCAAATACCTAGACAACATGGTAGCACTTGATAGGCACTCAATAAATGTTTATTGAATGAATATTCAAGAGACATTTTGTATTTATCATTAGAAAACAACTCAGGGACCATAAGGTTAGCTCTCTGAATAGAGAAAAGAAAGATTGTTCTGTTTTCCTCATGCTGTTTAGCTGTAGCTTTTTTGGTTGAGAACCTTTGTAACTTTGATTATTAAATAGGTCCCAATTCTCTATTTTATTGGGGAGAAATTATGACAGTCTCCCTTTAATCTATATTCATAGCTGATGAACTCAGAACAAATCAGATCCTGCAAGGAGATGTACAGAGCCCTTAACACCACACACACTGACATTCCATGCTTTCAGACAACCCAAAAAGTCCTGAGAGCAAACATCCTTACAACCGAAGCTTACTCAACTTAAAAAAAATAATTTCTACATTGGGATTATGGGGGTTCACAGGGCAAACTGGGGTACGGCAATTCTTTCCCTCTATTCTCAAATGCTTTGACATCACAGTAGGGATGGAGGGCAGCAGCTGGACCTAAAACTCACGTTGTTTCCATCGATGGTGGTGAGAGAGTGGAAAGATGGACTTCACGAATCTAGTTCTACATCTACCGCCAGCCAGTGTGACTCTGAGCAGACTGGTTTATCTTCAAAAAAGATAAGGACCGTACCCTGAAATTGGTCTCTGGAATATAGCTTATATTTATAAATAAATCTAATATGATAGAAAAATACCGAGTTCTAACAACAGAAATAAGCACAGTTGCATAGTTTCATTAAGAAAATGAACAAGTTATATGTATGTGTGTATATGTGCATATACATATATACATATACATACATATATATATACATATATATATAGCTTACCTATTATATATATATGTATTATATATATATATCTATATATACATATATATGTATACATATATATAATATATAAAAACTTCACCCCACACTCTGTGTTTTAACATGTCACTTTCTATCATTTTCAAAGTTATTTCTTCGCTATTTAGTATACCACACTTCTACCTCGTGCACGTCATCAAAATGAAGAAAACCAAGGTAGAGAAAGTGAAGCAAGCTTTCATAAAGACTTCTATAGTCTAATTTAAAAACAAACATCTTTCTAAAGCTAGAGAAATCCTCTTGATTTGGGTTACATGACCTGAAAGTTAATAAGTTCTCAATAAATATGTGTTTAATTCATGATAATATGGGGGAAATACCTGACACAGTGCTTGGAATAGAATAGTAACTAAGCCGCAGCCGTTGTCACTGTTATTTTGGAAAGCAAAAGCAGAGTATGGCTCTGCTTTTTTCAGAAATGGGCAAATACACTGCATTAGATAGTGATTCCCAGACATAAGTAGGCATGACACTGACCTGATGAACATGTTTAAAATACAGGTTTCCAGGCCACACTAACTTTGCAGATTAACCCCTGCAAATTCCCATTTTAAAAAATCGCCCCAGGCTGTTCTGATGCAGACAGTCTGTGGACTCAGACAAGCAACCACTGCCCCAGGAAATTTTTCATTAAGAATCTACTATATTTTAAGGAAAAGGAAAAATATGTAATTATATATATTATATATATTTTTTATATATATAGTATGTGCGTAAATATATCTTTATCTAAATGTATGTACATATATATATTTATGTGTGTAGATATACTGACAAAGCTCCTTTGCTTGATCAAACTTTAGTCAGACTCCTGAACCTTTTCCTAGGCCCATCTGTGCACTTTCTTGTAAAAGCCAGTATAGCAAGGACCCTGCTAGGTCACCTTAGCAAGTGTCCTCAGTCCCATATCTGATCATCATACCTTACTTATCTGGTCCCTCATCCCCTCCATCCCCTGAATGATATCTGATCATCCTGGCTTGTTTCCAGGAAGAATCCTGTTAGGTCAGTTTAGCCAAACCCCACCTCATGCCTGATGTTTCCTTAGTAATTTTCCATTCACTGACCCCTACCCTGCCCTTTGGCTGTGAATCAACTCTTGCCCCTGCTGTATTCAGAACTGAGCCTGGTTCTATGCTGAGGTCTCTTTCCTTTACCGCAATAGTCTTTAATAAAATCTGTTTTTTTTCCCTCTCTAACTACCGTCCAGCTTTTTTTTTTTTTTGACAACACATTTGTCTTTGTGTGTGTGTGTGTAGCCACGCTTTTAATTTCCAGCCATTGCTTCTCAGAGAAAAAGACTTTTGTCCTATAAGTATTTTTAAATTATTATCCTGTACTAAAATGAGCGACAGAAGCCAATGAACCTCTCAGAAAATTTAGCAGGGAATCATCTAGACACTGAAAAATTTAATCTCAATATTTACTTATATACATTGATGTCTACCGTATGAAAAATATCAGATGTAATCTATTTTTGAAAAAGTGATTTGAAACCTTGCCTTTGTGCTAGAAAAAAAAGAGAGAGAGAGACTCGGGAAATTTTACTGGAAAAGTGGGAAAGGATGGATCCCGAAGTCATTGTGGGCCTCATGCCTCCCTTTTGTTCAGCCTCCCCTACAGTGAACACCACACTCAGTTGACTGTATACAAATGTTGAGACCATTTCATTAAAGGGCTGAAGGGGAGGCCTGTGTACAAAAGAAAACAAGGGGGATCCCCTCTGTGACTGGGGAGGCCACTTAAGTCAGTGGGAAGTTAATTGGCTTTTGACTAAAGAGGGAGGTATTTGCTCCATCCCAGCGAGAGAGACATTTTTACAGATGCTGCAGTCTGATGTGTACCTGTATTCTTTAAATTTGAATAATTTAGAGGGAAAATACTTCTCACTCTGCTTTCCTTCATATACAGGGGAAGTTCTAACAGGATGGCCCATCTGTCACAACTTTAGAGACTTTGGGGGCTGAGGGAATGCTACAGAAAACCATCCCACCCCATGTGAGCAAGGATGAAAACAGCGGCATTCATTCTTTCTTTTTTCAGCCATAAAAACAAAACAAACAAACAAACAGCTGGGCCCGCTAACATTTTCTTGGGCTCCATAACTTGAAAGGACGAGGCTCAAAACCTATGCCTAAGATTACAATAGAACCATGGGATACTTGCTTCTTTTAAAAATTTGATAGAACAAGGCAATGATAACAGTCAGAATTTGTGGGTCTCATCACTGGCCAGCTACATTAGGATGATTATAGTTTTATTATAAGTAACAAATGGGCAGATACTTTCTTGTGACCGAGCAAATGACATGATTATTAGTTAACAATCCACGTCAGATGATAATTGAACAGTTTTGCAGACAGGCCCATAATATGCTCACAAATAGGTGAAGAAACATCTGAGAGAATCCTTGTGGTAAATGGAGAAAGCAGATACAAAACCGGGTAAATGATCCTGTTCACCAGTGTCTTCTAAGAAAGACACTGCCCCGCATGGTGCCCGGAACGTAGGTGCCAAAAAAATCGTTCACTAAATGAACCAACAAATGATTCGAGCTATAAAAAATGCATTGGGAAAAAATACAGGAAGGATAGTGTCCATGTGCTACAGTGTTATTCTGTCCTTTTTGATATTTTTTGGTACAGATTTTCTCCAATAAGCGTATCCTTCTTTTATAATTTGAAAAAATAAATACAAAAACAAACAAGTCCTTGTTTTCTAATTCGGATTTCCACATCTGAAAACTTTGAGGTCTGTTTTCCTATTACTGGCAATTACTTTCATATTTTACCCCACAAAAGAATAGTTTTCCAATATTGAAATATTGATATTTTCAACACATAGCGAATTGTAAGGAAAAAATATTCCCTTTCTCTTGGAAAGCTTTACTAAGCAAGTTAAGATAGAACATAACAGAAAACTACAACTGGGCTTAACAACCTAATAGGAGCAGATAAGTAAACCAGAAAAACCTGTCTAGAGAGTAGAAGGTGACAATGCTTCATTAGGTTAGTGATGTGCCCTGCCATTTACTTCCTTATCATTACAGAATAAAAACCAGAAGGGCTGATGAAAACTGTAGGCTAGCCAATATTTTTTCTGTGTATTAATTTGTATTCATTTATTTCATCACTCAGGCATTATCACCACATGCTCATCAGTCACAGGTGCTTTTGTATGAGGCTGATTGAGGTTCAGGGCAAACTCGTGGCAAATAAAAGGCTCCTGAAGTTCACCTAGTCTTACAAGACTTTGCAAAGAGTACTGACTTGTACTTAAAGTGAAAGAATCTTATCAATCACAAAAGCTGAGGCATTCAAAAGCCAGGAGCTTCATCAGCTGAAATGCCCTTGGGGAGAGAGTATGTAGGCAGCTTCAGCAGGGTCTGGGGCTCAAGACCGTAATGAAAGATGTTAGAGGTAGAGAATCTGTCATTTGTACAATATGCTCTATTTACCTTGGTATAGAAGTGTTTAAAACCCTTTCGCAGCATTAATCAGTTGGACCTCTGTAACTACCCTTTCAAGTAAATAGGGGAGAGTGTATCATCCCCCACTTACAAAAGGGGAAAATGGAGGATCCCAGGGATCGAGTGACTTACCTACCTTTACACTGTTTGCTGGGAGGCAACTGAGGCAGGCCCGGAACTGGGTTCAATTTCCTTTCCATATGCCACACGGCCTTCCTACGCCCTGCTGGAACTGAACGAGCCGAAATGCTCACGCCTGCGGCACCGAGCTACTCTAAAAGTCATCGGCATCAGGTGGACAGGGCCCGGAACTGATTCGGCTTGATGTGTATGTACATGCGCAAGTAATTTTCTGTTAGATATCATCATCATTAGCTTTCAACGATGACATTTTTCGTCCCTCTAGCCCAGAAAAGCTGATGGAGAAGCTGTTCAGGTAGCTCTGATCCAAATTTCACAGATCCAGGAGGCTTGGTTTCTCCATCTAAGGTTCAGCAAAGCATACAAATCACTGGCTGTGGAGGAGTGCGAGTGGCTGCTGACCCTTCTGAGGTCTGCCGGCCGCCATGGGTTGTTCTGTTCAGACCGTCATCTGGCGGCTGCAGCTTTCAAGCAATTACCCGTGGCCACTTAGTGACAGTATCAGGAAAGTTAAGCTGGGATTGTTCCCAACTCCTAATTTACCTTTCAATAAAAATTGAAAGTTATAAAAAGAAAACTAGCTTGGCTGAAGCTTCTAAGTGTTTTTGAAAGACACAGCTGGGGCAGGTGGGTGTGAAGGAAGCCATCTGACCGAGAACTTCAGTTAGCTGGAGATGCTGGGGGAGGACTTAGAGACGAACCCCAGAACTGGTTTCAGCGGGTGAAGGAGCTTAGAGTTTTAAGAGAGGAAAGTGGACAATTTGGCCTTATCTGGAGGGTGCTTCCCTTTTATGGATGTTCAGACAAGACAGACCCTGCGATCTCTGCTTTTTTCTCCTCTGCATGTTATCTTTATTTTCTTTATTTTAAACCCCGTGCCATCAATGTAAAAATTTAGGACTTTGTAATGTCAGGAAATTCTTATTTCTACACATGGCTGCTTAGGACACTAACTTAATTTTTAATCCTATAGCTTGCTTATTTGTTCTAAAAATTATTTCTCATTCAAAGATCTTTATAAGAACTATAATCAAAAGAAAACAAAGAAGTGGGGCGAGACACCCACCCACTACGCTACCACGCTAGTTTTCACTCTTCCTCCATTATAGTCTTCAATGCAGAGACTTTTTAAAAAGAAGTTTTCCATCAAAGATGCTGAATGTTTCATGGCACTGGGCTTCAGCACTACACTCATGAGGAAGTGGCTGGCTTCGGGAGGGTGATCACTATTTTAGACACGAGCGAATACCACCAGAAGGATCCCAGAAATCCTTAGCTGGCAAATGTGTAGCCACCTCCCCACCCTATAGCACTGTATGTTCTCCCACCTCCCATGGCTCTTATTCAAAATTTCTTGACGTTGAAAATTAGCTCAGCTCCTTATAATTTAAGCAAGACTTAATTTAAACAAATGGTTCAGTTACCATCTGGAAAAGGCCTGGCAGAGAGTTAAGAAAACCCTGTAAAATGTTTAGTCTGTTTGACTCTACATTTTCCTAATATTTTGCTTCATGTGTCTCTTTATAGTTAGTGGTTATTACTGGGGCTTCATCTTTCTCTTTGCCCACTTTCACCTGTTCAGTTTGAATTTCTGTCCTTCTCTCTCCAGTTTCTCCCTTTCTCGATCTATTTCTTCCTTTCTGATGAATTAGCTGTGTAGTATGCAGCACACCCTCATAGCCCCATTAAGGAAGGTTCCTGTAGGAGGTGTTTACCTGTTTTCGTCCATTCTGGGCAGCAGAAAATTAATAGACAGGTAAGGGAGGTACAAAGTGATGACTTAGATTTAAAAAGGAAATCACAACCAATTACAAATTTTAAAAAGCCGACAGACGGCAGAAGGCAGCAAAAGCTAATTAAACAAGTGGGACTACATCAAAGTAAAAAGCTTCTGTACAGCAAAGGAAACCTTTTAAAAAATGAAAAGGCAACCTACTGAATGGGAGAAAACATTTGCAAATCATGTATCTGATAATATCCTAAATATATTTAAGAACTCATACATCTGAACAGCAAAAAGACAAACATTCCAATTAAAAAATGGGCAGAGGATCTGAATAGGCATTTTCCCAAAGAAGCATATAGATGGCCAACAGGTCCATGAAAGATGCTCAGCATCACTCATCATCAGGGATATTCAAGTAAAAACCACAGTGACGAACCACCTCACACCTGTCAGAATGGCTATCATCAAAAGGACAAGAAATGACGTGTTGGTGATGATGTGGAGCAAAGGAAACCCTTGGGCATTGTTGGTGGGAGTTTAAATTGGTGAAGCCTCCATGGAGAACAGTATGGAGATTCCTCAAAAAATTAAAAATAGAACTACCCTAAGATCCAGCAATTCCACTTCTGGGAATTTATCTAAAGGAACCGAAAATACTAACTCAAAAAGATACCTGCACCCCCATGTTCATTGCAGCCAAGCCATGGAAATACCCTAAGTGTCCTTTGATAGATGAATGGAGAAAATGTGTGAATTTTATTCAGCTGTAAAAAAGAAAGAGGTCCTGTCATTCATGACACGTGGATAGACCTTGAGGCCATTATGCTAAGTGAAATAAGTCAGACGGAGAAAGACTAATACCGCATGATCTCACGTATTTGTGGAATCCAAAGAAGAAGAAAAACCCTGAGCTCACGGATAGCAGAGGACAGATTGATAGTTGCCAGAGGCAGAGGTGAAGGGGTGAGGAGTGGGTGAAATGGATGAATGTACAAAATTCCAGTTATAAAATAAATACGTCCTGGGGGCATGATACACAGCATGGTGATGACAGTTAACGATGCTATATTGTATATTTGAAAGTTGTTAAAAGAGTAGATATTACAAATTACCATCACAAGAAAAATTTGTAACTATTTGGTGATGGATATTAGCTAGACTTATTGTGGTCATCATTTTGCAATATGTACATAAATTGAATCATTATGTTATATAACTGCAACTAATATGTTATTTGTCACTTGTATCTCAATGAAAAATTAGTAAAAAGCCAACAAACACCACAAATATCACAAAATCTGGAGACATAGAATTATATACATAATTTATACACGATTATAATAAATACATGTAGTATATTATGTGACTGACTAGCCCACCATTATTTTTTCCTACATTTTTGGCTGCACACTTTTTATATGTTAATGATTTTTGTAAAATCAAATAGAAATAACTTATTCTCAATGTCATGAAGATTTTTAAGACCATCAAATGTAAGAAAACCTCTATCAGGTTTTGTTTCAGGTATAAGTCTTAAGGTTTTAAGGTAGTAATATTTTTAAATAATATAAATTGAAGACACTTATGAATCAGTTGGTCATAAATGTCCTTGTTGTGGTGGCCCATTATGATTTTTTAAATTGATCTCCAACAGGATGCGACTTCTGCTTTGACCCAGCATCAGTGAGAACTAAATCTTTTACTTAAAATATTAAAGTTCTGATGATTATACAAGTTTTACACAGACTAGCTTCTGGCTTTGCACATTTCAACCCTATTTCTCCTTCATTATGTACATGCTTTGTTTGGTGTTGGGCACCTTCGTTTCACAATGTCAGGTGGGGAAGCACCGTAGCCCATAGGTATATTCATGTTAGCCCTTCACATGCTGGAACAATTAGTGTAACTTAGTATAACTTATTTCTACATGAAATCATAAGGAATGAAATAAACATATCCCATGAAATCTAAACCAAATATATCTGCAATTCAACTTCTTCTTAGCTGGATCCCCAAAATAACCATCATCACCTCCAATGCCATCACATGCAAAAAGTCATTAGGGAAAAAGCTGAAGAGAAAAAAGAGAGTAGTGTTAACTGATCACAGTTGAGATATTTTATTTTTCAAATTTTACTAAAACATGTGGCATGTGAACACATTCCTAGGTCATGCCTATGACCTCAGAAGACACCGTACAAATATGTACCCTCTGAACTTTCCGTCAGCTTTATTCATTTCACTACAAATCTGCCTCTGCTACAGAAAAATTTCAACTTGGGTTTTGTTTTTTCAGATACAGAAAAAAGCTTTAAGAACGACAGAAACTTTATTCTGTAACGAAAACTAAATTCAGTCGCTCCTATATATTTGCTCCTATATATTTATCCTATATAGATAAAAATCATAACTTTCATACAGTGGCTGTCTGCGCGGAGGCAACTACTGAGTAACACTTCAGCCTGGTAGACGATGAGGGGCACATGGTGGCAGTGAGAGGGAGGGTGGCTATTGGACCAAAGAACTGGGGATGCAGAGCCAAGCAGGTGGGATCACTTCAGTTCAGACCCCAGGAAATTCCAGCCTTGCTTCGGGCCCCCTACATGACCCAAGATGGTGAGGTAACCACCAACTGATCTTTGGCAAGCAACTTCTTTTGAAACATAACCAACCCAGTAATGAAAACAGCAACCTCCCTTCCTCTTCCAAACACTTACTGACACAGTCAAGTAAAATAGAACTCTAATTTCCCTAAAGAAACAACATCCAACAGTCGAACTTGATTCACAGATTATTCATAAATATTTCACTCACAAATGCCAGCAATGACGATTTAGCAGTGTACAGGGCAAAGTTCTTGGGGCCACTATACTCTAGTGGGTGAGACCCTAAACAGGGAATGAAAGAAGAAAGAGCTGAGTGGGCAGTGGAGAATGGTAGAAGATGTGGAGGGAGAAGTACTCTGGTCATAGCCACTAGAACGCCGAGTGCCACAGTTAGGATGTTGGATTTTGTTCTAATCCATTGGAAGGTTTGAGTGGCAAAATCCGATTGACATTGCTTAAAAGGCTCACTCTGGCTGCTGTGCAGAGAATAGACTGTAGGGGGCGCGCGGAGGCAGGGAGCCGGGTTTGGGGGCTGCCGAATAAATGCGAGATCTGAAGGATGGCTTGGTTTAGGGCTGTGGCTGTAAATTCGCTTTTGTGCGTCAGTACAAAGAACTAAAAACTTACTGATACATGGAAATGACCAATGTTTGACCAAATCTGGACTCCAAACCCCTGCTGAGTTTGCAGTTAACCCCCAAGTTAAATCTCTAGCACATTTTCCATGTCCAGCTCCAAAGAATTTGTATATCCTCATATCTGAGATCAGACTGACAGACCAAGAGCCCAGCTTCCCTTAACCATTTATACAAACGGCACCAGGAATGACAACGCTGCTGCGGCCCAGCTTACTCGGCGTGGAGTCAACATGCTGCCCGGGCCACTCGGGGCAAGTTCCTTAACCCCAGACAGTCTGTTTCCCAGTGTGAAGAGACTGATGCTGTCAAATTGTCGGAGACACAAGTGAGGCAATTACGTGAGTAAGGGTTTGACACAGAAGCGGGTGTTTGATAGTAACCGGACTCAAAATGCAGTCACATAAGTGGTGAAAATTGTCATTTTCTGTCTGCCCCTTGAAAGTAAAATCACTTAATTTTCTAATTAGTCGGTGAAACATCTTTTGAAATCTATCTCAAAATCTTCAGAAAACTGATTTAATCTACCTTTTATTGAGTGTTTTTCGAAGCAGACACTGCACTAATTGTGACGCCAGAGGCCCTTGTTAAATGGCATATTCCAGATCAGTGTCCCATTAGTCCCAAATAAGAAACTAAGGTGAGGGCCCGGGATCTGCATTTAAAGCTCCCCAAGGGGTACTGCTGCCTTTCCAGAACCATCTGTCTTCAGCCCCACGTAAGTCCAGAGAGAACGGGCCACAGGACCCCACTGGACAAGGAAGAGTTTGATTCAGGTCAAGCTTTGCTTTGCAAAAAATAAGCGCCTTCTGCCTCCACCGTGGCCACTGCAGAAACCTCAGCCACTGACGGGAACGTTTTTTCATCTTGGGGAACATTTTAGTCCGTTTGAGAAGTGCAGTTATTTACAGATGCGTTTAGTGTCCCCTCCCCCGGTCTCCCCTTGCCAAGTCGGGAGGGGCACAGCTCGCGAGCACTCACTTTCCCGACCACAGTGACACCTGCCGAGGTGACGTGGTATGTGCAACGCGCTCTGATGATGCTCCCGGCAGCGCGTCCCGGCAGCGCGCGGGGCAGAGGGACCGCACTGAGCAAGGGACGCAGGCCCCTCGCCCAGCTGTTGATCCCCTGCCAGCGGCTGCTGCGCAAGAGCACCCCGGGAGAATTTTTTGGAGCTGGCCAGAGAGACCCTGCAGGAAGACTGGGTATCTTTCAAGCAATTAAAGGGCCAGCGCCCTCCAGCCGGTTAGTGTCTAAGTTAGAGTCAAATGAGCCCCACAAAAGGAAAGATACACCCTATTGTCCACAAGGAAAACCACTTAATCCGCTGGACCGTCCCCGACGAGCAGGCCCGGGAGCCAGGGCTTGTGCTGTTTCTGTGTCTCTGCGCCCTGCTGGGTCCATCCCATCCCCCAAATAGTATTTCAGCAGAACCTAAAACTCTAGGTAGAGTGGGAAATTTCTAGGGGGACAACTGCTCAAGGCAGATAAAAAGGGGACAGAGTGGGAGGAAAGGGAAAGAGACCAAGAGAGCTTTCCTGGATTGGTTTGACCCTGCAGGAGGAGGGTGGTGGGAGAGGAGGGCCCCTTGCTAGTGAGTAGGAATCCTAGCCCACCACACTTTCCTCCCCAGCTCCTCACACCCACTCCACCTTCTCTCCTCCTTCCTAAGGGGCAAACCATGGGGCACTGCCTGGAGGCAGAGGACTTAATTTTTGAGGTCTCCCTCCCTCACTTGGGTGTCTTAGCTCCAGCTGCTATAACAAATACCATAGTCACTGGGTGAATTAAATAACAGATATTTGTTTCTCACAATTCTGGGGCCTGGGAAGTCAGAGATTAGGGTGTCAGCATGGTAGGCCCTGGCGGGGCCCACTTCCTGGTTTGCAGACTGATGTCTTCCTGCTGGGTGATCACATGACAGGGAAGCAAGCCCTCTCCATCTTTTCTTTTAAGAGCACTAATCCCAGCTGTGAGAGCTCTACCCTCTACAGCTCTGACGTAACTCTTCATCTCTTACCTTCTCTATGGAGGCCTCAGTTGCCTTCCATGAATTGTCCCAGCCTTTTTCTTAAGCATCCCTGCCACAGGGACCAAGGGCCATTACCAATCCCCTGACCTACTCAGATCCTCCAGAATGGCCTCTGTGTATGGTAAGGCTCATTAGATCACCTGAAATGGAAATAAGTGAAGCAGAATAAAGAGTTCCCTTTCCTCAGCTCTCACGGCGCAGTTACCCGGCTGCTGGTTAGGCAGGGCCACCTTGGAATAGAAGCCCAACCTCTGTGAGCAAGTCACTTCTATCACCTCTATTTGTCCGCCAGAGAGTGGAAAGGAGCCGAACTATCTCAAATTTCTGTGCATGTTACCTGAGGAATCAAGGACCGACTTCTTTCTTGCCAGCCCCATCGTATACCCTGCCAGGCACTGGGCGTTTGAAGCCCATTTTGTAAAAGCCAGGTTTAACAAGGGAGTGGGGGTATTTCACAATCTCCAGGGCCCTTTTCCATTTCAAAGACTGCCACTTCTCTCAAGTCACTGAGGAGGGAGAGATCACCTGAGGGACAGTGTGTCTCCCTGCAACACCTTGTGACAGGTGCTCAGTGTCCAATGGAATCACCCAGCAGGCTGGGCCGACTTCTACTGCTGCCCTAGGACCTGTGCAGTTTCATGGCAAGTTGGAGGAGTTAACTGGGCTCCAATGACACCGCAGTGTCACAAGTGTGACCCTCGGGCCAGCTGTCAGCTGACTTTAGTTACAGTGAATGGCCTTCTGCTCTAGCAGGAAGCTGGCATTCCGACCAGCTGCAGAGTTTAAATTAAAACTCCCTGCCCACATCCCATCCAGTTCTCAAATAGCTTCTTTTTCCTCCAGGCAGTAAGAGATATAAGGGGCACTAGTCTTGGGGTAGCAAAAGACGCTGTGCTGTGTGAGCTTGGGCAATCATGAAACCTCACTGAATTTGGGGGCTTTGGTTTTTCTTCTTTAAAATGGATTTAATAATACTTCCTTGTCTTTTCACATGAGGTTGTGTATGTGAAATTCAAGGAGATGGTGTGTGTGAAGGGGTTTATAAACAACAGAGAATGATACTCAGGTAAGCTCTACACACTAAGGACGTTGATAATGGTCAGGCAGTGTTTGTTGACCTTGGTAGGATGGCTTTGCACGTCTTTAGAGAATACAGATGAAGTTCAACAGGAAAAGCAGCAGATTGAATAATGGCAGAGTGAAGTGAATTAACATTCAATGGACAGGGGTTGATCATACCTCATTTCATTTAATCCTCTCAAAAACCAGGTGAGAGGGGAGTAATTAACCCGATGTGAAGCCAGAGGTTTGTAGACTTCCTCAGTTCACAGTGCTCCCATGCGTCAGTAACCCCGGGAAAACGAAATACCTAGCAGCTCTACTGATTAGTCAGGTTCAAACACTTTAATCCATATTGCTCTCCCAACAGCTGAGCGCCTGTGGGGTCCTGCACAGCTTCTCAGACTTCAATGTCAGACAGGGCTCCAGCTCATTTCTCATTCTACCCTGCTTTTCATCTGGTACTAGTATTTTATCCCAGGTGAATCCAAGCTCCTCATTGATGTGGCATCAAAAAGAATGTAGTGATTTAATGACAAAGCTGAACTATCTCAAGCTGGTGGTTCACACCGTACTGAACAGCTGTTGCTCTGCTTCCCTTGAAATTTAAAAATATCCCAGAAAGCTTCCTGCGAGGCACCACAGGGTGCCTTGGCTCACAGTTTGGGAACTGAGGTAGTAAGCTAATGCTCAAAGGTATGAAGTGACTTCAAGCCAGAGCTTTTCAAATTTTAACATGCACAGAAATCACCTGGGGATCTTGTTATAATATGGACTCTATTTGGTCTGTCTGGGCTGGGGCCTGAGATGCCGTCTTTCTAACAAGCTCCTGAGTACGGAGGCTGAGGAGGGGGCCTTCAAGTGCAGCAGTCAGGAGGAGGGGGGCCATCAGCATACACCACACAGTCCAGGTCTCCAAAGCCCATGCTCTTTCCCACGCCCATACTGCGTCCCATGTAATTAATACTGTAGGAAAACGTGAAATATTGTATAGGTGGCCTTCGGTTTCCTGTTCGGCATGTAAAGAAGCTTGGAAGCTGTTTGTCTCATCCATAGAATAACAAAAAATGCTGAGCAAAACGAAAACTGACAACTCTTCTCAGATCCATTAGAGAACTGAGGTCATAGAACAAGACACTGCCTCCCGCCAAATTGGAGCGACCACAGGTAGATATGGAGAATCACAACTCACCTGAGCAGAATCATGGGTGCAGATGCCTCTGTAGAACTCAGTGGCAGGTGGAAAAGGCTGAGTGTAATAGAGTAGTTGCTGGAGGCCCAGTGCAGACAAGTTCGAGAGGTAAAACTCCAGGAAGCTCCCACACTTCCTGAGGGTTCCCGATGGTCCCCATCCGGAATAAAAGTCCCCTTCTGCTTTGCAAAGTGGGGAGGGAAAAATGGCCACTATAACCCAGAGCCGTCTGGCCTTCTTAACAGGCCTGCCCTCCAGAGCAGCTATTTTACCAGCGCCTCACCTGCTGGGGTTTAACAGCATCTACCCAACCTGGGGGAGGGGAGATTCCCACCTCGGCCCCTTCTAGCCTCCCTGTCTCAGCCCAGGGGCACAGGCTCACTAACAGACTGTGACCTAATCATAGGACTACAGACAACTGTCACCTCCCATATCACCAGTGCTCCTGTGTAACAGCTGAGGCAGCTTGCATCTCAGAAGATGCCGGAGGCTCTGGGGGGATCCACAGATGACAGGGGAGGTAAAAACAGGACAAAGAGGTGTCTGGCCTCTAACACCTACAACTACGGCAAACAGTAAACAAAATGCAAACCCCTGGCCAGATAAACATAAACTCTCACACTAACGGCCTGTTTCCCTCACTTCCTTTTACCCAATACAGCAGGTCCATCTTGCAAGAAAAAAAAATTATAAAGCGTTCTTAAAGACAAAACTCCCATCTGAAGAGCCTCCAAGCCCCATTGTTCCACTGAACATCTCTGACAAAACACAAATTCAAAACTAAAATTTTAAAAATTTCAAGATGGAAGCCGCAGAGCATTGTACCGCCAGCAGGTGCCCTTCTGTACACGTTGGTGCAGCCCCCCGCGCACCAGATTTAAGTCTTGTCAGCGGGCATAACTTCGCTGCTGCTCATGGCTGATCTTTGCTTCAGATCTTGCTCAGGAACTAATTTCTGTTAAGGACAGAGTTTTGAGCAATTGATCTTACTTTATCAACTTCGCTTTCCTTTAAATCATAATAATATTCCTGCGACCACCTCAAACTCAGTTGGCCTGTGGTAGCCCATGTGTTTTGCCACTGGATGTATGCCCTGGGCCAGGGGGCAAAATGATTGCCCTGCCCGCAGGAGAAAGAGCCCTGATTTCTGTGTATGTGCCTGCTGTGGGATGTTTACTTGATGTGCTCAGCTGTTTTTAGGAGAAAATAGTATGTTTAAAACTCTGCACGCCATCTGCAGAAGCAATTCAATTGAGTTACCCTCTTATAAGATATTTACTTAAAGCAAATCAAAGTTATTCACTAAGACAAACAATCTAACACAGGCAACATTATCTCATTGCAAAAAGGACTTTCTTCAACATCACTGATAGATGGTTGTGTTCATGAGAACGTAAGATCATTCAGTAAGAACTCCACAAAACCCTAGTCCCCACTGGGTACTCCTGCCAGCCATCAGAATCTAGGTGCTCAAAGTAGTTCATGTAACGTTTTGGAAGTAGCAGAGGATTAGTTGAAAAAGGTAATCATGCATGGTGGCTGACTAATAATGCAACATGATTGCAACAAAGGAAAATAAATTGCTATCTATAATGCTAAGTATCTTTTTGAGAGTGGTTCCTAGAAAAATGAAAGAACCTGCCAAGTTCCAAATTGGATTTCGATATGTGGTTTGGCCTGGAGCTCAACTCTGGGGATGGTGACAGAAGAGAGCAGAAATAAGGAATTTTCATTCTGCTTCCAAGAAGGATGCAGTAGAGGAATCGAGTGGGAAGCTGGAAGCTGGATTATGGAAAAATGGCCAAGGGACTTTCTTTTTTTAATACAGGGATGTCTCGAATTTGGTGTTAAATTGTATGTGTTGCTATAGTCACAGGATGGTAAGAAATGTTGATTGAGATCTAGCATCATCTTAACTAATTTCAGTGACCCTATTTCAAATAAAATCACAGTCTGAGATACTGGAAGTTAGGACTTCAACATGAATTTGGGGGGCAGGGACACAATTCAACCCCCCCAAAATATGTATGGTAGAAATTATTAAACATATTTCATAAATATATGTCTTTGAAAAGAAAACTTCCTGAATCTTAGCAGATGACACTACTGCAGCGGCTGTCAGCCAGTGTGCCAACATCTGTACCACAGATGCACAGCCGAGCCTCCTCTGAAGACTTTCCCTGCCTTTCTGTGAAGATGTACCCATTCTGGGGATGTGTCAGATGGAATGCTCAGCTGAGCGAGTCTCAAGTAGCAGAACAGAGCACGCTACAATATGCAGCTGAAATGTGGTCATCTCAAGTTGGCTACAAGGAAAGGCTGGCCACTTACCACGTGTGGGGTAACTTCGCCTTATAGGTATAGAAGGAATCTCAGTGGAGAAGAAAGCAAGACATACTGAGTGATTATTGCGAATCTGATTCTCTTTACTGTTTTAAAACTTGCTTTTTAAAACTCGTGTCCACTTATACTCCCTTCAATGTATTGTCTCAAGCATAAAAATGCTGGAAACGATTGCACTACACGACCTGTTTGATGAAAAGAGTGAACTGTTGGCTCTTTTCAACACTATGGGGCTTTCCTTGTTCTCTTGAGTTCTCACTTTGGCTGCCTGCAAAACAGACAGCCTCAAACCCCAGTGTCCAGGGCAGTCTGGCTCTGCATTAAGCAGTAATAACAGGAATTGTGTCTGGTCTGGGACTCCTGAGTGAAGGTTTTACAGATTTTTGCAGCAAGACAAAAGCGGCTTGCGAGCACGTGAGCCACTAGATGGCGCTCCATGCTCACATTGATCCTGTGGCGTTTCAGTGCAACCAGAATGTGACTGACTTCCGGGGCTGGCTTATCCTCTAGACACCTGCAGGCTGGCATTGCCTAAGCACCGCCCCCCACCCCGATACTGTAAGAGACCCAGGAAAGTATTTTAATTTCTTTAAAATCTGAAGAAAAAAAGAAATATATAATACCCCCAGATTATATACATATTTATACTAATGCAGTTGGAAAATATTCATTTATATATGTGATATATGTGTTTAGTATGTATAAAATATTTATACACACACACACACACACACACACACACACACACACACACACACACACACACATACATTTTTTAATTAAATAAGGAGTCCATGAAAGCAAAGTGTCTAGGGCCCATGAAAGTCCCAATATGGCCCTGACTGTTTTCTCTGCATCACATTTGGATCGAAAATGTCAGTGAAATTTAATGCAGTTCTCAGGGAGCATCTCTCCTTGTGGGCATCTTTAAAATGCATGCATTTAACTCTGCAGTTCCACTCTCATTCACAGGTCCTCTTGATTTCACCTCCTAAATCTCTCTCCAATCTGTCACCTTCACCGTATACCCCACACTGCTACTCTAGTCCAGGCTACTGGTCCCTTTCTCTTGGACTTTTACAACAGCTTCCTACCAATCTCTGCTTCCAGCCCCTTCTATAGGCAGCCAGAGGCATTTTCCATAAGATCAGATCTGATCATGTCTGTTTCTGCTTTAATCCAAAACCTTCCATGACTCTCCACTGTGCTCTCTCAAGTTGTGGGGGTGGAGGGTGCGGGGATTTACTCAGGGAAGAAGGCAAGATAATTCTCTGGAGCACGGAAAGAAAACAGAACTTCTATCTATATTTACCTTTAAAATGATCCTTTAAACATTTCTGTTTTGTATATGCTTTATTTACACAATTATGCATTATTTATACACATGTACGTATATTGGGAAAGGTATGGGTTTTCAATGTTTTTTTTTTTTTCACCAGAAGGGTGCATCATCGAACGTGTCTAGAGATCTTAAAAATGATGTCCAAGCCTTTTAAAATCACACATAAAGCCTTTGCTATACAAATCAAACCTACCTTGAGCATCTTACCTGTTTAGTTCTAGCCACACAGGACATTCCACAGAGCTCTGAGCTCTGGAGCTTTCATTGCTTTACAAACGTTTCATGTGCAGGATGCACCTCTCTAGTCATCACCGCTCACCTGGTAAAATCCTCCTTTCCCTCCGGTACCCAGGCCCAGGGCTCTTGCTCTCTGCTGCCTCCCCTGGCTCCTCTGAGCAGCCCTGCTCTCTGTGTGGGGCCTTAGCGAGGCCATGCTTATTTGTTTACAGTTTTCCCCTTTATAGTATTCTGAGGTGTGGGTGTGGGTGTTTGTGCCTGCTTGTGCACACGTATGCACAGGAAGCTTGCACTTTTAGGACAGCTATTAGATGCCCTTTCTATGTGTCATTTCAACTTATCTCTCATTTAGGTGACCAACTCATCTTGATTTGCCTGGAACTTTCTAGGTTTTAGCTCTGGAATTCCTGTATTCCAGGAAACTCCTCAGTCTCAGGCAAACTGGGATGGTTAGTCACTCTATACAATAACCCCACTATATGATGAGAAACCTAAGGCTCAGAGAAGTTATAGAAACTTAGCTAAACACATAAGCTAATTAGTGCTAGGACCTGGTTGTGTCCCTTAGAAAATCAGTGTCCTTCCATCACAGCATGCTGCCTGTTCACGGCAGGGACCATGTCTTACTCAACTTTGCATCTTCATGCCTGTCATGGTTCCTGCATATGCCAAATATGTAATGGGTGAGTGAATGAATGAACTCTCCAACAGAGAATCAAAACAGTCATTACATGGAGACATAGTGAGCTAACTAAGCCTTGTCCCTTCCCTCCCTATGATTCTGCATAGTCACAGAATGTCAGAAAACTGGGCTCAGAGGATACGTGACCTGACCAAGGTCACCCATCCATAAGGTGGAGCAGGGACCAGACTCAGAGTTCCTGATTCGAACTCTAGGGATCTTTCAACCAGAACATGGACTGAAATAAACAACAAGGCAGAAGAACTAGCGAGCTATTTTTTAACATCTAAATGAAGATTCTAAGCAGCTCTGAATGGCCAGGATTTGCACTATTAAAAAAAAATAAGATTGGAACCTTTTCTTAAAATATAAATTAAAACAACCCTCTCAAAAAAGAGTGCCCTCCATAACCAGGAAGGCGTATTATAGGAGCATGAAATTCAGTAAGTGCCACATTTATCATGGGGGGGGGGCTTTTTTCTTGTCAATCCTCCCCACTGTCACCCAAAACAATCAAGCCTTGGGTCCAAACCAACCTGGTATCTCCAAAATGGAAGGACTGTTTGGAGACCAAGCGACCAGGTGCTGCCAGCCAGAGAAGGGGCAATGCCCCAGGCCTGCTGCTTCAGCGGTTCTGAAATACCCATTTAGCTCCATTTTCTATGAGCGTCTCTTGGCTTCCAGGCTGCACTTGTGCTTTGTCCCAGGCCTTTCCTGACCTCTGATTCTGAGGGGAAGCTCTGCCCCAGGGCAGATGGGAATGTCAATGCACTACAGAAAACATGGGTTCCTCTAGGACCACTGGCTGATCCCAGCATCTTGACTCTGGCCTTTCCAGAGAAGTGTGGAGTCAAACCCCGCCCCCACCCCTCTAAGAACAAAAGAAGCCCAGAGGCAACCATGGGGGCCAATACGAGTGACTGTGACAGAGGAATGAAAAGCTGATAACTTTTTTCCTCTTTTCTTTCTGGATCTGCCTTCGAGGCTCTTTCATGGGAAAGATGGGAGGGAAGAAAATGAAGCTTTGTCTTTGTATTCCACCACCACCCCCACCCCAATCTGTCAGGCTGTGGGCTGCCCACTGAGGCTACCCCTGGGAATGTTCCAGATGCTTATAAATAGCTGGGGAAGCAGGGTGGCTCAGCCACTGTGACAGGGACATTCTTAGCCCTCATGGGATCTGTGAGCTGCCAAAGCGTTTAGCCCTGGCAGGATTGTTGGGGTGACAGTGCGGAGGTGAAAGGTGAGCAGAGGACACGGGTTCTCAACACCCCCAGCCAGCGAGAATGTTGTTTCTGAGCACCGCTTAGCTCATGTCTCCCACGGTCTTCTCTGAACCTGAAACAGTGTTCTGGAGCTTTGAGGAGGAGTGTGACAGTGGTGGCCCAGGGACCCCTGGACTGATTGCTACTGGCACAGACCTCAGGAGCGTTTACCTGGAACCTGCCCTGAGAACATGACCTTGGATTCACCTTAGCAACAAGTGCTCAGGAATGTGCTGAAATTGCTACCAGCTCCTTGGAGAAGCAGACACCGGAACACTGGGAGGGACCAAGAGGGATCTTTCTCATCTCACTCCGGCTCCCAGAGGTCCTCTCCCATTATCAGGCAGGGTCAAGGGTGAGCTCTGCCCTCCTGGGGACTGGAAGCCAGCAGAGGTAGCTCAGTGCTGGTTTGAATGCGGCCGAGCCTCCTGCTACTGCTGCATCTCTGTGTAGTCAATTGTGTCCTTTATCTTGGTCTGTGACAGTTACCTTAGCTCTTCCGACCACAGGAGTACGTCGTGCCATGTGCCTGGTTTTGTGATCAACGCTGACCAATCAGATAAAAAGGACAGCCTGTTCCCTGAGGCGTCCTCTAATCCAGTGAGGGGCGAAGGTGAGGCCCGGTAGTGGCCGCCTGTGACAACTGGAGAGGGGTAAAGCGAGGGGCCATAAGCATCCCTCAGAGGGGCATCCAAGCTGGTGGAGGGGCTGGGGCAGCTTTCCTGGAGGTGCTGAGACGGGGGCATGAGGGAGAGTCACTTAATGAAGAGCAGAGAAGAGATGCGGGCAAGGTCAGCCCACATCCACAGCTCAGTGAGCAGGTTCACCATTGTAGCCTACGTTTGTCACAGCGCCTCCTAGTGCACGGAGGACCTGCTCAATCATTGCTTGTTGATAGATAACCCCAAAGGCGGCGGGGGGGCGGGGTTGGGGGGGGAGGTGCACCTGAAAGGTTTGGCTCAGCTGGTGTGGAGACAACGTGTGTGTCTCTGGGGAATGGGGCGAGGGTGAGGAGCTGTACACGGAGGAGAGGCTGGGGAAGGAAGTGTGGGTCCGATCAAGGTGCCTGGAAAGTCATGTTTGGGTATTTCACTCTATTCTGAGGGCCATGGCAGGGGAGTGGGTAGAAGTGAGGACTTGCCTGATCCATCCTATCCTGTCTCTGCCCATCCTCTTCCCCTCAGGAGACGACAGACTACGGAGCCTGCGTGATGCCTTCAAGCATTAACGTTCTTTAGTTTAGCTCCTTTTTTACAACCTAGATGTCTGTTTTTTTAAAAAAACAAAACCAAAAAACTCAACCCCCCGCCCCCCCCCAAAAAAAATAAAACCCTTTGCATTGTATTGTAGAAACAGAGAACAAGAACCCACTGGATGGTGACCGGGTACTGCAAAGCAGCTAAGCCATTGCCTACAACTCCGCTGCCAGCTTTCAACACTGTCCCATTGTGCCCTGCGATTTAACTGGGGTCCTCAAGAACACGCATTTCTGACTTTAATCCTGCACAGGATTTAAATTCACCACTGCCCACCAGATGTCGCTAATGACTCATATTTTGGTCACTGTGGCAGAGGCGTCTTTCTGTCAAATTATTCCTTAAGCATCCAACGTGCACCATGTGCTGGGCTGGGCACTTTGTAGATAAAAAATTCCTTCCTTCGGATTGTTCTGAGGATAAAAGAAGGTTATTTCCCACAAAGAATAAAGTGTGTCTTTGGCTGTGCAATGGAAAATTTGAATTGAAAATCTGTAACCACTTTAAAAAGCTTGTTTCGAGGGCCTATCACTGCATGTGTTGTAGGCATATTGCATTTCATCTTGGCTAACTGCAGCCTCCGGAATCTGTGATGACAAGATTACAATATCCTCATATTTCTGAATTTATTCTGGAAAGAAAAGCCTGGATGAGAAGGCAGCCACTAAATGGATCTGTGAAGTCAAAGCTGAAGGTGTGGTTACAGAGGAAGTGTCAAGAGCCACAATTGGTGGCCCAAAATGACCTGCTGCTCAAAGGGGTGGTATGTGTCTGGTGAAATTTTGAGGGTTCTGTTCTTGGAATGCTTGCTTGGAACATGGACCTGGAGGCTTGAAGGGTCATTACTGAGCTTAAATCAGCTCAAAGCACATACTCATTGCCTACAATGCCTCAGCTTTCACCTTTGACTCTGGTGAATACAAGATGTGGGTGGGGTTTAAGCTGTAAGCATATGTAGCATACAAGCTAGATCTGCTGCAAAGAAACTCCTATGGGCTCCAGTCCATATCTAGAGGACATTTCGAATGGAATACTTCCCAAACTGAGCTCTTGATTTTCCCTTTCAAACCTGCTACTTCCATGGTCTTTCTCCTAACAATCAGTTGCAATTCCATCATTCCGGTTTCTCAAGCCAAAATCCTAGAGTTAACCTTAATTCCTTTCTTTGCTCACATTCAATCCATCAGCAAATGCTGTCAAATCTACCTTCCAGATAGATCGAGAATTGTTCTACACCACCACCCCCTGCCCCCAACCAGCGGAAATCGACATGGCATCTTGCTTGGATTATACCAATAGCTTCCTAACTGATGGCTCTGCTTCCATCTTTGCCAGATGGTCAGTTGAAAGATCAGTAGCCAGAGTGAAACACAAATGTGTTGAAACACAAATCAGATCCTATCACTCTTTGCTTGAAATCTTCCAGTGGTTTCTCCTCTGAGTTACAGGTTCTGTGTGGCCTGTCCATGTTACCCGTGGCTTCCAGCCTCGCCAGGCTCTTTGTTGGTCCTTAAAACCTTTAGGATCTTTGCACTTGCGCTTCTCTCTGCCTGCAGTGCTTTTCCCTCGGATGTTTGCGTGGTTGGCTCCCTCCCTTCCAGTCTTCTCAGCAAGGCTATACTGGTTTCCTGGGGCCGCCATGACAAAGCACCACCAACTGGGCGGATAAGTCAATAGAAATGCATAGTCTCACAGTTCCAAAAGTTGAGGTCTGAAATGAAGGTGTTGGCAGGTTTGGCCTCTCCTGAGGGCTATGAGGGAAGGATGTGCTCCAGGCCTCTCCCCTTGGCGTGTAGATGCCTGTCCATGTCACATGCAGTCTCCCTGCCTGTGTCTCCAAATTTACCATTCTAACAAGGATGCCAGTCGCACTAGATTCAGGGCCCCACATAATGACTTCATTTTTAACTCGATCACTTTTGTAAATACTTTATCTCCAAATCAGGTCACATTCTGAGATCTTGGGGATTAGAACCTCAACATGTGAATTTTGAGGGGACACAGTTCAACCCATAACAAAGGTCTTTCCAGGCTGTTCTACCTAACACTTCACCTACCTTCCTGGTACTCTCTAAGCCCCTTGTTTTAGCTTTTTTTCTTCTTAGAAACTGCTTATCATGTAGTTGTACTGCATGTTTTACTTATCTATCTTGTTTATTGTCTATCTCTCTAACTGTATTGGAGCCCATGCAGGAAGGCATCTTTGTTATGCTCATGTCTGTTTTCTCATCACCTAGAACAGTACCTGGCACACAGTAGGCACTCAAAATATAGAGCTGATGAAGTCTGTTGCAGATTAATATTAGCCTACAGGAAAGAGAGGGAGAGGGAGGGAAAGAGGGAGAGAGAAGAAGAGAAAGTTATAAATGCTTATACTGACCGACTCTACAAAAAAAAAAACAAACAAAACAGAGAAAATGTCCTCCAACCACAGAAGAGACAACTAAAGCACAGTAAGCCTCTGTCCTTCTGAGTCTCATGTCAGAAATTATGACGCTTCCGTGTTGCTACCAGGAAACCCAAAGCTTGTGAGCTGGAGCTGCGATCCAGGCTCCTGGGCCTGTGGTGGGCACAGGGAGGCAAAGGGAGAGTCTTGGCGTGGGGCCCAGGAGAAGCCCTCCTGGGAGCATCACTGAGTCCTCAAAGAGGTGTCCCTGGATCAGACGTGAACAGGCCCAGGGTCGGATCAGCCTTTTTTTTTCCTGTGTATTAATACGTCAATGACAACACTCCTGCCAACATCAGTATCACCCCAACTCTGCAGGCTCTATGCTGACATCTTTTTTCAGATCAGTCAGCAAACATTTAGGGAGTCCGCTTTGTCCCAGTGTCATGCAAGTATGTGGGGATTCAAGAAGAAATCTCATATTTGTATCTCACTAAATTTAGCATGTACAGAGGACTCTCGTGTGCGTTGTCTGTTTCCTCAACAGCCCTGTGGCACAGATGTTGCCGATTGACTTGTTAGACAATCGAGAGACTAAGGGCAAGAGAAGTAACTTGCCCACAATAAATATGGGTGCAGCTCATCTGGCGTACAACCAATATCCATCATCATCATCATCATCATCATCATCATCATCATCATCATCATCATCTGAGTACTCACTATGTACCAGGAATTATAATAAGCACATGTATTTTCTCATGTTATTTCTCATACAACCTTTCGAGGGAGTTGGAATTTTAATCCTCGTTTTATGAGGTGCAGAAATAACAAATAACACCGAGGTGGAAACTTGTGCCCATCCTCCCAACTCTTAACTGTCTGAGCCTGGTTTGAACCTGGCAGTCTGGCTGCAGAGGCGACACTGTTGATGCTGTTCCTCACCCCATCCCCCAGCCAGCCCACGCTGGGTGGGTGGGTGGGCCGCAAGACAATGAAGGGCGGTTCCCCAAAGAGTAAGAGGTGGAACCTGCTGCAGGAATTCAGACAGAGATAAGGGGGTTCAGTGTGGGGTCACGCAGGAGGGCTTGGGAGTGGAAGAGCTTGGCTTCAGTGGTCCTGGGCACAATATATCCACAGGGTGAAAAAGAGACTGGCCAGACCTGAGTGCTGGGTCCAGGCCAGGAGCCTGGGTGAGAAGGCGTGGGGGAGGGACAGGGCTGATGGCTGGGGCCGGAAGTACAGTGACAGCAGGGTACAGTTTACTCTGACTGTGCACCCCCATTACCTTCGGGAGGCGGCAGCTTAATACGCAGAAGCGGGTGCTGCTGCATTGATCCCAGGGCCTGTATTCGGTTGTTTGCTGCAGGCATTCGTCCCTGGCAGGACTGTGGAGTCAGCACTGGGCACAGGACAGGAAGGGGCCAGGCCCTCCTTTCCGACTTCCACCCACTGCCTTTTCCCTTCCAGCTTGAGGCCCAGCCCAGGTCAATGGAATACAAAGGAGCATGCACAGTTCTTATTTCCCACAGCTGCCAAGTCACTTCCTTCGACAAAACAGAAGTAATTAGCTCTGGCAATCACAGATCTGCACCAGCTTTCCTAACAGCCAGGGCCTGAAAGCACCTCAGAGGTCTCCTGGTACAGCCCTCATCTGATGCACAAATTGCTAGTTGGTTTGGGGTCTGTTTGCACATCTCCAGATGAGCTCACCATACTTAAGGCAATTCTGGTGGCCTGGGCTCCCCCAGTGAGGCCTCCGCCAACCCCAGCTATCCGTGTATCCTAATCAGTCTAGCTTCAAGATCTAATACCTTGCAAGTAGCAAATAAATCTCACATATACTTATTTCGCAAATATTTGGTGCATGTTTTCAATAGGCATTTTCAATAGGCATTTTCGTTAGTAAGAATTGATCTCTTTACCTTTAGAATACCACTTTAAAGGGGGCTCAAATTATTAGTGTCCTGGGGACATCCACCTGAACTCTGTGGCCCTGAGCAGATATGTAGAAGCCAAAATGTGAAGAACTTGTGTGCAGATGTGTTTAGGTGTATAGCCTGAGAGGTGCTATTGAAGGATTTTTGAACTGGGAAAAAGACGATCAGATTTGTGTTTTAGGAAAAAAAAATTTTTTTTTGAGAACAGTTTAGAGATTATCTGGGGGAAAATTTAACCAAGGAGGAGGAAGACTAGGTGGAAGGCCACTGAAATGATTGACATAACGGACAGCAAGGCTCATCGTGCAGGCTCTGGGGGATGGTGCAGCTGGGAGAGACTTGATGGGCAGGTGGTGTTGGGTGGAGAGTCTAGAGCGTTCCCATGATTCAGGCTTGGCTGGGTGGTGACATCACTCACCCTGGGAGACTAGAGAAAGAGCCTTTGCAGTTATGAGACACCAGAGAGCCACCAATGCTGCAGGACGTGGGGGAGAGCTTGCCGCTGCCTCAAGTGGGCTGATGGCTGCTGAGACTTCAGTCTCTCTGTGGTGGTGTTTTTTTTGTCATTGTTATTTTGTTTTGTTTTGTTTTGTTGTTTTGTGTCAGAATTCCAAGAACAAGCGTCTGTTACAGGGATTTTCTCAGAATGTGATTATTTTCATTCAGGTTTTTCATTCTAACTAGAAATTCCAGCCTCTAACCTACATAGATAACTTGGGAACCTCCAAAAGTCTGTGAGCAGAAAAGCAGCCGGAAGGAGAGGAGGGCACACAGGGCTCCATGCTGGGGCAGCCTGCGGGTCTTCACCCTGGAGTGGAAAGGCCATATGAGGATGGCCAGGAAGGTCCTTCACCTCCAGGCGGGGCTGGAGCAATAGATTCAGAAGGTGGCTGCACAGCTGACTGTGGGGCTGCCCTGGTGAGGAGTGAAGTGACCTTGTGGCGGAAATGCCCTGAAAGCTGACCACAGGGAACCCTAACCCAGTCCCTGGAAGACCCCCAGCCCGAGGAAGAGGACACATAGTGAGGAGCCACAGTGGAGTGGAGTACGCTCACTCCTTCCGAGCAAACATCAAGTCACCATAAGGAAACGAAATCAAGAGCTGTGGCTTGACCCGGCTCTGCGTGTGGCTGGAACAGGGACCTCAGCTCGTGTCCGTCCCCAGGAGCCCGGCCCACACACAGCCTTGGGACCCAAGGCGTCTGCAGGTGTCTGCCCTGCTCCTGAGGTGCATCAAGGGAGGAGCTGCTTCTGTGAGGGGAGATATTTGTGCTGCCTTCAGGACCAGGAATATTTTACTAAAGATGAGCACATCTAAAGCTTTAGAAACCTCGTTTGCTTAAGCGAATGGAAAACAAACACACGAGGGGGTCGCTGTGAATCCAGGAAGACCTGAGAGAGCTGGACCAGACGGGGGCGTTCAGTCCCTGAGCTCAGTCCCTGGGGCCAGCACCAGAAAGTGCAGTTTGGGGTTTGGAAATATGAATAGGAACCAGCTTCTGAGGAGGTGGAAACCTCCATTTTCCCCTTCCCAGTACTGGCAATCCCAACGAAGAGAACTCCCACTTGTTCTGAGCACAGGGGACCTCCCTTTCTTCCTCTGTTCCCATCCAAAGCAGGGGCCCCAGGCTTCCTCTCCTGCACCTGCTGCGGGTCCCAGGCCCGCCCCTACAGATGCAGTGATCACGGGATGAGGACAAACGGTAAAGCTCAGTGGCCCCCCTCGCCCTGCTCCCCAGTACCTTAGAGGTGCTGACCCCTCGGCTCTCCCTTCTCACTTTCCCTCGTTTCACAGAAGTGCCACTTCCTGGTGATGAAGAGCCCAAGAAAATCTCCTTCTGGCCTTCTTCACCTTTTCCCACGTAGAGACAAGCCCTTGGGACGGAGGTGGGATGTCAGGTAGTTCTATCCATTAGGTATTAGGCAAAGCCACGATGGCCCACATGTGGGCTGAGGGAAAGAGCAGTTTATCAAGAAAAAAGTGTCCCAGGAGACTGTGCTTACTAGTCAGCTTAGGCCAAATTCTGCTGAGGTCAGCCCCACTCTGCCCCCCGCTAATCTCAGTGGCTTCTAATGATAATGTTTAATTTCTTACTCAAGCTATACATTGTTTACAGGCTGGAGACCCAGGCGGACGCAGACACCTATACCTGGAACACTGAAGGTCTCACAGCAGGAGACGTGGCCGGCACAGGCCACCTTGTAAAGCTTCAGTTTATAAACACACAGGTCACTTCTTCCCCTTTGTTTTCATTGAACAGAATAAGATATTGGGCCACTCCTGAGTTCAGTGTGGTGAGACACCTAATCTTCTTGCAGGGAGGGATCACCACAGGCCAAAGGCCAAGTTCAACGCCAGCGGACAAGATGTGTAACCCTTCTAAAGGCAGGAGGGAGACAGTCAACGAGTTGACCACAGTGTACGTTTGCCTCGTCTCCCCATTTCCACAGAGCATCATTACTACTCCTCTCCTTACCACCTCGCCATGGGCCTGGGCCATCAGCACCGGGACCTGGAGCCTCCCTCGGGGTCCGGGCAGGTACGGAAGGGAGAGCACCTGTCTTACCCCAGGGAGGTGAGATGATGACTGCGTACTTGGAGTCTCCAAATCCCACAATGTGAGAACACTGACGCAATTTCCAACACTGACAGGGTGTTTAGGTCGGCAGTAACTAACCGGCAGTGTGAGTGAGGTGTCTGTGGGCTGCCTGGGGAATCTCTTCACCTACCTGTAGCTCTCTCGGTGAGCAAGTGATTTCCAAGTTCCAAACGACTGAACATAATATGCTGCCAGGACACAGGCTACATCACAGACAAAGCAAGAAGCTATGAGGCACGAACAGTATCTTTAACATAGTCTTATATTTGGAAAAGCAGTTTTTAAAAAACACTCAAAAATACAAGATAAGGTAACAGTGACTTATATAAGTTTTCACCTTATATTGCTTGACCATTTCTACATATAAATTATTGCTTGCTAGCTTCGATAAATACACAGCACAGTCATATGTACAGAAGCAGAAAGCATGAAATCTGAGCAAGAAAATACTGTTAATGGCAATTCTGGTAATTCAACCAATGTTTCATATTTACCAGCTCTTATAAGGGTGGAAAACTACAAGGTGTAGTCCCTGAGAAGTTAGGTAGATACCCTGATTTCGGGTTTTCTATCTCCTAATTGTTAACGCAAGCTGACAATGTCACAGCAGTTCCTAATCGATCAAACATTAAAAGGCAAGAGTCCTTGCACCAGGTCATCGATTTCATCCCAGTATTTAATAACCTTGTAATACGAATACAATAAATAGGCTATGCAAATAAATAGTACTCTGCTAAAAAACGTTTAGTATATACAGCTTTGCTTTATACAGTAGTACATTTTCATCTAACTTTTTGGCAATTTTTTTAAAAAAAACTTTGTTCCCCTACTAGTGTTAAGCACAATGGCCCACTCATTAATAAGCAGGCTGAAATTTTAAGGACATATTTGAAGCATTTAAAAGGAACTCCATGTTCTATAACTGCAGTGCCCCTGATGTTCCCCGTTGTAATTTTTTTTTTTTTTTTGCCAGGTTCTGAGAAGCTTGGAGTAGTTGTGCCATTTGGAAGCAGGAAGTTTGGGGTCTGTGGTGTGCGTGACGGCTCTAACACAGCGGCTGGGACAGGGGGCCTCGGGGGAGCCCAGCTCTGGGGATCCGAAGCCACTGGCACCCTCTCTAATGCAGCAGTTTCTCCCACTCGGAGGCAGGTAAGCTTTAGCACAGCACCTTCTCGCTGCCGGCACGGAGGGGTGGGTTTCTCTTTTACCCTCACGCTGAGTTCGGGGTACACTCCACGTGACTTGTCCGT
The DNA here is from genome assembly GCA_004027375.1 of Macroglossus sobrinus. Classification (NCBI taxonomy): domain Eukaryota; kingdom Metazoa; phylum Chordata; class Mammalia; order Chiroptera; family Pteropodidae; genus Macroglossus; species Macroglossus sobrinus. Next base: position 58,244 of record PVKZ01001134.1, on the reverse strand, counting down.
GGACAGCGGGCTAGGGAAATGAATTTATGCTACACACAGTGAACGATGCTAGAGTAAAGGAAATGCAGGCTGTAAGGTCACTACACCCATTTGGCAACTGTACAGATTATAACAAAGAGTGAATATAAAACTCTGAGTCTTTGGAGCTAACGTATATGGGGGAAAAAAAATTCGGAAAGGTTGCAATTTCGCCTCCAGGAACGTGTCTCACAGTAAGTTCTAAGCACGGCGGGTTTGCTCAGTGCTGATGAACCCACAGACCCGCAGGCCTGTCTGAGAGTCGTGCTGTAGCAAGAAGGACCCACTTCAAAGTGACTGTGCCCCACTTGCCGGCGAAGGAGGCAGATTGCAAGTTTTCAGAGTGGAGATTGTAGGCGATCATAAAATCTAAAAGAGCTGGGAAGGAGCCCAGACGTCTTCCCGTCCACCCTCCTAGCCAGAATACAACTATTCCAAAGAGGCCTTGGCAAGTATCTGGAGAAGGCATGTGGCCCATCCCTGTCAGCAGGAGCCGAGTCCCCCAGAAGCCCCTCCTCACCCTCCCGCTGGACAGTGCAGACTCCTTAGAGCTTTGTGTTGAGCTAAATCGGGCTCCCACAATTCTGCCTTGAATCCTTTAATTCCAGATTTACGTCTTCTCGGAACTTCTGAAATTTCTGAGAGCTGCTCCATGGGAAATCTCTGGAGAGAGTCATTAAATGTCAGAAAGGTTTGGAGATTTGACATTTCAGAAGATGGGAATGCAGAAGCAAATCTAAACTAAACAAAGTCCTCTCTTCCCTTTGTTGGCCTGAGTGCCACCCGACCGTGGCTGAAGGACATGGTGAACACGCAGCATTTTTTCCCCAGCCTATTTCCACCCACGCTCCACACGCTCACTCCGCCATCACAGTCGTGCTTAAACACGACGTACAGGTGGCTTGTTCGGCCGTGCACATATCTGAATTCAGGTCTGTGCTGAAATAGTTCTCTACTGGAACAACTGAAATCGTTTTAGATGGAACACTGTAGGCCTTATATGAATAACAAATTAAATTATAAAACAAAAACAATATCAAAACGGCCTTACACGATTAGACTAGCGAGAAAAGACAAGAACACACGTGTGTGCTGTACGCCCACTCTGTCCTCAGTGATTGTGAAGCTTTCCCAGTGCTTGATCAGACATGAGAGACGTCTGTCTGCTCTGGTTCCGAGGTTCTGGTCTCCTCCAGGAGGTCTCATCCCGTTTCCAGCAGCCTGGAGCATTTCTGAGGAGAGCAGCCCAGGATGGTGCCTTTCTATAAAATCCTGCTCATTTTCAAGACTGAAGTTTTACATGCTTGGGCAGGCTGAAACTCTTTGAAAGTCCTATCAAAATCTTCTCCCCGTGTTTCCTCCCAGGGATTTCTCAAGCTCAATGTGGTTCCTGTCCAGGAGACAACACTGCTCTCAAGGTGTCAGAAAGCATCACGGAATGAGATGCTGATGAGACAAAAGGGAGCAGCTCTGTACAGGCACCTAAGAGCTGACCAGGCAGGAGTGGTGAGAGCTGCACCAGGATTCGCATGCGTGGAAAATGAATGGACCTGATATCTACCTGGCAGGGGTGGATTTTGTTATTGTATCTCACAAGCTTTTTTGTTCATTTGAAGGTTGAGGGAGTTCTAACCAGTTCTTGAGAATAGCAAGAGTCTTATTTACTGGAGGAGGCCTAACCTATAATAATGGGCATTAAAAAAAGACTTAAGAGACTGAAAAAAAAAAAAGACAAAATATAGAAAGGCTCCCTGTCTTGGTTAGGAGATGAACTATAGGATTAGACGAATCCTATAGTTCATCTAATCCAAATGTCTAATAAAAATCAGACATTTGGCTGTTTTGGGGCTCTCTTAATTTGCAGTAAGACAGGCAATCACCACTACCTTAATACCTTGCTCCTCTCCAGGGAGCGCCCAGTGCTCCACCCATCCAATCCCACTTACCCACCCTTGAGCAAGGAGCCTGCAGAAGACATGCAAAACACCAGGGCATCATCAGGCACAAGAACGAAGACCTCTGTGACTCTCAATCAATAGTTATAGAGTGCCTACAGTGCATTAGGCATTATGCTCTTTCAAAAATCATATTGTTCCCAATAGGAAGTGAGAGCCCATTTGCATATGTAAAGAAAACTTCCAGAAATTAAACACTGAGTCACTAAAGATTCCTATTTTTCATTAATGGCAAAACAACTTAGTCTAACTTGCCTATAGTTGTAAATAAGTTGTGCAGAAATGAATTTCACCTCTAAGGAGACATCCCTAAGTGATTGTGGATGCAAAGAAATGCATGCCTTGACATTTCTCTTTTGGAAGTCAGAGCAGAGATGTCACCTTCTGGTTCTCGCTAACTCCCTGGACACCAGTGGCTTTTGGTGATATCATAGTTTGTACAGACAGAGACCACTCCTTCTTGCTGGAAATCTAGAGATGCTATCACTACCTTCGGGTGTTCAAACAAGCTACTTCTTTGATAGCCTAGAAACAATTATCTACTACCAGTCAAAGTAAAAACTCCTTCCTGTTTCATGTACACGCTTACTGAAATATTTGGTCACTATATAACAAGACGTGTTCCCTTGTCTTGATGCTGGCACATCTCAAACTGAAAAACTGGATGGGATCAAAGACATCTGCAGAAGAAACTAGACTTCTCCATTTCAGAATGCTTCCGACTCTTCTGCCTTCTCATTCTAACAACAGTGAGGAGAGGCCTCTCCCCATCTCTGGTGGCTGATGTCACTTCCCGAGCACGTTTGGGTTGGCTTTCCTGCGTATGTCTTGCAATTTACTGATAAAACTCAGCAACTTCTTTTCTCACAGGAAAGTGATGAGCTTGGCATCAACATGTCTGTAGCTCAAAGTGCTGCAGTTACAGGTGAGGTGAGGTGTGGGCGGCGGGGCTTACACCCGGGGCTCGATCCTGTGTGAGAGCTCAAACAGGGCCTGCTGGCTGTCAATGACATACAGGTGAGTAACGTAGGATTTTAACTCCTGGTGTTCTTTTGGAGACATCTCACCTCCTAATTTTTGGAGGGAAAAAAGACAGTCAATCTCATGAGCGCAGTAATGCTATTTCTAAATACCAGTAAAAGCTGACATGAAGGCTTAGAGTAAATCCCCTAGGCAGACTCTTGGTTAGAATCACAGAAGAGATTTCTTTTATCTTAATAGTGGAGTTGCTTTTTCACTCAGACTATGTTCTGGGTTAGGTAATTAGACTGGCAAGGCACTTGTTTTACCAACACTTACACAGCATTTTATTACCGAACATTACATAGTTCGTAGTGACTACATCATCATCCTCCTCTACAGAATGGGAAACAGCACAGACACACAGCAAGTAAGTGCTGTGCAGAGCAGGACTGGAACCCAGGACGTGCAGCTCCCAAGTCCATGGTCTGAGGTCCCATATCACAATGGCCTCTTGAAGTGGCTTTCACTGGCTCTTTTATCTCAGTGTGGAACTGTTGAAATCACTGCTAATCTAATGAGTTAATGGACACAATAGCTCTTTTTGTAGTTGTTATTGTTGATTTTGTATAATCCTCTCCTTATTTTTTTGAAAAAAAAATAAAATAAGGCACCAATTGAATGAACAGATATCATAGAACTGAACTTAAGGTACAGTTAACAGGCGAAATAGTTTCTGAAAGTTTTCGGATGGGCTAACAGTGACTCAGTTAAGGACCAGGCAAGGCGCCTTTCCTCTTCCAAATGCAGGGTGGTCAAAAAAAAAATCAAAGACCACACATGGCTTTGGTGCACTGTGAACGCATATGTGTCACACTGGTGACAGCTCGGATGAGGAAGCAGAGCTAAGGCAGTCTGCACAACGGAGCAAACCCACTTTCCATAGCCAAAACCATAAAAAACCCTCCCCCTCCAAAAAAACACCCAAACCCCCCAAACTCCAAGGCACCAGTAGACTGGCAAGACTGTGCTAGAGAGAGACAATATAAATGTGAGTCACGGTGACGTCACATCTGCTTGCTTCATGGGAGTTTAGATGGGAGAAGCAGGTGTGAGACCAGTTCTACCTGGCCAGGAGGAAGGGTCCTGCAGGAGGCTGAGCATTTGAATGCAGCAATTTTTCTCTTGGTAAAAACCCGTTTTTTATTTCCTCTATGACAATGTGATTTATAATTAAAGGCTGGTATGTCATGGATAGTTTATACTTCTTAGATTTAATAGAAACAAAGCTGCCGGGTTTCAAAAAGTGAAAGCACCAGGAGTTGAACTTTTTACCATTCCACTTGGTAAAAGTGGCCAAAAAGCTGTGTCATTCTAGAACATCTTCTCTAGAAGCCTCTAAGGGATCGCTTTCGGTTTAGTAAATTGTCACTTTAGAAAACATGATGCTGCATTTGAGATAAAATAGTATTAATCAAAGCACTTGTAAAGTGCATGCAGGTGTCAAATGCTTAGACTGGTTTACTATGCCTATATAAACTATCAAAAAGAATTTAGATAATTAGTCCCAAACCCAATTTTTAAAGATACAGAAATACAGAACACAAACAAGCCTGATAATTATTTAAATTTCTCCTTTGCTTTGTGCTATACAGACTTATTCTCTGGTGATGGGAGGTTCAAGACAGGTTCAAGGCCAGACAAAACAGTATAACCTTCCCATCCACACTTGCCACATATATAAACCACAGTCCCTTGGTAAGCTGAGGTCTTAGAATTAGCTGAGCACCCATAAACGCTTGGGAAGCAAAGGAGAATGGAAGAAATATGAACTCATCAGTAACATTATGCTAGTACATTTGAATGAATCTCTGTGCCGATGTTATCACCGCATTATACTTGTGTACTTAATGGAGAATTATATAAGTACGTATAATATAGTATTCACTAATATGAATATTTAGAAAATCAAGTACTGTATTTATAATTATTGTTTTCAGACAGAAACTTTGTAATTCATACAGAAGTTCAATTGCTTTGTTGGGGGACAAAATTGCCAGCCAAGACCAGCTCAGATAGGAAAAAGATTCTTAAGAATCTTAGGAAGTGGAATTTTGATTTTTCTACTTGTGTGTGTGTGTGTGTGTGTGTGTGTGTGTGTGTGTGTGCGCACGCGCGCGCATGTGCATGTGTGCATATATATATATATATATATATATGTACATATATATGTATTCTGTATTGTTGAAAAAATAGTTTTACAGTGAGGATGCATTATTTAGCAAAGTAAGTTTTACTCAGTGGTTATCTTTGATTGATTTATAATTATTGAATTCAACTTTCTATTTTTTTAAAAATTGTCCTTTATATCTATAGAATCTACACAAGGCAAAGGAAAGGGTATGGGCCAGGAAGTTAGACAGACTTGGTTTGAATAATGGTCGAATGAGGTAACCTTTCTGAGCTGCTTCTGCTCTATACCCACAGAATTAATCTCTGTTCACCAATCACCAATACTGGTATCCCCTTGGCCATGTGAAAGCTCCTTGAACTCAAAAGGTTGATTTCCTTCCTTCCTGCAATGTTTGAACATGATTTAAACATAATGTAAATTATGCCTGAGATTTAAAAAGGAACAATATTCTTACATACATTAATCTCAGTGGGGAGTCTACAAAAGTGCTCAGAAAAATACTTTTTCAGTGAAAGGCAGCTCCAGACAGGAAGTTTTTGTTGGAAAGAATGAAAGATTCTGGAAGGCTGCGCTAGGCACTTTTACGAACTATATTCCTGTTCCAGGAAGGTTCTAACCAAGGAGGTTAGGGACCAGGTCACCTCTGATAAACCCACTGGTAACTCTGCGCCAGTGGGCAAGCAAACCAGACTTTCTGGGTTGGGGTGAGGTAGGAGATTCCAATAGTCCAAAGTCACTCGGTACAGTGTAAACTGTGCCATGAGTCGATAGAAATCTGCTGTTACTTGTCTTCCTCTGCATCTCTAACACACAGCGATAAAGGGAGAACATAGTCTACGCACACAATGTGCATATTATACTTTACAATCCGTTTAAAGCTACTTCTACCATTTACTTGTGACATGGTCACAGTCTGTACCACTGAATGGTAAATTTGCATTTCACAGTGATTTCGATTACTCACCAAACTGGTTAGTCCTGCAATGTCTCAGGGTTCGGACAGTGTCTGCAATCATATGCTGGAAGGCAGAGCGGGAAACATATCAGTGGACGATCATTTAGAATGTTGTTGAAGTAGCATGCCTGCTTGGACTGAAGGATATTCGCACCCTTGGGTGTAATTTGGAGCTGGACTTAACTTTAATTGATAATATGGAGCTTAATCCTTGTCCACAGAAACGGTGGCTTCCAAACTTGATTGCACAGATTCTACCTGGGCCACGGGAAAAACACTGCAAAGAAATGCAGCTCTCCCACCCTCGGTCCACCTATCCAAATTTGCTTTGGCTTTCCACTACAGGGGACGTTTTGCCTTCTCTCCCCGAGGCCTTTCTGAGGTCGCATTTCTGAACATGGGAGGCACTGTTCTTAGCGTCTTCACTGTCTTTGCACAATACAGACTGGCTCTGTGTTGTCACTGCTGTGCACATTCTCTCCTCCTCTAGACCAGGTGCCACCAAAGGGCTCTGCATGCCCGGCACCTCCCGTTTGTCACATATGTTTACTCACACACGCTTGCTAAATGGGGGTTGGAAGTTTTGCGGAATTAAAGATTCAAGTATCTCAAATGGCGACAGGAAAGTGAGACAGTCACAAAAGACACACATTTTCTAAAACAGCCAAATCTTTGCAAAGGTTATTTTCTGTTTATAATTTGCATCCCCTGCTATAGTCTTCAGTGTTCTACTTTAATTTCTTTCTTTAATGTTCTCACTGATCTCCAGGCAAAAGTCTTCTTAAACTCACAGGTGCTTTTGACAAGCTCCCATCACCTCGTACTTATGTACCTGCAACCACCTTCTGAGCTATATCATTTTCGGTTTTCCATGATGAAGGAAAGAGAGCATTTAGGGCGAGACTATCCTTCACTAGAGTTCCTCCTCTATGGCTGCCAGAGTAATCTCCAAACACTGTCCCAGTCCTCTGGAAAACCTGCAGTGACTCCCTAAGTGGTTTCACTTAAAAATCTAAACATCGTCCTATTATTCGAGAACCAACATTGTTCATTATCTGGTGCTTCAAACATCCCCTAGGGAGTCAACACCTTTTGTGTCCCACACACATACACAGAACACAAGCCTGTCGATACGCAGCACACCCTCAGTAAATTATTGCTAAAAGAATGTTAATGCTAATTTTTTTTTTTACTTAAAACTGGCAGAACTACAGAAACTGTATTTGAACATGACTCACTTATGAAATTGTTCTCACAGCTGTATTTTTACTGAATTACTACTCAATACTGAGAAATTAAATAGGACAGTGGTTATGGCAATAGTTCGAGTTGCACTTGTCAAGGAAATGAGACCTGACTCATGTCTGCGAATGTATTGTTAAATTTCCTTCCCCAAATCGGCCACTATTCCCAGGACGGTTCCCTCGTTGCTTTAAGCTATGGCGTCACGTTGATGTCTATCGTGTGCCATTTGTGCAGCTCACGCAAGGCCTGAGCTGATGCAAGGCCCAGAACTGAGTGCAGCTTTGAAACCTGAGTGCTGATCCCCATCTGCAGGTTTTCTGAAGGCGGAGAGAGTGTGATAAAAGATGATGCTCTCAATGTTGAAGGGCAAAGAAAAAGGGAAAGCATTTATTTCTTCACTATTTCATAGTTTGAGACAAAAACATGTAGAGTTGCTGAGGCAGCAGAGGGAATGATGGAAAATCGTTTCAGACTCAATAAGATTTCTGGGTTTTCATGTCACCTGACTTAACGTGTTGGCCTGTGTCAGCCAGATAAAGATAACGCACTGAATTATCTGCTAGCTGGCTTAAGTTAATATCCATCATGAGGAACTGGCTCCTCACAAGTTAATTCAGTTACGTTCTATGGGTTCATTATTGTGAAAAATGATCCTGGCTTGGCTTAAGTGGAACCCTGTCCTTTGCTAAGAAAATATTCCTCGCAAATACTGACTCTGCTAGGAAATTCAGTATCATTCTCTGCATCCTAGTATAACACGGGGCTGTGTACAACATGAAATAGATTTTTATCCCTCTAGAAAATTTCAGCTTCATCCCATCTTCTCTGTGCAAGGAGGGGGTCAGCGTGAGGTATGCCGGATCTTAAGGTGCCATATGTTTTGAGGATCAGAAACACATGGATAACACAAACTCTACCCTCTTCAGAAAAGAAGTACTGAACGTGCCTGCTGTGCAGGTGTATATATAGCTGTACTTATCTGCTAGCCATCCTTTTAACAAATGTTTTCTGCAGGAATTTAAAATAAAATATTACTTGTTTATGCCATGCTAGTTCCTGAAACTTTCTTAAAGCATGAAGGGTACAAACAATTGTTGGCCCTAATAGAAACATTAGCAGTTAGATGTCCTGTATTTCAGTCCCAGTGGTCAGTTTGAAGTCTTGGCATATATGAAAGCAAGACCTTGGACTACATTAGCTGGCATCAAAAGGCTTCTACTGGGTTGTCGGGGAGAGCAGGGGCAAGGCCAGAGATGCTGGCCAGGATGAAAGAGAGACGTGTGAAGGGATCTTTCTGCTGCTCTTTCCCAAGGGTGCCTTTATCGAATTGTTCTCTCACGATGGGAGTGCTGAGGGAAAATTATGTAATGAACTTAACCAAACCACTGGCTCACTTTGGAGACGAAGGTCGGCCACCTGTCTGCCTTTAACAGCAGACAAGAGTCAGCTTACAGGAGCACAACTCTTCTCTCACGTCCCCTCTGCTCTGTCACAGGGAATTTCTAGGGGATTCCATGTGGCATGCCATGCCTCATCCCACATCTTTGCACATGCTCTCCAAAGCTTATCTGGCATTCTTAACCTGATGTGTTGGCCAGGATTTAAAGTACATGTGGACCAAAGGCTTCATCTTCCTGCAATCATTTCATTAACAGCAAACACTGGGGATTAATCTGCCTAGAGACTAGTTAGTGCCTATGGCCTTTGACACAGAGCATATCTCCAAAGAATAAGAACAAAAAAGCCAATACTTTAACCATTTCCGGCTGTGATGGTTTGACTACAGGAACTAAAATAACCGAACTCTGATTCTAAAGCACTTAGTGCAGAGAGAGACTTGAAAAGTTATAGGCACATCCACTTTAAAAATAACTCAGCATAAAGCAATCGTCCTCAAGTGATTAAAATGGACATATGGCAAGATGTTCTAAGACATCTGTCTTCTGGATATGAGGCGCTTGGGTTTTTAAGCTGCACAGGGTCCTGTGCTGCCTCAACCTATACACGGCGAGTTATCCTGATAATTAGAGCAGGACACTCATAAGGCAAAGGTCAGATGCCAAACCTCATTTGGATTCACCGGTTTGTACTGTTCTTTGGTCATGGTCTGCGGCCCCCACCTCACTCAGCTTTCTTCCAAATGCCTGACCCAGTCACACACAGGGGACCAGAGGTCGGTTTCTGAGAGAGTTCACACAAATCCATTACCATCACTAAAAAGGTCACTCAAAGATCAGGATCTATGTACAGGGGTCACTGGCATCATTTTGAACCATGAAGGACAGTCTAATCTCTGACTAAAGTTCAACTGTCAGAAAGCTATTCTTCTCACCGTCCACTGGGTCTCTCTGGAGCACTCCTGTTTTACATGTGCTCAGTGCTGACAGGCACCTCCCCCGCTACCCTAGGAGAAGGCTGGCAGGAAAAACTGGGAGGAGCCCATTGCAAGACAAAGCCCCTGGGAATAATTCAGGAAGAGGCATTTCAGTAACTTGTAAGAAAGGACTGACCAGGGGCCCCTTTCTTGTGGGCACTTCATAGGCTCTGTCCACACTGGCACCATCTGTCCACAGGCTGATAAAAGGGTGGTCCCTCCTCTCAAATGCAGACCCTACGAATTCTACCTTCATATCCAAGCTGGGAGTATTGGGGGGTGGACACATCTCCCCAGAAGGAAAGCTTTCTCCTGTGCCTGGGAAGCAGTGCATGCCAGGACAAAGACAGAGATGCCTTTACAGCAGTAACTCTGAACCCTGAGAGCATGAATGCCTCCTGACAAGGCTTTATGGCTTTATTTATGGTTCAATAACATACACTCAATTGCTGATGTTAGTCTAATGAAGCTCCATTTTTCAAAAATGAAACGCAGATTTTTATATTTGGTTCTCCAAACCTTGCTAGCACACTTATTTTTAATTGGAATACATTGTATTGACAATGCACAACATGCAGTAAATAAGCTCCTGGAAATCACTATGCATTCAATGGAGAAAAGGGCTTAATCCATTTGTTTCTTGGAGCAAGAAAGAAAAGCATAGAAATAATGAAGTTTACCTACCAGCTTTTCAAAATTGACAAGATTATCCAAAAATGTTTTATTCCCTTCATGAATAAATGTCACATCTGAAAATTAAAAACAAAAAGATATATGCACCATTAGAAAAGGATCATGAATCAGGGCTGACAAAGTCTAGATGCAGTGCAAGTTATTAATTTTTCTTAAACGTCAGGGATTATTCCAGACATATGAGAAGGCAATTTGAAACTGAATCTGTATATTATTCGAAGTGAAAGGGCATAATTTATAGGTGTGTGAGGGGGAAAAATTATAACATTAATACAAACATGTATTTTGCAGTGATGCTGAAGTGTTCAACTTTGACCTGCTTCATATAAACTAATGATATTCTATATCTTAACCAGACCATTACGTTTCTAGGACAGAACACTGAGCAGAAAAGAATATCCAGGAACAATAGGATTTTAATATCTATGTGTTTGTTTTTTAAGAATCTCTGATAAATTATAGGGAACCTGCTTTACTTAAAATGTTCATATTTAGATTTAGATGTTTAAATTATGATTTTTTGGTACTCAAAGCCAGTGCCTGATTTTGTATTAGAAGTGAGTGAGGAAAGACACAGATTTGAAAATGGCAAGGTTTCTGGCTCTACTGAATCGGAAGAAAGAAAAGTGTCACTTATGAAAATAAGCTAAGGAAAGTAGGACAAAGGTACATTATCAGAGGAAGGGAAAGTTACATTTGGTTTGAGCCTCACAGCATTTAAAGTGACAAAAGACATGGAAATACAAAACTTTTGGGTTGCAATAAACACGAGTGCCTCCTCAAGAGAGATTTGGGAATTAGTTACAATAAAAACAGCAGCTGAAACTCTGGGAATGGATGACACAGAATCTCAGATCAGAGAGCCAATGACTGAGCATTAGGGAATCCACACAGACAAGAATCAGAGTAAGAAATACATAACAGCTTGAAGAGCATGAAAGTAACCATGTGATATCACAGCCACAGAGGGCAACCAAATGAAAATAATTTTCAAAAATCGATGTATAAGAGGGAAAAGAATAGCTTAGAATTCCAACAAATAGAAAAGGAAATCATTTGTACTTAATCAAGACTTAATTCTGTCTGTTCCCAGGGGGCAATTATGAGCTAGGTGCTCCATAAACTTGTCTACAACACATTCGGCCACCTAACTTCGACTTCCCGCCAGGGGGCGACACAGGTTACATAGTTTACAGGACACACTGGTGAACATCCCCAAAAGCATCCCTGACATAGCTTCCAGAACGGACTGCAACATATCCCCGTGCCTTTTTTTTTTTCATTTTCTTTCTTTTCATTTTCATTTTCTTTTTCTTTTTCTTTCTTTTTCTTTTTCTTTCTCTCTCTCTTTCTTTCTCTTTTTTCTTTTCTTTCTCTTTCTCTTTCTCTCTCTCTCTCTACTCCTCCCCCTCTTTCTTTTTTTAACTGATATAATTCACAATTACATCATCATCTAACAAACTATCTGATTATTTTATTATCTTTCATAATTTTGCTTCCAGAAAAGAATGACAAGTTTTCAATCTGTGACACAATATTTAGAAAAGAGTAGTTAACCGTTATTTTTACCTTTCTGTATAGCAAATAAAGCACCATGTGCACTCCATTTACATTAAACACCACCTGGAAACCTAGTCTCCCTAATTCTCTGAGAATTTGCATTACAGACACCCTCTCAGAGTCCATTTCCCTAGCGTTACAAGGTTTGTCATCTCCTTCCTATGCTCCCAAGAATGACGATGCGGGGTGATGACAATAACGACAGCTTATGTTTATTAACAGCAGCAGAAATGGCATTAACTCATTTAATCCTCACAAAAAACTTTCAGGGAAAGCCCTAGCCAGAAAGAATGTGAAGAAGCTCTGGTCCAAAGAACGTGCACAGCTGACCCATGATCACAGCACTAAATGTCACAGCAGGGATTCAAACCCAGGGCGCCAGGTTCCTCTTGCCACTGTGTCTCTCTGGGGCTTCACCAGCTGAAAGAATGTGGACATTTCTTACAACCTGTTCTAGTCAACTTGCTGAATTTATGGCTTAGAGGGTGTCTGTGTAACTCTTAAAAGTGCTTCCTTTTTCACTCCCTTCACCTATTCCCTCCAACCCTAGGTTTCTCCTCTTCCTGGTGGTCTCACTTAACCTCAACTCTCAGGGACTTGGCCGATGGGTTGGCTGATGGGGATGGCCGCTCTTTTGAGGGCCCAGGCTGTCAGGCTGGTGCTGGCGTGAGGGTAAGACAGGGAAAGTGCATCTGGCCAGGTGGGGAGGGAAGAGAGGCTGGAAGAGGCTGCCGCCCAGGAGAAGGGGGTTCAAGTAGCTGAAGATTTTGACACAGTTGAATGGCAGGTGTGAGAGAGAGAAACCAACAGGTGGCTGAGCTCAAAAAAATGGGATCTTAGAACTTAAGTTGCAGGCTACAGAGTAGTTCAAGTGTGGGAAAATGAGCACCCGCAAGGCCCCTTTCATCTGGAGACATCTAAACACACTCCTAATGCTCTCTCGAATAGAACTGCTGGATGAGATGACTCTGTTTGAAGAGATGGCAAGTAAAAGAAAAGAAGAAACCTTTTATTTAAATACCCCAACAAAATGGCAAGCGTAATCTCCACTTTAAGACACGTACACAGCCCACCACAAGGACCTCAGTTTACCTTCAAACACCTATTGATTATTCATCCCATCTCCAAAAACACCACTAGATACAGACTATTTGGCTGCTTGGCTGCATCCTTTCCCTGACACTTATTAGGGTTGCCCCACTTTCTAATGGGGTACCACACCACTGTAGAGGGGAAACTAAACCAAAAGGCAAGAAATTCAACTGGAAAACAGGAAGGCTGATGGCTGCCAGGATCCTCAGGTTATGTTTTTACTCTCTAATCTGTAGGCTTCCCGGGACTGACTACCTCAAAAAATGAAACATGGAGGCCTAATCCTCCTTAGCGCCCAAGGAGTTCAATTTGGTCCTTCTTGTCTAGCTAAAAGTAATCCAAAGTAAGATGCACAAGGGAGGGGTGGGGAGAGTTTTCATTAAAAAGTTAGTTCCTCCAAAGTGGTTTATTGCAACTTTTACAATAATTTTGCATTAAAAAGCCTAAGAACTAATATTTAGTTTTTCCAAAATGTCTTATCTAAGGCATGATATATACATATTTCAAATTTTCATCCTATTTTCCTTTGGAAGTTATTTCAGACAAAAATGGTAATTTTAAATACAATAGAGCACTAATGATGTTTATTTTTATAATGACAAAAAAATTAGGTAAAGGAAAATAGGTGCTTACTTAAACTCAAGAAAGCTTCTAATGAAAAAAATGTTTAATATACTAAAGCAAATTTTTACTAGAATAAATACATTTTCAGTAGAAAGCGAGGAAAATTTGTTGTGCTGCCAACAAAAAGGTCTAGATAAACTCAGAAGAGTAGAAAATTGCATACAAGCTAAGATGTGTGAGACGCTTGGCTGCGTTAAATATTTTTTTTGGGAAAACAACTAAAATATAGCAGAAAGTTTTACTCCTATCTAATTAAGTTAAAGGGGCACTGTCAGCTAATTTCTTATTACTTTAAAATTTTTTATTGTTTCAGAATTTTTAATTCCTAACATCAATTCCTCTCCAAGATCTGTCCTCACTTCTTACCTTCCTATTTGACTAAATGATTCTAATGTTACATCCCAACTGCCACCCCTGCTCTCCAGCTAAAGGTGTTTTATTTTGCAAATAAAAATATAAGCCTCAGTAAATTTATCTTCAAAGGAAATAAACACGGAGAATCAAATGAATTTTTAAGTTGTTCCTTTGGCATTACAATCTCTCCTCATTTCACCCATTTATGTTTAGTGGAATCTTTTCAGCTTGAATGAAGTAACTGTGCACCTTTGTCCTACTATGTTATTATTTCACAGAGATTCCTGCTTTATACTAGATGAAGACTAAATGAGTAGGCTGCAGGCATGCACAGCAACTCGGTAATTCTCCAAGCTCTGGCTGTTCCTGTGAGAAGCCTAGGAGGGAATATGAGCTTTATTGCCAGTGGGGCTGGTGAATGGGGGAAGGTGGGGGAGGAAGATGGCCTGGCCAACCAGCAACCCAGTTCCTAGGTAAATTCATTTCCAAAATCACACATAGGGGTCCAATCATTGGAGCCTGACCCAGCAGAAGTTACAGGCCTCTGATGAGCAAAGGCTATATAAAAGGTTATTCCTATAAAATCCCTTGGAAAGGATCAAAATATGACTAAGAAAACTGACCAAATCCCTTTCCACTGGAAAACACACAGGCACGATGTATACCAAATGTCAGGAGTAGAGGCCAGATTAAAATGAAGTCCTTTGGTTTGAAAGAGACCACTGAGATAGATCCCATTAGTGAATTTACCTAACATAGTTCGTGATGAATTATTAGCTGTTCTACAGAAGAAAAGTCAGTAGACTAACATGGAGCTGTCACATACTTTTCCAAACGTGTTCCACTCTGGGAAAGAAGAACGTATGTTTCTCGACCAGTAATATCCATCCACTATATTACTTGTGTTAACCAAAGATATTTCTCACACAGCAGCAGGCTGTGGGCTATATCTCTGAAACTTAGGTTGTGAACGTAGTGCATGATCAATCACCATTTTGGTTGTTTATGCCAACCTATTCTTGGTTGGATGGTCAACTCAGAGACAATAAAACAGCGCTTCGAAGCAGAGTAAAATAAAAACACGAAAGTTTCCAGTGCTAACTTTTTTGAGCCAAGAGAAAATGCTTTGCTGGTAGCTCGAGGACAATTAAGTATTTTAGGTACCTCAGAAATAACTGAGCATTTGAAAACAATCACAAGCAAACACAGTAAAGTCTGAATGGCAATGTTAAAGAAATAAACCAAGAATCCTTTTTTCCTTTTTGGTCCTCTATAATTACATTGAGCCATTTCTGGAAGATGAAATTATACGGCATAAAAGAAAAAAAAAATCGTTACCTTTAAGCAATAAGGGCATGAAAGGGATTTTAGGTGGCTTCATCTTCTTGAAAGCGTCTCTGTAGGCTTTGTGATTCAGGGAAGGATCCTGCCAAACCGAGCAGATCACAAAGAGAATGAAAAATCAATGTGCCATAGAAACAACTCTAAATCCACTTTTGCTATAATACTTGAACATGATTTAGTTATCAAGAAGATCTTCCTAAGAACTAAGTAGATAAAGGTTTCCTTGAAAAATAAACTCACTAAATTAGGGCAGGAAATTGAAGCAATGAATAAAAGCCAACTTATTGGTTTACAATAATGGGAAATGACTGCAAAAGAGAGATGCTTTTTGATGGCCCTATTCTTTTCCTTAAATGGGTTCTTTAAGTACAGTTTCCTCTGCGTAATTTTGATCATGAGGTAACCCCAATGTATTTCGTTAGGCACACTGCAAACCATCCTCCAGTGCACAGACAATGCAGAGAAAACAAGAGAACACTGTCTTACTGCATTCTGAAAGAAACACTACATTTTCTATCTAAACCTAAGAAATGGTAAAAAGGAGAAAAATGAGAAAAGAATAATGCCTAAGACACTGACTACACACTCAGTTAATATCAATTAATTTTGCGGGTTTTGAAATGGACTATACTAAAAATCCGCCTTCTGAAAATCGTACGAAAAGGATGATTCTCACAACATTTTTCCAAGAAGAGGAGGAAGCACTGACCATGAACTTGCTTCAGTCCATAAGATGCAAAGTTAAACTTTCCTATCCAAGTGAATTCATCTAAGCTACATGACTTGATGGAGTGCAGATACCGACCCCTGGAATCTAGAAGGAAATTAGACACTAGCGATTAATTTGAAGAATAAATCCCATCTGGCTGAACAACTTACTGTTAAACTTTCAAGTTCAGAGAAAAGTTTCTTAAACTTCCCAGGGATTTTCTAAAAACAAACAAAAAACAAACAAACAAAAAAGAAATGGTTAAAGAAGTCAGTTATTTTGAGAGGCAACGAGGGGAGTTTTGATTAAGTTGTGCTTACGTGTGTCACGCATATAAACATAAAAACATCTACCATCTGGTCGTAGCCTAATCGCTTCTCATGAGGCAATTTTCATCATCCTTTAATGTGACATCCCTTGGGAATGTGGCTAAAAACAGTTTAAAATAAATAACAGCCACACGACTCAGGAACCTCGCTGGTTAGATATTCCACACGCTGGTGATTTTTTAATAAAAACTTGGATTTCGTTTCCATGCCCTACCTTTCACAAATGCTCTCATCTTCTTAAATAATCTTGTTCCTGAGAAATGATAATGTTGGTTGACTTTTTTTTTTTTTTTGGTATAAATGATACGTTTCGCAGCAGAGGGCTAAATAGTGAAAGGCCATGAAAACCCTAAAATGACGAAGCCTGCACTTTAATGAGTCGAATCACTGAATTACAAAGATCAACCACACCAAGAGGTGGCATAGAAAATGTAAACATATGCCATATCCCCAAACAGAAGCTCAGGCCTAAGGAAGAAGAGTCTGGAATCGTCCAGCCTGCTATTAACACGGCGGAGTGAGAACCCGGACGCCTTTCATATTGACGTAGTACGAAGTCAGTATGAACTTGAGTTCTGACTCTGGCCTTTTCTAGCTGTGTGGGTGGGTGTGAGTCTCCAAGCTCTCTGACTGGCATGGAGAAAACTCTTAAAAAGTGGCTGGTGCTTAACGAATTCCAGCTATTAGCACGAACGACGGTATTCTGAAAGATACTGGTGGGAGTTTGTTTCCAAAACAAATCAAAATGATGAGCCAAAACCCACAATCATTGGACTTCTAAATTATTTAGAAATAGACTTTTCAAGTTGACAATTTTGTATCTGGACTCAGTTTATCACAGCAAACAGTTTAATCTGTTTTGAAACTAATGTTATATACACAGACACATTTATTAATGAATAGAGGACAAATGAAATGGCAAAAAATAAAATGCAGACATCTGCAATTGGTTCCAATCATTCTTCTGAGCGTACGTCTTAGTCTCTTGGACATTCCATGTGAATGCCCAGTGGCACCCTGAGCTCCACATATCTAAAGCCAAAGTGCTCCAGGGGTCAGCTATGGGCCAAATCTGGCTCACCACATGCTTATGCAAATAAAGTTTTATTAAAACACTGCCATGCCCACTCATTTATATATTAATTGTGGCTGTTCTTGCACTACAGTGGCAGAGCTGAATCAATGCAAAAGAGACCACATGGTCTTCACAGCCAAAAAATATTTACTGTCTAGTCCTTTATACCCCAAATTTGCTGAACCATCCCAGTTCCTCAAAGCTACTTCTTTTCCTATGTTGTCTATTTAAAATACTATGATCATTTGTCCCAGGGCCTAGAGATCCTGTGGTCACCTCTGCTTGGGATGTGCACCCCAACTTCCCAGAAACTCCTAACTCAACCTCCAAAACCGTGATGCTCAGGGCTTCTCTTTAGAGTCTTCTCAGCTTCCCTGAAGCAGAATGAGCGCCTCTACTTGCTCCTCGTGTTCCCACCAGACTTGGGTCAAGACCTCCTTCATCAGACCACATTCTGTTCTAATTTGTCTGACTTATTTTCTATCTGCTATGGTGACGATGCAGTGCCTTGCTTATAGTAGGCAATGCATACGCTCATGAAATGCATGCTATTTGAATTAAATTAAATTATTTCTTCTCCCAATTTTTGCCAATCAAAGGTTCTTTCCAGGTTTAATTCAAATGCCACTCTCTCCTGGCCCTTGCTAGCCATTTGTTTTCTTCCTCTTCTGATCAATGGAGGCATCTGTTGCCTGCCTCCTTTGATCTCACCAGGTGCACACATGGTCCCGTTTGCTTAACCAGAGCAGGCAGACCTTTCATTTCTTTTGAACTCCTTTAAAGATCACTGACACTGACCCTGACCCTCAGGTACCACAGTGCATTCCATCAGAGTATGACCCTGACTTATGAAAAGCACATCTGTAGTTGCCCAAAGACCTATGCTGAGACCTAATGCAAGGTAAAAAAAAAAAAAAAAAAAAAAAAAAAAGCTTTCTCACTCATGGGAGTCTGAATTGGGAATGTGAAGAGAATGGAGCAGTTGATGGGAGTTGAATCTGAGAAGGCTGGACAGAGGCTAAGGAGATGGCAGTGAGCCACGTGCAGGCTAAGCGGGAAGAGCTGGTGGTTCAAGAAAAGAAAGGAGGGAGAGAAATGGTGCCTGAAGGGAAGCTAGTAGGGAAGGAAGAGAGAAGGACATAAAAGCTGAAGGAAAGAAGGGGATGGGGATGGGGATGGGGAGAGGCAGAGAGCCCTACACAGACACATTTATTAATGAATGGAGGATAAATGTGCTGGCTGAGGTGAGGGGCGCCCCAGTGTCCATTCTTTCCACACAGACCCTTAAGCTCACGTTGTGCTAACGTGCCGGGTCCCTTTCAGAGGCTGGAACAGCCTTCTTCATGCAACACTGACAGAGATTCGGAAGGCCTAAACCGCATTGTGTGGACCGTCTTTAAGAAAAACAACACAAAATGACTTGACTTTTGTAAAGTGTGAACACACTGCCAAGGGCCGTGCGAGAGAGAGGACCGGGAGCTTAGTTCATCAGCATCTCGGGCAGTTGGCTTCTGGACACACATCGGTCATCACCAGGTGAGCTTCAGAGAGAATCACCGTGGACCGGAGCCAAGCTCTCATGGGAGCAGAGCAAAGCTAATTCCAGCTGGAGAATATTTTATAATCTTCATCTCTTTCTCACATATCACAAAACCATTCTGAAGACCATTTGATCAAAATAGTCCCTATGGACTTGACACATTATTTTTTAACATGTTTTTCTAATAGTACTTATTTTATTTAAACCATTTACAATTTACATATTTTAAGTAAAGGCTTTTTGCTGGACCGTTTCCCATTCACTTTTTCCTTCTCCCCTGTAGACCCCCAAGTCTCACCTCCCAGGTCTGGGACAGTCGGCTGACAGAAGCTGTGTTGAGACCCATCACAATAGCGAAGAAAGAATTCAGGTTTCTCTGGGCTTTGCAGCTATGGAATAAAAGAAAGCAGAAGGCACTTTGAGGCAACATCTTCTCTTCAGACGACCACAAAAGATACAGTTGAGACCATTCCCCGAGGCCACAGAGGTCAACCTCAAGGGTAGGGCTGAACTCTGCCCCACAGATCTCACACCCTCGACAGCACCTGTGGGAGATGGTGTCCCCTCCACCGTTTCTAACACAAATGATCCCAAATGCTTCTGCTCGTCTTTACCTTTAGGAGAAGATCTGTGTTCTTGAAACCCTCTGGACACTTTACAAGACTCCTCCTTTTTAAAAATCTATTTTGGATGCATCTACAATTTCAACTGAAAACGCTTAAATTCATGTTTCTTTATAAACCACACTCTCTTTATAATAGCTCTTTTTTCCTGTCTCTTTCATCAGTATCCTGTCTATGTTTTTGGCAGACAATCCCCTCTCACCTGTTCTTACATTTAGACATATTTTCTTTGTGATCAACGAAATTGTTACTTTGTTAGGTATATGTTTATAATATGGCCTATATTATGGGGATAATGCCTCACATTTCTCATTTAAAGAAAAGGAAATAAAATGCAAAACAAGATCATGTTGAGCTCTGTTCACTCGGTAAGGCTGTCTGTTCTGCATAACTGTCAGTCTTGCCCTTGACTCAATTGGCCAAAAGCCCACCAATTTTCAGAGCCAGCCGAGGGGCCTTGGTATAGCTGGGCTTCTCGGTTGGCCACAACAGTCTGTCAATTCTGAGGAAACCACTCCTCTGAGGCAAGTCTTTAAAACTAAGAAGTTACCCTAACTTGAGAATTAAATATGCAAAAATATGAAAGTGCTTAGCACTAAACTGGGTGCAGAGAAACTCCTTCGTGTAAATGAATCTAGCTTCTCCTCATGCCATCTTTTCTTTTATATCTCCATCAATGTCTCAGATGAAATTTTGGAACAGTATGTGTGTGTGTGTATATATATATATATATATATATATATATATATATATATATATATATATATATACTGTTGTATTTTGCTTTGTCAGTAATATACTGTTTCTTCACTATCATCACTGATGGCTCTGTAACACTTTATCAAAAACGTATTACATAATTTGTTTACTCACCCCTCTATTGTTGATATTTAAATTATTTTCAATTGATATAATTCAATTCCATATGAAATGCTGCAATAAATATCTTTGTGTATAAAACTTTTTATTGTACTTATAATTTTTTTTTATTACATTAGACTTCCAGTCATTCCATGATTGGTCAAAAGCTATCACCACTTTAAAGGTTCTTGACACATTAAAAACTTCTGTCTCCCAAAACTACCGATTTCTAACCACATAGGTTGTGTGTTTAAGAGCATCTGCTTCTGAACCAGGAAAATAGTGTGGGTTATGAGTGTAGGACTGTACACAGCTGGCTGTGCCCTGGCAGGATCTGATGAACTGGCCTGCTCGCAAAGCCAGCCTTGCAGACCAGATACTGCCCAAGCACAGCTGAGGGCCACGCCTGGGAGCACCGTGGAAGTTCTATGTACATTCCTAGTGAGACCTGGAAAGGCACTGCTGCCTCCAAGCCTAGTGTCCAAAATACCCAAGTGAACGCAGTCCTGCAGGCCCCTCGCCACTGAGTGTCCAGGGCACGCTCTGCCCTTCTTTCTGTCCAGGTTTGGACTCTGCCTGCAGTTTCCCGGTAGGCAAAGGGCCTGAAACTCAGTCTAATTGACCCTTCATCCAGTTTCTGCCAACTTTCTAACAAGTATCTTGTTTGTTCATTTATGAGCTATGCCAAGGATATACCCTGCTTGATAGTTCTGGTCTATGACTTAGAAATTCACCTTTTTTGAGAATCACTGGTGCCTAAAGTCACAATAACATGACTTTGCTTTTGCCATTCACTTGCACCCTTTCGGACATCACACTTCTGGGAGCTTCACACCCACCAGGACAGACCCGAGGCAGCCTGACACGATTGTTTGAGGCGCCAGGCTCCTCTGCTGAGGATCCTGTGACTAGTAAAGACTGTCGGATGCCTATACTCTCCCGGGCTCCCAGATCCTCCCCGCTTAATATGATGGAGGCCTGCGGTCCTATCATTCCCCACTAGGTTCCTTAAAAGGCTGAATTATACATCAATTTGATTTTTATATTCTGCCCATCACCCAAATGCCTCGTATACTGCAAGCCTTTCAGACAGCATGTTCTGAAGCTGAAACCAAGACTTTTATTATTATTCATTACGAAAGCTTTCTTCTCTTTATTCAGCGTCATTTATCTATATGGAATCTTAGATATAATCCTCATCTTTTTTATCTTTTAGTTCCCCATAAACAATTTTTCTGGTCCAGATCTCTTTTTTAGCCACACTTGGAATAAAAAAAAAAAAGCACATATAACTAACATCTGAATCTGTAAAAAAGAAAAAAAAATTAAAATAGGATTTTTCTAGAAGACAAATAGATGCAGTACAAAATACTGGATACTCTTCCAGTCTGGAATCCTGTTACCAAGCTTCATTCACTCCATGATAAGAACAGACTGTCTGACACTAAACATTCCAGTTTAGCAAACATTCCTTTGTCTGTATGAGAAAGTAAAATCCACTCAATCCACAGAGGTGGGGGATGGGGATGGAGAGAAGGAAGAAAAACATGAATATGCAAATAGGATGCCTTAGGCAGAGGAAAACACTTCATGGTCACGTAAATTACCGTTTTCCCTTGGTCATTCCTACTAGGAATTTAGCTGGATGTGTCTGTTGGCATTCTAGTCCATGAGCTAGGGATAGAGACCAGCATCGTAAATAATTCAAGATCATAGGGTCATATAAATAAAATGTGAACAGATTTCATTTCCCCGAGGACAGATATAATCCTATACTGTGATCAGAGCTGTGTGGTGTCATTCGACTTCTCAGAACATTAATGTCCCGTTTCTCCAAGTAACTGGCATTTATAAGAATGTTTTTGATCCAACAGAACCTTATCTTTAGGTATTTCACAGGCTACTATAAAATGTAGTGACCAAATAAAAAAAAAAAGAGCATTTACTATATAAGATGTCCAAGATTCAGGCTTATCTGTTCTCTATTTCTCCTTCCATACAATCACAAAAAACAAGTCAGGTACTTCCATTATCTGTCATCTATGTACACAAAACATCTGCTCCTGGAATCTGTTGGCCTACAGTCCAGTCTATGTGCTACTCTCAGACCAACCTTCCTGAAGGACAACTCTGGTCATCACTTTCCTGCACACAAACTTTCAGTGAATCCCTCCTGCCTTCCCAATGTGGTCCAAACTCCTAGTCTAAAATTCAACATCCTTTATAATTTGGTTCCCTTCTCCTTCGCAGATCATTCTCCCACAACTTCCTTACAAATGCCTTCCACTTGGGCCGCCCCGGGTGAGGTTACTTTCGCTGACCACATACATGTTCTCTGTCTCCGTTGAGCTTCTCTGCTTCTCTCCTCCAGTGAGTTTGACCTCTTGAAGAGTATACTCTTTTGAATTCTTGTCAAATTCTACCCAGAATTCAAATACAGCCTCAGATGGTCTTGTGCAAATGTTTTTTGACTCCTCCTGTCCCATATCATTGGCATATGAGCTTCCCCACCTCTAAAGCCCCAATAGAATTTGATCTCATCACGGAATGGTCCCCTTCTCTTCTGCACACTAGCCATTTGTGTTATAAAATGACTGCCCACGTCCACCGGCAGACTGTAGACTTCTAGAAGACAGGGATTACGTCTACATGGGCCCAGTCTGATTTCCCCACGGCATCTTGCATGGTTCTGTGCATATTTTCTGACTCAATATATTATACGGACATGTACTCCAAAATTGTTTGATATAAAAACTATTTTGGAAGACAAAGGAAAAGTGAAATGGAAAGACTAGGAGGTAGAAGAAACTAGAACAGGTTTTGGTTTCCTGCTGTCTGCTTCTGTTGGAAAGCTGCCCTAAGAGCAGTCTCAGGATGCTAGCCTGGTAATTTGAGAGACGCTCCCAGCAAGTTACTAAAATTTCATTCAACCAGCATTTACTGAGTCTCTGGTATTTACTAAGTTTGGTACCAGGGACCCAGGTACAATGATGGGTAAGAATCGGTTGGTCCCTGTCTTCTGGTGGCCAACACAGTAGCAAAGGGATCCTACATAAATAGTTAAGTTCAATAAATAATGAAGTTCAAAAAAGGGAAAAAAGAATGTGTGGCGGGAGGGGCAGAAAGTAGGGGTGGGGAATAATTGACTCTGCACTTGAAGTCAGGGGAGGACTTTAGAAAGGAAGTGACATTTGACCTGGGTCTTAAAGAGTGACAACAAGCTGCTGGATGGAAGGGGCCTTTCTTGGCAGACACAACGGGTGTCCAGGCTTGGAGGGTGGGGTGCATGGGAAAGAGACAACCATTGTGAGTGGTTGCAGCATGGGGTGCACCCAGGGGGTGGGGTTCAGAGGTCAGGTGCTAAAGAATTTGTAAAATTCAAACTGTAGGCCATCAAGGAACCAAGAGCAGAATCTCAGAACACACCTGACTTTCAATGAATCTTACCCCTTGACATCAACTTCCCCTACTTTCTTAGTTTATGTAGCTCAAGCAGCCACGTTGTAATTTAGCTGCAGAACGGGGAACGTGTGCACCGCCTGCTTATTAATTCTGTGGCACAGAGCAGACTGCTTCAGTCTGGTATTTGACATTTACTTTAAAATAAAAATACTTCAGATGCAAAGATATAAATATTCAAGAAGAAACCTTTTCAATTATTTGGTCACTTAACTTAATATTACACTTTTATATCCCAACCTTTACCATAACAAGGGGGAAAAAAAAAGTAGACAAGAGGAATTGTTCTTTTCACCACTAGAAACTCACTGGGCAGCAATTTTGATGAATTTTTTCACCAGCTGCACTCGCTTGCCCAGCTGACTGCACAGCAGAATCTCCGTGGCCACCCAAAGCTGGACTTCATTGCATCTCTGGAGCAGAAGGCTGAGGTTCACGGTATGCTCCCCACTTCCTTGTCTGCTGAACGTGAAGTAGATCAGCTCTTGCTGAAAGAAAATGTATTCATGCCTGCATTTATTTTTAGCACTAAGTCAGGTTGATACAAAATTCAGTCCATTTTTAAGAGCTATTTCAGGTAGTCATTCTCATATCAAGAATATAACAAATAACACAACTTTAATTTGAAACGATTTATCTTTAATTTTAAAGATGCCCCCTTAAATAACGTTCACTTGGAGTTTTTACATAAATGTAATATTTTGGAATATAGGGATGACATCTGTCCATGAAAATCTAAGACAGTTTAAAGTTTAAATAACAGGCTGAGTCAAATACCAACTTCTTAAAGTTTTATATTAGCAAATTGTAAATGAAAATTATTACTAGTTTTTGCTAAGATGCACATTAGACTCTCATAGGAAGATTCTCTAAACACAGTTCTCAAATTTTAGTGTGACTCAAGATCACCTGGAGGCCTGTTGAAGCATAGACTGCTATCTCCTCCCCCACTGAGGTTCTGATTCAGCTGGTCTAGGGACAAAAATTTACATTTCTAACCAATTTCCAGGTGGTACTGATGATGTTGGTCTGGATACCCACTCTTTGAGAATCAATGCTAAGGTAGTATCAAATCATAAACAGAAAGAGTGGGATTAGGGCAAGGTCCAAAACTTACAAAAGTGAATAGGACCAGTAACTATTTACTATCTATAGATAGATCATATATAAATAGATTTATTTCTAAGTGGAGGTGTGTGTGTGTGTGCACATGCGTGTGTGTATGTGTATTTACAGAGGTAATTCATATTTTTTCCACCACATAAGCAGGGACACATCCCATTCTATTAACATTTCCAAAGTTACAAGTCATTTAGCTTGAATGAGTTCACTACTTGCTCAAATTTAGATCACCATGTTGGAAATTTAATGAGAAAATATGAGGACATTTAAGAAACATTCCAAAATGAAAGTGAAGCTCAAGGACTTTTAAGTTGGGCATGAACTTCAGATGGAAAGGCCATTTCATAATGAACAATTTCACTATATGGCAAAGCAAATACAACACACAGTTGCACAGAACTGTCATATCTTTCATCTTCTGATTCCTGTAAACCTTTCCACTAGCTAAATTTATCTATTAGTTATCAGTAGCATTTTGCCCATAATCTGTCATTTTATAAATGCTATAAACTGTCTTCAAGGGAGAAGTTGATGGACATAAAAATTTGAAATATATTTCAAAATTTTCAAGAAAGTACATGAAGTCTTGTAGCAAAATCTAAATTTATAATGTTAAGTAAAAGAGTGTGTGTAAGTGTGTGTGTGCGTGTGTGTGTACATATACTTATACATATAAAGTTAAATATAATTCTTGTATAACTATTGTAAACATCATGAGAAAAATTAAAATATAAAAATCAAAGGTATCAAATACAAAGTGGCTCTTTAACCCCATTACTGCTTATATATATATATATATATATATATATATATATATATATATATTACACACATATATGTATTACATATATAAAAATATGGCATGATTACACTACATTACATGATCATACTGAACTAGGAGCAAATAAAGCATGATTACATATTCTAATTTTCCCAGCACTAGGTCAGTCTTTCAATATGTTGAAAGTCCCCAAATATCTTTTTGGACCATGATATCCTAACATAATTATATCACCATCTTTTAAAAACCTAGTCACACACATAAACATTCTTCAGAAAGAATGTGCAGTTAAAATAGCGCTAGCGTTTATCTGATCTTCTCACTCCTTCCTTACCTCGTGAATTGAATTGAAGAGACACCAATCAAAATTCATTAATTCCAGTGCGAGATCCCAAGTGTTCATTCCCAAAATCCTCATCGACCTTTGCTGTGATTCCTCATTTTCTGCCAACGGGTTCTAAACCAACAGAAGCAAAAGGATCCTTTGTAATTCCCGAATGTTTGGTACTGAATTGGCTGGCCACCCAAAGGCGCTAAAAGCCCAGATTAGAAAAGCAATCTTGTCTGAGGGCACTTAATATTTTCCCTGGTCTTTTCACCTTCAGTGAGTTAGAGCCAATTTAGGAAATAGCCTTGGACACAGTAGAATGTGATCAATGAGTGTGCTTGCTCCTCCCCCCGACTACATACATGCACACACAAATCTGATTATAAAACACTGCCTGGGCAGACAGCGTAATGAAAACGAAAGCCCTGAAATCACTTTGGCTTCTGGTAAGAATTAATGTGCCAGCAGGGTTAGTATAAAAACAAACAAAAGAAATGTCAGGGTGCACTTCAATAAAGACAGACATGGCTTCTACAGGAAATACGCTTAATAAGTGTCATCCCAGACACATGTTTACAAATTTTATTAAAATGCTTGTGAAAAGAAAAAAAAATTAAATGTGAAATAAAAAATAAAAGTTGTTTCATTTATACCCCATCATATAAATGATCCCCACAATGGATGATTATTTTAAGTACCAATTGCTTTCCCTGCACAAATAGGTATCAATTTAGTGACGGTATTTCCTTAATATCTGAAATTATTAAATGCCACTACAACTTTAAATCTACTATCACTGTCAAATGTATTAAAAATTATTCGGCATCTTTTCAAAACTTTTTATTTGTTCTAATTAAAACATACATGCTCCCTTTTGAGGGATTAGACTTAAATAGTGAACGATGTTAGAATAGCTAGTGACTTGGAAATAAAAAAATGGGACTTTGCAAAAATAAGTGACATAGCAGGATAAAGGGAATATTTCAGATTTCAAATAGTAATCTCTATTTCTAAACTGTAAAATAAATTACTTGCATTTTAGAATTTTTACCTTTCAAAAAGTTTCCCTAATTTTTTTAAAAAAAAGAACGACAAAAGACCCTCGCAGAACTTTCCTGCAGACTTGATTCTGAGCAGAGCAGGTGAAGGTACAAGTCGTCAGAGTGGGACACAGGGCAGAGCTCAGGAAGCGCAGACTGAATGGATGCGTGTGCAAACACCAAGGTGTTGAGCAGGGGACAAGCCGAGGCTTCCCAGAGACTGACTGGTGTGGCTGGGCTGGGACCAGATGGGACACGATTTTGCACCGCAGACATTCAGAGGGAGAACCACAAATTGGGATGTAACACAAATCTCAGCTCACTGATTTGGTGGTGTAAGGATATTTCCAATTGGTTTTTCCACCTCCCCCCTTTCTCCCTAAATACGTGCCCCCTTGCCTTGGTACTGCCTTCGGCTTATTCAAGGTTGTACCGTCCTCTCCAAGCAATACCGTATTTCTCTATCCCATTAATCCAGGACTCGAATTCCTGTTTTCTAAGATTAACTAATCTATACGCAAGGATAGTGGATATGAATGGCTTCACGTGTTATTCTTCCCTCACAATGTCCCATTTTGACTGAAATATTTTGGAGATGAAATACCTAAAGCTATGGTCCCAATGGGGAAACTTTAGGTGGTGTGCAAAGTTGGCGTGGGAAACATCTGAGGGCAAGATGGCATCTGGCTCATCTCGGAACACACTTTCTAGCATCCATTTATTTCATTGAGACACTGCCTCAGGCCTGCCTTCTACTTTCCTGAAGCTGGCCCTGGACAGTGAAGAAGAGAGCACCGGGAATGCGTGCAAGGGAACTGCATGAGAAGTCCGTGTGGCACGGGGGAGGAGGGATTGAAGACTTAGAGCATAGATTCCTTCCATCACCAAGAGCCCCTGCAGCTACATGTTACATCGTCCTCCTTCGTGAGGAGGAGTAAAGGCAAATCAATCTCATTGTTTACTCTAAGATGCTACGCCGCATCCAGTTGGTCATGTTTCACTGACAGGGTTACATCATGTGCGGACACAGGACCAGTGACCTGCGGAAGGGCACTCAGCACCAGAAAGGCCCAAGTCAGACAACAGGATTCCCTCTCTTTTTCTCCCTCATCATGTCCAGTTGAAAGGAATATTCTGGAGCTCCTGAATCAAACATAACTGGACTGAAATTCTAGCACTGTCCTCTACCTGGCTGTAGGTAGCTAAAGTGTCACTCAGCCTCTCTGAACTCCACAGGGTGATGGGAATGTTAAATGAGATACTGTATGTAAGTTACTCAGCACATTCATGTCTGGTAATGACTATAAACAAGGATAGTGACTCATACTATAATGGCTTGATAGCCTGATCTCCAGGTACACAAGAAAAGGAAACATGGAGTTAAGATTTCATCGGAGAGGGAGTCGCTTTCCTCAGGCCCCTTGTTTTGGGGCCTCAGAGAGAAAAGCTGGGTTTGACTTAGGAAGGGTTTGGAATTCCTCAAAGTCGTGTGTCTTTGATTTGCAAAAGCAGTGTTTTTGACAAATGTATTGTTATCTAGAGGAGAAAATATTTCAACGCATTTTGCTAACTTTCATTACAAAACACACAAAAGTAAGTTTTAAATACAAGGTTAAAGGTCCTCACCAAAGTGTCAGCCAGATCTTTCCGGTAGACATACAGCCGACCAGATGCGTCCAGGGGTTTGGAGATGGCCAAGTCATTAGGCTGAAGTTCATGCTTTTCTTTATTTAAAAAAAAATAATAATAATTAGAAACACGAGAACAGAGGCAGGTGCGCAAGGTACATCTAAAGAGTAAAACTTATCAAAGAAAAATATTTAAAAATAAATAGGATGTAAAGTAGATTTAATTCAGTTCTGCATACTCTCTGCAATGATACCAGCAGAAACATGGGCATTACTGCTTATTATCCATATAGTGAAATCCACTTGTAATTCTTTCTTATAATATTTAGCCAATTGTTGGAACACAGAACAGTCTAGGGGGGAAAGTAATATTCACTCATAATTCCATCACTCTGAGATAACTATATGATGGTAATATTGGTTGACATTTAGGTGTATTTTGTTCTGATCTTTATGTTAGAGGGTGTGTGTTGCATCTATACATACATATAGATGCAATTATTTACACATATGCATACATACTTATGCATAGGTGTGTTTGCTATTATTTGCTATTATTTCATATGTGGTTTCATATTTTGATTTTATTATAAGCATTTAACCACTTGCCAAAATTATTTATATATGTCATGTTTGATTATATAACAGTCCATTATAGCATCATCTAATCTTTCTGCTATTGTTGAACACTTAATTTTTCCATTTTTTTTTGGTCATATAAATTAGATGGCAAGGTATATGCTAAATACTAACATGGGGCCTGATATATTCCTAGGGCTTAACAAATGGGATCTATTATTATAGCAGCCGTAATACATACTGCTGAAGTCAACATCCTTGTGCATAAATCTTTTGCTGCTTATAGATGACTTTCTTAAGATAGATTCCCACTACTGGAATCACTGGCTCAAAGGTAATGAATATGTTTAAAGTTTTTGATGCAAACTACCAAACTGGTTTCCAATTCTTAAACTGACCAACCCTGATCATTACTTTGGGTAAATTTGCTATTTGTTTGAAACCAAAAACTGATTCACAGTTTAATTTGTATTTCTTGACTACAAGTGAAGCTGAATTTTTTCATATATTCTTCTTCTATCTTATTTCCTTTATTGCAAATTGCCCCTATCCTTCAACCATTTTTCTGCCTTTGTTGGATGTCTCTTATAACACCTCCTTCTAACTACATAACACTATAATACAATCAGCTTCTCCTAAAGCAGCCCTTAGCTATCCAACATGGTCGAGAAATGAGATATTCTACATTCTTTTTCTAGATAACTTAATCAGTTCAAAGGCCAAGTTTCGTTCTGAACATTTCTGCTGAATACAGAATACACAAATGATAATCTAATATATACTTTATGGCCCAGCATTATAAAGATCAATAGTACAGTCAGGTCCGGCTGTTCACATGTGTACTAAATGGTCCCACACGGCTGGGCTCTGATGTTCTTCCATATCCTCCCTCTTTGTTTAGCTCCAATTTCTTGCAATGCTCTGTGTGCCCATATATACCTTAAACCTGAATTTATGAGAGCCATTCAGCCCTTGGCGTGGAATAAAATGCCATAGCTTTCTGACAGTAATTCTTCCATTTGCTAAGACTTTTTTTTCTTATATTTGGGTTTGTCACTATACTATAAAAAGTTAAAGCTGACAGAATTTTAAGCTCTGAACAACTGGGTAGGTTGCTGTTACCTATAACTACTGTGAGTACAAAACAGCTAAAAACCTACTGAACACTATGAGGATAATAGTATCAGGCCTTTTAGAGAAATCCACAGAACCTACAAACTGCCAACATCTTTAAATTTTTTTTTACAAAATAACAGTAGAACTCCTTGTCATTTCATTTGGAAGCAGTATTAAAAGCACTATTGAAATTACATAACTAGAGCAAGGAATACATTAGCTCTGGTTTTTTTTCCTCGCCCTTCCATTAAAACATTATTATTTGGGAGATATTAAGCTGCAGGCAGAAATGTTCTTAGCAGACAAAACTACTAATGGATGAAAAATGATGGCACATTTCCAAATCTGCAGGATAATTTAAGAGATAAGCTGATAATTCTAGTGACAATTAGCAATGAGCCTATACATATAAAAACACTACTGCCCACCCCGATGAATCCAATTTAATAGAGTGTAAAAATGGTATTTCATGGTGATCAAATAGATACTGGGTATTAAAAGCCACCCATTAATTTCCAGATTCACGTGTGGCCCTGGGCTGACTTGGAACCAGCCTCCAAGGGATGGGTTTCAGTTGTGCTACCAACTTCACTCAGGTCCTTTCTTCTCCAGCATCTCCTGTCTGAATGGGAACCCGAAGACTGTTTTCTGTAAAGGTACTCTCTTGAGAGGCAAATGTTGGTTTTGATGAAGCTTAATATTGTTTAGAATCATTTAATATTTTTTGTCACTTAAAATATACATTCATCATTTCTATCTGGAATGTCTGACATATTTTATTAAAAATTCAACCACTCTTTGATTAAAAATTCATTTAAATCCACATGCATCTCAAATTTTTGCTCTTTTTTTCTAGATCATGTTTTGATAGGATGCACATTAGGGCCCTGGGAGAGACAGGACTTTTTTATTCAGCCTATAGAGAAGGGCTGTATCTGTTTGCGTATATAATCAACTGGCTTGTAGGACCATTTTACCTTGCTCTGAATAACAAAGCAGTAGAAGCAGCATTATGTCACATAATGCTCTAATGTCAAGTTAACTTCAGATATTCTTCTTCTGACTCCAGAATGATAACAAAGGGTAAACAGGAATGCCTGTTCTCTGTTCTTCCTACCCCCCATCACCCCATCTCTGGTTGATGAGTCCACATAGTCCTCCCATTTTTCAACAACTGATGCTAAGTCACTTTCTTTGTATTTTTCTCAGGGTTGATGAGATATTAAGTAAAGACTGCAAACCAAAAAGGAGGCCAGGGATACTGAGATCTGACGAGCTCTGGTAAAAATAAAAGGGTCTGTTCAGGTCACACAGATCAATAGTGTCAGCTTGTAATCTGTGTGATCTTATTCAAAACAGACAAACCATTCTCTGAGGATAAATAAGGCCCAACAGAAGAAAAATCTATAACCAGGCCTTACTCTGCACATGAACCTGTGAGCTTTGGATTATTGTACAGTTTTTATTTCCTTTGGTAGAGAATCTTTAAATATTAAATTGTCAGCCAGCAGCAATATGACTAGTTCAAGGCTGTCTTTCTTTTTTCTTCCTAAACTAATATCCTCCTTTAGTAATTTCCCAAGTTAATTTAAATATGAAAAAATAAAACTTATCGAGAGCACAAAATATGAAAAGCTTTATAATATAGTTCAAAACACTGGCATTGCTCTCTATTCAGTTCTTGGGGAGGAAATTCAATATCCAATGGTACCCAAATGTTGTCATGGAAACACCTCTGGTAGGCAGCTTCACATTGTTACTGTGGTCATCTAGCTGCAGACCCAGAAGAGACGAGCTGCACGTTTACTCTATAAAAATGTCAACTCTCTCCTTTTGGAGGGGAGCCAGTGAAAGATTAATATTCAAGGACAGAAAATAATTTACCTCCGGAGAATGTGACGGCCACCAGAGCCAGATCCTCTTCTGCATGCTGGATCTTTTCTGCCACAACTTTCAGGATCTCCTGGGCTGTACTGGAAACTTTTGCCTTCACACTGACATAGGAGTGCTCCGTTATATACACATGGCAAAAAACTACAAAAGACAGAAGAATTGTTAGTAAACAGAGGACTGTGGCCATGAGGCACAGACTTTTCCAAGTCAAGGCACCTCCCTTCCTATCCTCATTAGTATAAATCATCCACAGCTACATTTACATACTTATGTATGCATGTGGGTGCCTGAGGGCATATGCGTGCACATGTGTGCTTGCACACACACGAGATGCAGACGTTATAAGCTGGTGGGGCAGCCTGAGTAGCACTTAGGCTGCCCACGCTGTAATGAGAGACGCATGTCACGCAGCTGTGTGCTCGCAGTGGCAACAACCTGACTACAAAGCAGTGGGGTCTGTGAAACATGTTCTCTCCTTTTGAGCCCCTTCTCTGAGGGTTACTGAGATCTCCCAAAGCCGTATATTAAAATGTCTGACTCATACATTTTTATTTTACACTCCAATTCTGGACAGTCACAGCGGTCAAGTCAAGAACACCACATTTCATTATTATAATTCCCAGCATTTTATCTCAAAATCTGTCATTTGCCATAGTTTTTTATGTTTAGCCTTTTTGATCATTTAAGAATGACCCCTTCCTCCACCCCACCTCCCTGGGATCAAGGTGGTGGTGAGTTTATTTCCAAGTAGAGGTCACATTTCTAGCCATTTTAATTTCCTTCTTATTGTCTGCAGTGCTAATAATTATTGCTAGGACATTATCCCTGGTGGTGTGAATGAGTCCTGGAAAATTTTTTATTTATGATTTGATGGCAGAAGCTGTTTTAATAGCTTTGCAGATAACTGACACATCTGCTGCTTATATCAGCTATTCTGAACAATAAAACAAAGGACAAAAATATACTTAGATATTCTTCTCTCCTATATTACAAGATGTAAAAAAAAAAAAAAATGGAGTGCAGCTGTGAGAAAAAATTTCATAGGCAATTTAAATAGCACCACAAAATTAAATCCAGGAACGTTTTCATGGATACGAACAGAGCAAAAGACAAACTGTGTGTTTACATGCACAAACCTCAGAGTCAACACGCCACCAGGAGGCACCGACAGTGTTCTGCTCTTTGGTTTGGTTGGGTGTGCCCCTCAATCAATGGCATCTAACAAATAGTTGTTTTATATGTTGTCAACAGACTTGTGAAAGACAAAAGGGCTTTTATCCTTCCACAGAAAAATGGAATCTCTGAGCAAGGCAAAGGTCTGATCTACAAACCACTGCCTGTGATGTAGTTGACAGCTTGCTTCATGAAGGGATGAATGAGAAGAGGCTGGGGGCCTTGAAATACAGACACTCTTTGAAACTCAGCTTGGGAAATTATACAATTAAACTGTGAGACAGATGGGCAAGGAAGGTCAGCAAGTAAGGAATCAGAGGGTAAGATCACCCTGTTTGTGCTCCCACTTAGTACATATGATACTTAACGACACAACAGCACCGTCAGGAGCAGCATTACGTACAAACAATGTATCCTGGTGACACTTTGTTGTTTAATTGTTCAAGAAGTTTAGCAAATATGAAATGCTCACACTTAGAATTTCAGCGCTTGTGGAAAGGTGAATGAGAAGAAGAAAGTCTCTGAGTCACAAGTGTGAACGTTTTGGTTGCCGTTAAGTGTTCCCTGGCTTTGCACTGGACTCAATGTTTATCTAAACAGGAAGGAATCATTTTCTGTTCCGTTACAAAATATCCCCGTAGGAAAATACGTCAGCATCTTCGGGGTGCTAAAAATAGTGCTTCCCTTGCGTTGACCAAGCAGCCCCCTTCCCTTTGGTCACTGACGGGCACTGACTGAGGACATAGTGGATGTGTGGCGCTGCCCGGCAGAGCTTCGCCTTGAAGGAATTTCGATTGCACATCCTTCCTTTCATCATCCTCTCCAAAACTTCTCCCTCTCAATGTGTCCTTCACATTGGTTTTAGTGGACTTTCCAGTTAGTCATAAGCAATGGGCTGACCGACAGGGGCGAGGAAGAACCAGAGGGGAAAGCTGCATTTCCAGGCAATTCCGCACCTCTCCCAAGAATGCAGGAGGCTCTTTGCAGTCTCTTTCCTTATTTCCCAAATTAAAAAAGTGTCCTTGGTCCCTGGGACACTATTATACGATCAAGAAAACGGTAAAGCCCAAAGCAAAAGCAAAGAAAACCATCGTTTTTGACGCTAACATGCTCGTTAAAGGGGTGTGACGGCTGGAAATGGTTAAAAGCAGACTGATGTGTTAATGTTGCAGAAGGACGGTGATTAACTGCTGCTCCACCCACCCCAAACACTCGTTAAAATCAAACTCACTTTCCTCTGTTTCCGTCACAGTTCCTCTATGCTGGAGCCAGTTCTCCTTAAGACTGAATTGGTGGAAAAGGGCTTTATTCTGTGAGAAGGGAGAAAGAGAACAATGAATGAATGTATTCCTGCCCTTTGGAAAACCACGGCTGTTTATAACATGTTCCAAAAAAGCTAGCCAATTTCTTTCTTTCTTTTCTTTTCTTTTCTTTTTCATATTAAATCCATTCATCCAATCTTAGAGGAATAAACTGGGAGTTGCCTCAATTAATGCATGTGGAGGTGGAGATTCTGAGCAACATGGCAGACCTTGGCCAAGGTCAGCATTAGGCAAAAAGCCCCTATAATTATTTCTTGCAATGTGCTGGAGAATATCTGGTTACTAAAAACATCTACAGAGTCTTCTCCTGAGGAAGGACACTGTTTCCCCATCCCAACATCAATCTTGCTTTTGGATAAAGCAACTCTGAGATGCTTTCATACTCAGCTGTAGTGCAATGACTTTGCAAGGGAAATAGGTATGTTATTCATTATAATTATCCACCTGATATATCAGCTTCTATGAAACCTGTGCCTGACTTCTCATTATGCATTTCCCTTCTCAAGTTGAATAGGGAACACTCTCATTCTTGCTACCATCTCTCTTTCTGTTGAGTTGACAAGTGCAAATCTTTTTCTTACAAGACTTTCCTACTGTTGCAGTCAAGTTTCTTGCCTGTATTTTTTTTTGTATCAACGTTTAAAATTCAAATTTTTATTACTCTTGGGGACATTGAAAACTCTGAGACTCTGAAATGCACCACAAAACTATGCAGAATGTGAGAAAGTCAAGGGCATGGGGCTGAAATCGAATCTGCACCTGCACAGCGAAACTGAAGTGAACCAGGAAAGTGCCGGCAAGCTGCAGCCCCGGACTTCCTGTCGTGCCTCTCCTGTTTGAGGCGGTATACATTTTAACTATGAAGAAATGCTGAGCGAGGCAAGGCAAGGTCTCCAAAGGGGATCACCCCATTTCAGATAGAGAAGGGTCTGTCTTACCTTCTTTTGAGGCGAATATTCATCTACGGTGCTGAAAAGAAAAGAACGAGAAGTCAGTCTTTGTCCCAAACCCAGAATAATGCATATATTGTCACAGAAGACTAATTTTGGGGTACCGGGCAGAGGCATTTGCTTTTCCAAAAGATAAAACACAGTATTCATTCATTTACCACGTATACTGCACTTGACTTTGGGATGTGGATTTCAAGTGAACCAGGGAGGAAAGAAGCAATCTATTGAACAGGTATATTTTGCTTTCTACCCATGGAAAGTGAGATTTGAGAGAAGAATGGGATTAAAGACACAAAAATGCTAAGTTTTCTCAAATATTGATAGATTTTAGGTGAAATTATTGTTATTCAGATAGCTAAATAAGTCAGCAAAGGTGCATCTTTTTCAGGATGTTTGTATGTGTGGTGGAACCAGGGGACATTCTACAGGTCCCCAGCTCTAATCTTATTCTAGAATCTGGAGATATTTCATAATCTTGTATTCAAGAGGCAAGAATCATGTCTTATTTCATTTTCTTAATCTATTATCTCCCATTTTTGTGTAAGCTTTTTTAATGGAATATATTAAATTCTGTTAATGTCTTTAATGTACTTAAGTGTATTAAACTATAAATTAAAGTTTCCCAATAGTAATAAGGCCTGCCTTACAGCAGAGACCAAATTCCACGTGGGGGATTATTTTGATGTAAAGGTTGTCTTTCTTTTTAGTTTTGCTTATTTGTTCATATTTTCATACTAGTATTAGGCTATGGAAACTTATTATAGTGTAGACTGTGATAAAAGGAAGCCACTAAAATTCGCAACATTCATTTTACACACTGTCATAACTTGTACCTCATTTCTGAATTTCTAAACGTGTGATTTTCATGATTGAGGATTAAGGCTTACATATGATTTATTTGCTCCTTAAAATCGCGTAGACATTTAATTTGCAATAGGATCTCTCTTGACTAAAATTAAGTCAGGATTTAAATCTCAAATCAATAATCTGGAAGGCCTGAATTAACATTTTCCATGAGACATGCGTTTGTGCCTGATGGAATCTTAACAGAAGTTTTTCACAACTTGACGACAGATGTGTTTCATGTTTGCTAAACAAAAACTACATTGTAAATCAGAGAACAATTTTCCCCCTCAGATTAACTCTGCAGCTATATCTGAAAACTGAATAATGACTTTATGTTTTCATTTACCAAAATTAATAAGGGGAGTTAGTATAAGCAGAGCTAAGTCATGTATTAGCAATTTAAAGACTAATGATAGATATCTGGGGGATACTTGGATGTGTCAAAAGTCATTGAGTAAATAGTTTTCTTTGATCTTTCTAAATTGATACGGAAGCCCCAGGGAATTCATAAAATTGAGCTTTTAAAATGCTCCATGACTTCCTAGGACATACTTATAAAACATTTTTTCCTATTCCATTAGAAACAGCTGTGAGCGCCCCCCGCCATGACATTTTAAATATTTACACTTTTAAAATTAAATCATAATGTATTACATGGTTGTTTTTGGTACCCAATTTGTCATGGCTCAGTTTGCTTCTCCTGTATCAAATAGGGTTTAAAAACCTAGTGAATAAGCTTGATTTAGTGTTCACTCGTTTTGAGATATGAAGACAAAATACACAATTTACTACCAGAAAAGCTAAGAAATCAAGATGAATCTCAGATTCAAAATGTTCAAAATGATGTCTATGGCCATGCCACCCTGAACAAGCCCAATCCCATCTGATCCTGGAAGATAAGCAGGGTTGGGCCTGGTTAGTACTTGGATGGGAGACCACCTAGGAAGACCAGGTGCTGTAGGCATAAAAAATAAACAAATAAGGGATTGTAGGATGACATGGTCCTTGCAATCTGTGAGGTCAACCAAAGGTTGCCTTGCCTAAAAAAAAAGTTCAAATGAACTTTATAAGACATCTCAAATTCTATAACATTTGCTTCTTTCTTTCATCAACTGTAACATGGAAAATTAAATACTTACTGTCGACGGTGCATTCCTAGTATCTTTTGAAATTCTTTCAATTCTTTTTCAAGTATTGGATATTCATACACATCATCCAATACGTTCCTGTATATGGTCTTGGGGAAAAAGAAAAATGACAGTTGAATAGATTTAATGCCCATTTAGTAAGGATTAAGACTCATACAATGGTTAACCTGCCCAGGGAAACAGGTGAAAGCCAGGACAGTGCAGAAGGTTAACTCAGGTACCAGTGAGATCTTATCTTGAGTGGGACTATACCTCCTAGCTCCTCACTCACCTGGCACGGCTCTCTCACAGCTTTTCGGGGCTAGAGGTAGAGAACGCTGGAAACTTAGAGATCCCTGGCTGGCTACTCCTTGTTTCTTTGCCTTTTCTATATTTTTAAGAATAATATCCATTCAATCATTTGGGAGGGGACACAATCAATTGAATTAAAGTACCCAGTTGTTTTAAAATAATATTAGTTTAGTTAAAGAGTTGGTTAAAAAGGTTTTAACTGAATGTCTACACAATATCTGAAGTTTGAATTCAAAGTGACTTCCTTCATGAAAGGCACATCATTTCAGACACCTGTTTATTCTGAAACAGAACTCTTCCTTGCTCAGATCCCATTTTGTGTTAACTTGCACAGCTCATATGGTTTTGATGGCCAAAGGGATCCAACTGTCTACAAACCAACTCCAGAGAATCATTAGGTGAAGAGTGTGGAAAAGATACTAAAGCCTATTATTGATTAGAAAAATGTCAGTTTATTTAATTCCAAATGTAAAGCTAGGTTAGTATTAGAAGTTATTAGTGCTTAAAATTCTAGAGATATATCATGTCCTCAAAAGTTTCATAATGTATATATTGTCAATATAGGTTTTAAATGATAGACGATGTTTACCCAAATACTGTACACATGAGATTGGTCTAGTTCAAATTTACAATAAATCTCAACATATTAAACAGTATCAAGTTTCAAAATATTTTATTTTACCTTCCTTAATTATTTCATTTGCAAACTTCTCAATACTTGTATAAAATAGCCTTAAATTAGTGAATTTAAAATTTGTCCTCTACATTTTTTCGTAACCAATTCTTTAAAATTAAAAAAAAAAATCTTTCTCTGTAAAGACTATTAGGCCTTTGCAGCCAAAACAAATTAATACTCTGTTCAAATCACAACTTAAATATTACAAAGAAGTGAACAACTGCAACCTACAAATGAGATTTTTTGAAATGCATAACTGAGAATAAAAACAGCCCTTTGACATCAAAGACTATCTGGAAGTTTTACATTACCTTTAAAAACATTTTTGAATGTTCATCTTCATGTAACCAGTCCTTGTACAGAGAGATCCACTGAGAAACAAGATGCAAGACCTTACGTTTTCGACAAGGAACATCCGAGTTTTCGTCTTTGCCTTGATACTTCTTAGCAGAATAGGTGCAAATGGTTAAGAAAGAGTATTACATTGTTGAAAATAAAAAACACGAAAAGGTCCATTTATTCTTGCCAAAGAATCCATAAGTATCTAAGCATGCGGGAAGAAAAGAATATGTGTAGGGAGAGCAAAAGGTATGCATCAAAAAGAGCAAAAGTAGGCCCAGGGAGATGGTTTATGCAGGCTCGGGGACAGGCCATGAAGGTAAGGATTAGCCGATTGCACCGACAGCTGCTGACGTAGTTCCAAAGGTGGAACAGGTTATTGATGCCACTTTGAAGAGATAGTAGGTGGCCTAATAATTTCCAAGGAGGGTCCAAGAGATTTGGTCACACTATATATGCAGACACTGTTTCCATAAAAGTTAGGAAGGAACTAGTCCAGTTATCCTTTGAGCCTCAGAAATTCACATTCTGTGAATTTTACTTCTAAAGTGGCTCCAAGTGAGTGCAGATTTCTGCAACATAGATCGTGATATTTTTCAAATGTCTACCCCTAGGAATTTACTTAAAAAAAGGACTGGATAAATGTGCAAACATAAGCAAAAAAAAAAAAAAGACTGCTAATTCACTTCCACTGGAATGAAAAAATGAAATATGAATAACCTAAATGTTTTGACCATTGGGGATAGTTAAAGCTAAATTATTACATATCCATCTAATGGGCTGTTTTGCAGCCATAAAACTGAAGGTACAGCAGCAGTACATATACTGACAGAGAACATTCATAATGTTTAAATAGGAAAATAAAAAAGAATATGTTAGGATGATCCATTTCTCCTGACTATGCTTATTTATATAAGCAATTCCATTACCTGGAAAGAGATACTGAAAGTTAACAGTAGCTTCTCGAGGTAATGCGATTTCAGAGTACATAGATTATTTTTATTATCCTTACAAGCATTTTTAATTTGTATGCAATGACCATGTGTTAACTGTGCTGTTAAAATTATATATAAATAACAGACTCAAAGGCAATGGGATTAAAGCCTGATAAATGAGATAGAAGCTCAGTGTTTTTCAAAGCATCCTAGTGTTTTTGTCCCCAAAATGAACATTTCTGAGTATCTTGGACACATTGAAAAGTTTACTAGGAATAGGAAACGCTATGATACCAAACACAGGTAGGCTTTGGGGTTGATGGACAGGATTCTATAGTCTTTAATGCTGATTGATAATTGCAAAATAGGAATAAATTCTACATCAGGCTTTGTAAATATTTTAAAAAATAATTCAGTCACCATCTCCCCAACCTGAAAAAAACACATTAATGCCATCTGACTTCTCTGATTTCTACCTGAGAAATAAACTCAGGCAGAGACTTTGTTAAGTATCTACTCCTAGTTTTTCTCTTGAAAGGCAAAATGTAAAGATATATACTACATTATTTCCACTTACGATGATGTCCTTTTTGTCTCTTCATGTAACTATCATAGCTTGACTAATATAAAGAAAAAAAATCTGGAAAATTACGAAATACTAACAACTTCTTTCTTTTAGGTCAGCATATATAAAGGAAGAAATGAGATTTTTATTACAGCTGCATATACATTCTATAATTATAGAGCTGCAGTATAAAGCAATTTTGGGAACTGAAACTTCAACTACTATTTTATTCATAGTTATTATCATTTATTTGCTTAGTCTTGTTCTCCCTATAAGATGTATTTAAAAAAATATTTACTAATTAAATTTATATTTGCATTATTCTATTTCTGTAACAGGGTATATTTGTTTTTATATATTTTGCTCATGCTAGATGATACGGATTTACAAATTTAGCTGGGCATCTGGGTATCTTGGGAGAGAAATATGGGAAGGTACTGGTGGAGATTATACCTTCAATGTAATGTGGTGAACATTAGCTCACTGAGGGCTATGAGCTTAAATAATGTCTTTTATGATGATAAAATATGAAAGGTATTCAATTCTATCACAATAAAAATATTCATCTAAGATATCCAAACATAGCACAAATCACTAATCTATAAATAATGTTCTTTAAAAAGGGGGTGGGGGAAAGCAACGAAGAACAATTGGGTCATTTCTTAGAAGGTAATAGTAGTAGGATATAACTTCACTAAGATGTACATCAAAATATCTCAGATTAAACATGAATGCCATATATTTGTTTGTGGTTTGTATTATTTTTCATGAAAGGCAGAGTCTGGAAATATATCAAAGTAGTCATGTAAAAAGACTCCTGGCTTAACATGTTCTGAATTTCATAGGTTTTGATAATTAGTAAAGAAGCCACTAAAAATTTGAGCTATATTTCATATTAAATGTCTTAGGTAAAGACTCAAAACATTATGGCCAAGTAAAATTTTAGAGATTTTTCAGAGAAGTTCTTTGAGGCATTAAATTACTCAATGGTAATCACAAGTAACATTAGCATCATACTAATAAATAATAGTTTGAAGGAACATCATATACTATAAAACAAACTATTATTTAATAAATGGTAATTCTTTTGAAAAATGTTAGCGTTAAAATATAGAAATTAGCTCCTAGATATTTTTCCAAAACACTTATAAGGAAGAAATAGAAAACCTTGTAATTATTACTAAATTTCTTAGTAAGATCCCACTTGGAAGCTTTGTGGAAGAAATCTGTTTTTGAAATTTTCCAAATTCCAAACTAATAATGTTGCAAGATCAGTTTTGTGAACTGGTTCCAAAAGGCTTCAAGATATCTGAAGCTTTGTGTGGCCATACAATATAACAAAGCACTAAAAAATGATCACTTTCTAATTTATTAAGAGAGATTATGTACTTCATGGAGTTTTAAAGTATGATTTTAAGCAAAAAATACTGTGAAATGGGGTAGAAATGTAACAATTATTTAACAGGGAAGAAATATTATCAAGACCATTTTTAAGACTAAATAAAATGCAGGTAAAATGCAAAAAAATTTGTTTTCCTAAAAATTTTCAGGTGGGCTGGAACAGAATCTTTAGTTTGGTTTATTAAAAACCTGACAGTTATCAGGCTACTCAAATGCTTCTGAAGCATCTTCCTTAAACATTGAGAGACAAGAAGAGTATTTGGAGACTAATTTTATCTGTCTTGGCTTTTTGGCCTTTCATCTTTTGCATCTCTTCTACTTAGTGTATAAATCATAAAGCCTCCTTATCTGGTCATTAACCTTCCAATCACATTCTAAGACAGCATGCCTTGACAAGCTCTGAAAAAAAGACAGTTGATTCCAGGGAGTAGTCTAGACATCTCATGTAGGGGAATGGCTCGTCTCCCCTGGAACACTTGCCCAGAAACATGATATCACATATGCACACTTTCCCCCCCAAATGGTCTGGCACTAACTGATTGATTGTCTTACAAGTTCACTTATCGCCAATCCACTCAACCTCTTGACTCTGGAGTTTACCCAGCAGGCCAAATGTGCCTCTGCAGTTCTAAAGTCTTGACACATAGGTATGAAGAAAACATAAACAGTACAATTGAGAATGTGAAAACAGCAGCTCTGCATTTTCAGGTCGCCTTGTCTATTCCGTCTCATTTCATCTTTTACCTTGGATGTCATCACATTAGTATTAAACATATGCATACTCTACCGGGGGGTTGAGTAAATTAAGAAAGGCAGTTAATTCCTAATGTGAGACATCTGCCTTCGAGGAAGGCGACACGGCATCCTGAAGCTAATGAAGGATATTGCCTCAGCAGCGCCTGGCACAAGTCATCAGTTGTCATGAAGACAGTGTACGTGAGAAGGAAGTCATCTAGGAGAGTCTCTGCAAAAAAAGGAAAACAAAACTAGGTAAGCAAAGCCGTGGTAAGAAGGGCAACTTCAGAATAGTGTGCATGGTACAGTAATGACAAATGGTTGCAGGAGTGAGAGGGGCCAGGTAAGAGAACTTTAACCACGAAATAAATTATTTATTACATTTAAAAAATTTTAAACTCCTTACATAAAATGCCTCAAGTAACGAGATTTTTTTTTTATTGCAAGACTCTTAACATACAACTTTTGTCATCCTTTCCTCTCCTAAAACATCATTTATATTTGTTGGTCAAGATGTTGTGGAAAACCAATGTATAAATCACGTGCTTTTCGAAATAAATTTTATAGGATTACTGAGATACACATTCCAGTCCTACAGGAAACAAGCCTGCATGTTCTAATAAATTAAGACTTTCTAAAGCCATTTACCTAAGTCTAGGATAAGAACAATAGATAATAAAACTCAGAGGACACATATCAGGTTCCAAGGCCATTCACCTTTATCTCTCAAATGTATCTATAAGAAGTTAGGAGAGTTGTGAGTGATTTTCTTATTGCTGTGAAGAGAGACAGAGCAAAGTCAAAAACAGAGACCAGGTATAACACATCGCACCATGCTCCTTCCATAATTTTTCTGCCTCTTGAACCAACAAGAACAGATTCCATTGTCACTGCCTCTTTGCCTTGAGTGAGTGTTCCTGGAAAAGTCCAGGTTACACAGAATATGAATTGCTAAACGGGCAAACGCTGACCTCCAATGTAATCTCAAATTAAAAATAAGGATTATATGCTGAATACAAATGAGAGTTTTTGCCGTTAATAGTGCTTATCTAATCTCCTTCACTTGAAATTCATTCTACTACATAATTTAATTTTCATATCTGTTACATTCTGAACATTAAATTTTTAGTTACTGAAAATAGTAATAAACGATAAGATAGTGAGATTGTATACTCAATAGCATTTATGCTCTCCAAAACCTACACACTATAAATGTGTAAGCGGAAAGAACTGCCCAGTATAGAACTCTGCAGCTACAT
Organism: Macroglossus sobrinus; assembly: GCA_004027375.1. Lineage (NCBI taxonomy): Eukaryota > Metazoa > Chordata > Mammalia > Chiroptera > Pteropodidae > Macroglossus > Macroglossus sobrinus. The sequence goes on along the minus strand of PVKZ01001134.1, from coordinate 14,153 downwards.
GTTGAAGATGAGGAAAATTCCAGAATTTTTAGAAATAACAAGTAACATTTACTTTAAAAATTGATCAATGAGAAACAACAAGGCTATGTTTACGAACACAAATCTCTGATAAAAGAGGTCGCGGATGCCATCTACAGTCCTATGTCAGCTGCAGCAGTTAATTTTCTCCTATCATTTGTTTATGTTCACGAATGTCAAGATAATCCTGATCATGTAGGTAAACGGCTGCAAATGGTAATGTTTAACAACAGCAACAAAAAGAAGGGTAGGAAGGGACTTTTCCCCTAAAGATATTTATTTATTTAAGTAACAATATTCCTTCTTAAAAAATAAATTTGACCAATGGCACTTAAAATGTAAAATAAGCCTAAACTTATAATGTTGTATCACATGGCAATATGTGAAGAGTCACTGGTCTAACTTACTATCCTCGATGGCATAGCAAGTTCTCAAACAGATGACCGTGGGCCTTGCTGGGCATAACTTGAGTTCAGTACAAGAAACCTGTGGGAATGTGGCTGGTTGGACAATTTAATGTGAGTGGATATGCATAGTCTGCATTCACAGAAGAACTAGGGAGCTCTTTACAAGACTGTTTATAAAGGTTTCAAAGCTATGTATGAAAAGGCAGGAGAAGCTTTATTCTAAGATCTGCCCCCAAACTAAGTTAATCTGGAAGCACAAATTTATCACTGGTCATCCTGATGAAAAATTTGGAATATACATTTGAAACTTTGTGTGTCTTTCATTATAGGTTTTTAAATTTTGAAACTTAAGTCAAACAATAGCATAACGTCCAAATTTCTAGGATATTTTGGAATATAATTTGAAAACTGTCACTCTGGGATGCTACTGAATAGTAATGTTCACAAACTGTAACATTTTTCTGTACTAAACTGATAAAAATCCTCAACTTCTCTGGTCTGAGTAGAAAATGAGTCTTTTTTTTTTTTTTAGTTTTATTGTTTTGTACTCAATGTTAGATACAGGTAGCAAGGACCACAGAGTAGCTTAGAATCCATTTTAGGGTTTTCAATGGGCCCTTATAGATTGGAGTCAACAATACACAGAAACCATTGGGTGACAATGCTGAGAACCTTACACATTCAGGATCATACTCTTTGAGATGTTCTTACACTCAGCTAATTTAATGAGGTTGGAACAATTCTCTAATCAAGATTTACTCCATTAGTAGCTGAGATTAAAAAGAACATCATTAACTTTGACGTAACCAGTCATTCCATCCTGGAACAGCCTTAGATAATGAACTGAGTGACGATGAGAATCTGGTTGGTTGGTGGCAAAACAACTTGGCATTCAATTCAATTAATCAGCTCTCACACAACAATATTTTGTAAAGGGCTTTGACCCACAAATGCTTATTTCTCCCAAAGCTATTACCATATTTAATATTCAACACATTTACCTAATTATCTCCCTGCCATAGAAGTATTAATTAAATAAGAACAATAAGGCTACACAAAAACATCTCCAGCTAAAATCGTAATGAACTGAATTGCTGAAAATCATAATGAACAGAATGGATTCCCAATATTCCTAACTCAGATCTTTCTCTATTTAACTACCACATTGTTCTGAAAATTTTCTATATATAAAGAACTTTCCTTTGTTCTTTTTCAACACTGGTAATTTTTTTCTTTTTCTTTTTCTCTTCTTTTTTTTTTTTTTTTACTGCACATGAAAGTAATTGAGTGATATAATCAAAACGACACACTTTAAATAAAAGTGCATTTTATAATAGCCATGCTTCAGAAAAGGCTGTCCCATTGGTATTTAAAGATATTTTTAGAACCACAATGGCTATATAAATGATCCCCTGAAGACTATTAGCCAACAATAGCCATTTAGAAAGCCTAGCAAATCCACTGGCATCCACATTTAAACACTATAATTATCTATTATATTATATGGTGCTTAATTAATAGTAATTTAAGACTAGGCAAAAAAGCACTTTTGTGTATCAAAGCATCTTTCATTTAAACAAATTTGTATTTGCTATATAGGCTAACATTCTGAACAAAAAGATATATTCATTTTGATTTCTAATTCTGTGAATACCTAAGTATTAATATACAAAAAACCTTTTCTTTGAAATTCTATTCAGTAAATCAATTACTAAATCTAATCCAGAGTTTTTGGTTCATCGCTGACAAAACTATTCAGCCATCCTTTTGGGAGAACCCCCTCCCAAAAGATAAAATAGTATTTTTTTGTAGTGGTTGTTTAGAATACAGAAACATGCTGATGACAATCAAAAACTGGAAGGTAAATACTCTTACAGTTTTAAGTACCATGTAACTTGAAATAAAGTATATCAATGTGCAGTGAAAATCTAGAGCTTTGATGGAAATGGCTCTAAAATTGATGGCTATAACTAGCCATGATGATGTTAACACAGGACTTTTCTCTGTTACTGTTTTAATTTTAAGGCATAAGAACAGAATTGCCTGTTTTTATTTGATTTTATTTGAACGTATTTTTCTTTTACATACAAATTATTTTTTCAGTCTCATTTTAAGTGTATGAAGCACTAAAAATTTCCATGGTATTTCTGCAAAACACAAGTGTTTCTAGAGCAACCTAGAGTTGTGTCAAGGTGGAATAGTACAGATCCTTTTTATAGGGTTGTGTTATGTAAATGTAATCAAATTAGAGGAACTGATCTAAATGTTTCCAAAAGGTTTAGCTTAATGCTTTTTTTTTTGTCAAAAAGAAAAAACAAAAACATAAAAACAAACCCTGAAGTCTAGAAATTATTAGAAGTATAGGGTTATTCAGAAACAACTAGAATAATCTACTTCAGTTATTTTTCAACAAACACATAAGCAAAATGCATTGCAATAATGAAACCACTCATCTGTTAAAGTGAATTACCAAGAAAGCAAATGAAAAGAATTTTGACAGACAACTGCCTACAGCAGCCATTTAATCTAAGTATGGTAATGTGAATATTCAACATTTCTGTACTAACTCATATTCCCAAAAGTACTGTTAGCAGTTATGTTTCACCTGTATTTCTACCTCAGAGGCAATGGAATTCAAGGCACTCTAAATATGTTCTACTTAACCTTTAATTCAAGGAGCCAAGAAAAGCTTTGTACTTCTGGCCCTGGAAGGGTGCAACTTACCATATTTTTTGAGAAGCAGTGCCAAAGCATACCATGTAATTTGATTTAGCACTCACACACACACAAATTTTAATCTTCATGTTTGTAAAATAGGTTAAAGTGCTCTGCTGTTAAATGCTATGCTCCTTTCTCAGCGTATTTTCTATTTCTGAAAGCATTATTGACCTCAAATGCAGCTGTTCGCCACAGCTTTTATATTCACCCGATTTCTGCATATTTTTACAATTTTACCAGAGTATCGCTTAGCCTTTCTAAAACTACCAAACCTTGAGATCTACTCTTCTTTTTTGATATTTGGTTTCACAAGAAATACTTATTCATTTAATGCTGTTTCCCTACTAACCCTTAAAAGTCGTGTCTTTAATGACAGGGACTTATCTATAGATAAGGCTTGAGAGGCACTAAATAATGAAATTCATTTTCACTTTAACTTGTAAAACCTAATTTTGGAATCCCACCAGTCTTTTCTTAGGAAAGGATGATCTGAATACAACAGGTATTTGCATGGTGCCTTTTCAAAATGTCACTAGGAGGAGCATGGAGTGATAAACACAGTGCTTGCCTACCTTCTCCACATAGAGGGTCAGATTTGCAGGTCACGTTGAGATTGAGAGGGGTGACAGGCCCCATAAGCTTCTGTTGTCCCACCCCCAATCAACTGCTCTGAGTCTAGGGCAATTATAATCATAACCCATTTGTGACTTGTTCATGCATCTGCCAAGCCTGCTGGGAAGCTCAAAAAACAGTGTGAAAAATGCAAAGGGAATCAGAGGGCTGGAGTTCTACCTAGATAGCCTCAGATACTGTACTTAACCTCTCTGGGCCTTTGTTAAATCACCTGTAAAATGGATATATCCACATGGAAGAGAATTGTAGTCAGGATTAAATAGTAAATCTGAAGCATCTGGCAGAGAACCTGGCATATGTCAGGTACTCATTTATACTACCTGTTCTTTATTTTCATGAAATTATGTTTAGATCCTGTTTCAATTTTTCAAGTGCTACCAATCAACCAACCAAAACTGAGTATTGAAAACTGGCTAATATAAAGCATTTGTGAAGGGATCGGGGCTCAAGGATAGGAAAGCACCAGAGTGATCCATGGCTTCCAGCTCGTCATTAGTTACGTAGCTAAGACATGTATCCTCATGCAATGAACTAAGGCAACATTTCAACTGAGCAGTACCAACCATACATGTCACAGCTGATGAAGGAGAGACTCTAATATGCTAGGGAAAGTTTACCAAGTAGGTGGCATGTGAAGATGACCCTGAACTTTTAAGAACTGGTGGAAAAAGGGATGAAGTAAATGTGAGCAAAGGAGTGCACGTAGGTGTGTCTGTGGCTCAGTCACAAACATGTGGCCTTCAGGTCCTGTTTGGTCCTTAAAGGTATTTTTTGTTAGATGATAATATCTAAAAATCAGAAGATCTGGCCACACCAGGCCCACAACTCATAGGTTAACCATAGTTTAGAGTTGAGTCAATCTTTTCATGCAAGGGCACTCTCCAGTTTATCATGGGGTCTGCCCTGGCTGGCTTCATGTGTTCATGCTAACTGTCTGTGGACATGCGAGCTTGTAAATCTGGATCTGTGGTACAGTGGTGAAGCAGTAATTGAAGAGATCACACGGTATAACTGAAAAGTAAATCTAGAAAAGTAGGTTGGATCCAATTCCTAAAGGGACTTCGCGTACTACACTAAGGAGCCCAAGGAAAGAAAATAGAGATTTTCAAGGTGAGAAGAGGTATAGATTATGCCTGCTGCATCAGGGAAGTCAGACTGGATATAGGAAGAATAAGGGAAGGGAGGGTGTGTTTACTTTTAAATGCCTTGAACTTGAATTTCTCAGGTTTAAGTGATGCTATTGGATAAAAAGATCAAAGGCCTGAGCTTGCTAAAGAGGGCAGGATTATGGAACTACTATATAAAGAGGATAGCTGGGACAAGGTGAATTCTCAGATACAATCCTGAAAAGATTAAGCAGTGGTCTGACAGTTGAGCTGGGGTGGGTGTTCACATGTGGGAAATGGTAAGAGAAAGATGAGTTAAGGAAGAGGAAAAAGAAGAAAGACATAGGGGAATTGGGAAACACGAATATAATAGAAACCAATATGAAAGAAGAATTAGAAAAAGAGAGCAGATTGTAAGTGTCAAAAGTCGTTGGAAGTTCACGAGACTGGATATTCAAAGGTCATTGGATTTGGTGTGTGGATGGTCCCTGATCTGATGGCTTGAGAGAGATGCCCCTTAGTAACCGGTAGGGGCATACTCAGTCTAGTTAGACTGAAAGGAACTAAGGCTATTCTGACAATCAGCTCTCACACCACTATCACACTATTTTCCCTCAAAGCTACTTCTTGCAGTTATACAGCTCATTGATTAGAAACAGCAGTTGCTCTCACAAATGAGCCAGGAGGAAAAATTTCTTCATGATCAATGCAAGTATCATTTTATTTAACAGTATAGATTACAACATAGAAATTGTCATCTGCAAGCATCTACCAAGAAAAATTAATATCTGCTTGTGAGATTCTCTTAGTTGAATATAATTGACTTTGCTAAGCTTCTCCATTTTGTATGATTAACATCACATAATGCATTAAAATACAAACTGTGTTCTTAAGTGCTTGTCAATTAAACATTCTAAAATTTCATGAAACAAGGAAAAAATAATTTAAACATTGAACCTTAAATTAGAAATCTGGGGCATAATTTTTTTGAGCAATAACTCTAATACTTGAATCAATTCATAAGGTATAATATTTTTATCTCCCAAGCACCGAGAAGAATCTCTATCATCAGCTGTCTTTTAAAACTGGAGACATGTCACAATTCTTATATTTATTTTTTTTCCTATTCATTGTGAATTATTAGCAGTGATTTTCAGAGGAGAAAAACTTTATTTATTTCTGGTTAACAGAAATTCTAGGGTTATGAGAGAGAAGTTATTTTCCTTAAAGTTTAGCAATGGATAATCAACTGCCTATTCATTCATTCATTCATTCATTCATTCATTTATTTTTAGGTGAGGCAACCCTTGGTTGACCTCATAGATTGCAAGGACCTTGTCATCTTACAATCCCTTACTGTTTATTCTTTTATTTTTTACACCTATAGCCCCTGGTCTTCCTAGGTGGTCTCATCCAAGTACTAACCATCAAAGTACTAACCCGACCCTGCTTAGCTTCCGAGATCAGACGGGATCGGGCCTCTTCAGGGTAGCATGGCCATAGACTCAACTGCCTATTTTAAAGCTGCAAATGAGTATGACAGCTAGCTATATTATAGATAAAAAGATATTCTACAAACTTACTAATTTAAAGTAAATGCAACTAGGGCTCTTTCCAAACAATCTGACACCAGATCTCAGGCAAACTGAAAACTTCCAATCCAGGAAAACTTACTTTAATATATTTCCTATATTTAAAAATATTTCTAGGATGAATATTTCAACCCATGACTGACAGCAGGCTCATCTTTGTGTTCTGGTTTCCAGAATAGTCATTAGAGTTCTTCTCTATAACACATAGCTGCTTTCTTTCTCACTCAGGTGAAAGGGAGATTTGTGATTTAGGGTCACAAAGGTTTGGTTACAACTGTGAACCAACTGCTACTACTTAGGGTTGAGCACTGGGCTCTCTGCGCCATGAAGAAGACAAAGTTGTAAAATAAGGTCTCATCTTCTGTAGGGGTTTGTAATTTGATTGGTGTGATCATTAAAGAACCGCATGAGTTAGCCTACAAACTTAGGCTGATAAATAGTCCATTTATGTGAGTATCTGAGCAAACCTTCACACCCCAACCCTGCCCCCACCCACCAGCCAGCACACATTCTAGTCTTACAGAGTCCCAAATTTACTTTGAACCACAGCCATTTCTTACAGTGCATCAGGAAGCCAATGGTGGCTTGGTGGGCAATAGGAAAGCAGGAAGGGAAGGCAGTAGTTACTCTATTTGAAAATAACTGTAACAGCCATCCTTTATTGAACACATACTCTGTTCTGTACCATGAGCTTTACCTCCACTATTTGTGCTCCTCAAATCCATCCTATGGAGGTTGGCCCTATATTTTCTTATGTGGGATGATGACACTGAGACTGAGGTAAGTAAGGAGAATAACCACGGAGTTACTTTAAGTTAATGTCTGAAGGGGCCTAGGTCCCAAGGTGGGCGGAGCCCCAGCTCTGGCTCTTTCCTTGCACTACGCTCTCCTGAAAGTGTGGATCCCAAGAGTCCATACTGGAGGAGCAGGGAAGGGGAGAAGGGAGTGCAGGAAAGTGTGCCCTGAACAGAAGCCTGGGTTTGGACAGGAAGGAAGAAGGGATTTGGTATTTTTATTTGCTTTGAATCACCTAAGATTTATGAAGTCATTCTCCATCTAAGCACCAGCATGCTGAAGTTCTCTTATTTCTACTCAAATTTTGTTTTATTTTTATTTTCTAGTGAACACCTGGCAATAGCAAACAGCTATAAGAGATCAGCTAGTTTGCTCTTCTAAAGGTAGAACCAACAGTCACGTGGAGATAGTACACAAATTCATAGTGCTCTCTTCAAAATAAGTATATTTCAGGCACACTAAAGGGGATGCAATGAGAAGGACAGTATCAGATGCTTTAATATTAGAACTACTATGCACTATGAGCCCTGCTACATACACCTGTTCACATAAACCATGTCCATTTCTAGAATGTGAATTTGGGTAGAAATATCCAGCCAGAATGCAATGGGGAGTTTTAACTTGTATTTTTCATCTTCATACTAAGTCAAGCTCATTTACAGGATTTAAAAATTAGAAGATTCGCCAAGTATCTGGTATGTTGAGAACAAATAAGAATGGTAATTCTGAAACTCAAAAGGATACAGAATTTCTCTGAAAATAATATTCTATCACTATGTAGATTACGGCAGGATATTTGGGGGATTACTACAAGATATTTTAGTTTTCCACACGTTCTGCTCACCCACATTTAACAATTCTTTGTCTGATTTCATATTTATTTCTGAGATTTGGGGGAGGGCTAACAGCCAAGTAGCAGCCTTAAGTAAAGGGCAAAAAGCTGCAAACAGAATGAAAAGAATGGTTTCAATTGTAGAACAAGAAAGCCCCAAAGGCAGAAAATGAGGATTATGGGAAATGGGAGGGAAGGTTATAATGAGAAAGAATGCAAAATGAAATGAGGAAAAGCTCCATTATAGGTATGTTAAAGGCAGAAATTCTCCCAAAGAATAACCCTTTTAGACATGTGCTTGTCAATTACAGCAATTCTGTGGCACTGCACCCTTTAAATGAAACAATCATTTGACTAAAACATGCTGTGAGAGATTAACATGCAGTGATTATAATCAACAAATTGCCATCCACTAACAATCCTTCCTCACACTTAAAAAGCTATCTGAAGTACACGCTCTTATACAAAAAAAAAAAAAGAAGTCTTTTTCCCATTTTCTGATAGGATACTCAATTTTGCTTGAGGAAAATGTCACAGCATTTCAAAACACAGACAAGAACATCTGATGATCTCACTTTAAATCCATCAACTATGTGTGGAGATGATACACAGAGATCTTTGCGAGAGACAAAGAGAGAGAGAAAAGAGTGTTTTTTCATCGTTTGACATTATCTTCAACAGCTTCAAGTAATTTCAGTTGCTGATATTACAGTAAAACCACGGTTTTGATAAAATTATTAGTCTCATTACCCACCTAATATCTTATCTCCATGAACTTCAGAATCAGTTGTTCTTCCCAATCTGCTGCTCCTAAAATGCTTGACTTACATCACGCATTTGAACAAATTCCTGGCAATATGGCTGGACACTGAGAAAATCACAAGTGTTTCTGCTAAGGCACAATATTAAATATGGCAATAGATCCAAACTCTCTGAGAAAATATGGTAAATTTTAAAACTTTAGGATTTGAGGGCAGTATTTTCTTTTTACAGAAACAAAACTCCATTTCGCTTTTGAAAGGACAAAAAGAAAAAAGAAAAAGAAAAAGATTCACAAGAACAAAAATCAGCACCAAATAACCGATAACCTGTGTTAAAGAGATTGTAGATTACAGATAGAAAAGAAATAGAAAGTAGCAGCCTTCATTTTTTTAAGGAACTATACTGGGAAGAGACGATAAAGACTAAACAAAACTGTCTTTCTCAAATTTATTTTTATGAGAAAAACCACAAGTTATACTGAAGATATGTGTTTCAAAACAACCTTCATCCTATGTCTACATTAAACTTAAGCCAATCTTATTCATATAATAATAAAACAAAACTATTAGGACCTCCTAATTCTATGTGAGCTTTGTGACTTATTAAGACAGGGCCTTTCTATTTTATATCTTAAAATATTGTAATTTTACAGATTCGGATTCTTTGAAAAATAATGATTCATGTACATACTTATGGAAACTCTCAGTGTACTAGAGTTTTTATTATTTGTAATAATTTATCCTCCAGTCATTTTAGGAAATTAGCAATATACTTAACTACAAAGAAATATCTAAGGTTTTCACAATCATCTGTCTAAAAAGATAAATATCAAATTGGGCATTTGAGGTAGAGAGAAACCAATTTAGGAGAAGCAAATACTATGTAAATAAGAGAAATAAAGCAAATAATATGTGCAAATGTGAATGAAGGAGAAAGTCCATTCATTTCTAAATCTTCCATATTGGCTGCAGTTTACTTTAGAGGAATGAGGACAATGTAACCACAAACTAGCTCAAGTCGGTCCTCTCCTGTTGGCACCTTCTTAATCAATAAGCCTTTCCTTACTCCAGACTCTGATGTTTTGAGTTTTGGCCTTCTGAAGTGTTGGGCACATGAACTTGGGTTTGGTAACGTCACCACCAGGACTGACTTTGCAGAAACAAGCAGTCACATGTATACTTCATTTAGAACACAAGTGAAGGAAATTTTCAAAGACCCTCTATCTCCCATCCAGGCTCTAGGATAAGGCCTTTGCTCTAACCCATAGAAGGGGTTGATATTTTCCTTAAAAGTACTCAAAGAAGAAAGATGCCCAAGTTTTTCAAAATTCTTATAGTCAGGAGCCTTAAGATGAAATATTTCTAAAGTGATTCTTGCCCTTCGCATATTTCATTTTCCATTTTCTACCTTCAGACCCTTTGAAATTGATTTCCCATAGCTCTGCATTATTGTACTTTGTTTCCAGTGTGCTCTTATATTTGACCTCTAGGTATTGGAAGAGATCGTGTGGAGACAACATGCAAATGATGCAATTAAAAAAATGCATTCCAATGATCCATTCTCACTCAAAATAGGAACTGTTTCCCCCAAAAGCATGCAGTATTCCTACTTAGAGCCTTATTCATTAAATATCTTCCTTTGCCCATTGGTTATGTTTTAATGAAAACTTCCACATTTCCATTATTAATCAGTGCATGTTAATGACCTTATGCTTCAGCTCTGTCTCACTTCATTTCACCTTGCATCATTACCAACAAGAGTATTAATTAACCCACAATCTACTGGCAGTGAAAAGCATCAGTTCCCTCGTTATCCTGCATAATATTGCATGTTCAAAGGTGGTGTAAATAGATTAGTCCAGGAGATGAACACTTCAAATGAAACTCACAGTCAAAATCTGATTTTTCATCGTTTCTCATGTGAGTGGTCTGATTTAGCATCAGCTGGAACTAGGACCTCTTCCCCACACCCCATTTATTCTGTAACCTTCTTGAAGCAGTTAGTTCACTCAGCAGCCATCCCGCTCACAGCTGGAAACTAAGAAGCAGGTCTTTGTGATGGAGATCAGATGGCTTTTAAGCCTCTACTAAAGCACCTGATTTGGGGTTTATAGCTAGAATTGAATGGTAAGTTTTCCCTTCATTGGTGTCTTTTATCCATGGACCTAGTCATCAGACAAAAATGATCTCTAAGATAAAGCTAGTAATAGACCTGGGTTTATTCCCAGACTCAAATGATCACTCTATTCTTGAAGCAGCTTAGTTAACTTCTTCCTTAGCTTCTCTGCCCATTAGATGAGCATAACTACCCTGTACCAGGATCCATCCAACAGAGAGGAAGTTTGGATAAACAGAGTGGTGTCTTGAATAAGCTTCAAATCCTGGCTCTCAAATCAGGAAGGGGCCTCAAATGTCACATAGTCTAAGTCCTCTGCGTCCATAAATGAGGCAACTGACAAGACAATTTCTGCACGATTCTAATGATCTCATCGCTCTGTCAATATGCTTCAATTATGGCAAATACATTATATTCTCCATATGAGTAAGAGAACTGCCAAAAACTCAAACCGAACCAAAGAAACCAAAAGCACAAAAATGATAGAGCAGAGCAGAAACCATATTCTCATGGGAACACTTTCACTCCTAGCTCCTGGGTGACTTTCATTGTCCCTGTGGATTGCTGTTTCAAGGGAAAACAGGCCTTCACTGAAAGGTGGGTTTCCATTTGCCTCTCAGGCACACACCCAGGGAAGCTGGAGCTGGTGCTAAGGAATTTTTTGGTATTTTGCTGATGTTTTTATTAGCATGTATGTAAACAAAATTAACCTGATATTTAAAACTTGCAGTTTCATAAAACTGAAAAGACCTCAAGTAGCAATGCAGTCCAGTGATTTGTGTCTGAGAAAGCTACGTTCCCAGGTTGAGATGGTAAAAGGCTGATATGAATCATTTCCATGGATGCAGAGTCTATGGCTTCCAGGGGTAGCTGGTACTGTTTGGAATTCTCATACCTACTGTACATTTCTTTTATTTCTTTTCTTTTTTTTTCAATTAAGTCCATTTCCTTTGGTTCTGAACTTGTTGAATAGACCAGTTCCATGTTAATTCTCTAAAATACTTTAAATACATTAACGTATCCTCTAGCGTCTTTATGATATTGTAATGATATTGGTTAATTAGCATCCATCACTTAATATCCATTATTTCCTTACTTGTTTTCTTTTTTTGTCAGACTCCATCCACTAGAATGTAAGCTCCATGAAGGTAAGGGGTTGTCTATTTTATTTATAGCTGTATCCCCACATCTAGAACAACACCTACATAATAGAAGTTTGAGGATATGTATGGAATGAAGGAATTAAATTTTCCTAAGGTAATCATTCATGTTATGTAGAAAACAAATAATTAAAAATGTACTGTTATATTTTATTACGGAAGCAGTGTATAAATTTACAAGTAAAAGAATTATAGGGGATGGCTGGTGTAAGAGATAGGGTATAGTAATTTCATCACTAGGAGAAAACTGCTGCTTTTCTCTGGCACTACTACCAAAAACAGCTTGGTAATAAAACAGTGCAAATGGATTTTGCTAGAGAGTGATACATCAAAGCTATCCTTTGGAAATGTTATAGCGTAATTTCTCAAAGGAACTTAAAAAGTTTCCCATTGGACAAGATTATATGCGAACTTACTTAAATCATCGCCAGCCATGGCCACTGAACCCTGGATTCTAAGCTTCCTGCCCCATCAACATTCTAACTGCAAACATGAAGCCAAAGGAATGCAGGAGTAATATAAAGTAACATGAAGTGAGACCAAATAACGAGTATGACTTGCTCCAGGTCTCAGGCTGGTTTATGAATGGAGCCCAGATCTGGGAATCAGGGCTTCAGAATCTCATTTAGTATCTTTCTGTTCCACTGCGTGCACTGCATTTTCCCCTTCCTTAAAATATTATTTCTTTACAGAAGTAAACGTTCTTGGCTGCGAGACCTAAGGATCACCCAGAGAGTGTTGTAGTGGCAGAACCTGGGCAAAATTCCAAATGGGTTTAGTGCATATATCATCACTTCCTCTTTCTAAGGGTTGAGAAATCTAACAACTGTGTGTCCTCTGTCTCTTCTGTTTACTTTTCTCGAATGGATGGAACAGCAGTGCAGGTTTGTGAATTCTGACTTTCTCAGGTTGTAGAGGTTCCAGTGGACATGAGGTTGGATAGTGGACATGAGGCTGGACATAAGGCCCTAGAAAGAGAGTGGGGAAGGGAGGAAAAGGAAAGGCAAAAGGAGGTCCCTAACTCTCAGAGGCAACTATATATCTATTATAAACTTGGAATACATCTTTAAGAAAAGGCAAGTGAGAAGACAAAGTCAATGTTCTATTTCAGTGGCTCTCCTTCCTGGCTGAATATTAGCATCACCCACAGTGCTTTTAAAGCCCCAGAGGCTTAGGCCCAACTCAGGTCCACAGAGTCAGAAACTCTGGGTGAGACCCAGGCATTGGTATTTTTTAGAAGTGCTGCTAGTGTGCAGCCATAGATGGGATCTGCCATTCTCTTTGTTAAATGATATCACAAAAATAAAAAGATAAATAAGGTAATTTTTGTCTATATTAATTACACGAAATCATGGAGAAACTTACTGCCATCTAAAAATTTCTGTGCCTACCCTTAAAAGCTTTAGTTCTGCCATAGCCATGCTGCTATAAGGTAAGTTAAGATCTTGCCACCTGCAAGAGAAAGCAAGGAACAGAGGCACCAAACACCCTACTGGAAATCCTAAAAGGTAAGGAAATCAAAGAAGAAGTTCACCTAAATTGTCTTCTATCTTTCCACTGATCAGAACAAAAGCATTCTTAATTTTTCTTCTTAAGAAATATGTATTAAGTGTGTATGACAGGCTTGGTGCTGGCAGAAAAGGAGATTTTTTAAAAAAGTTAATAGAAAATGAAGTACCCGTCCTAGCTTTACTCAAGGCTCTGTCAGTACAATAACACTCTTAAAAAGCATTAAGCTGGCTCTGGAGAATAACTTTCGGAGTCTATCGACTGAGCAAGACGCTTCCATAATGCAAACCGGGTACTTTCATAGAGGTTGTTGCCTTGTTACCAAGATAATGAATTCACTTCTTCGGTGACATTCTCCACCTATGAGGTGCTGTTGAAAGCACACCATCAACACTGAGGCATCCGTGACACAATCAAAGCAGGCTGAGGGGACACTTCCACACTGAGTACACATTACTAGAATATACTGAATGATATAACCTCATGAAGTTAAAAAAAAAAAAAAA